>CAXAMN010027584.1:285237-326772 GCA_963970005.1 Durusdinium trenchii
AAAAAACAAAACTCTGCCCGTTATTTTGCAGACTTTCTTTAAAAAAGCGCCGGAAACGTTGAAAATAGGAGATGGGGAGCCGAAGCCAAAACTAGAATCCTTGGGCGGCGCATGCCCGCGCTATGAAACACAAGAAACTTCAGAACAGGTTCTCAAGGCGCAGGGTCAAAACTGATTGAGGGAACACCCAAGCTAGCATAAAAGTACTTTAAGAAGTACTTTTTTTATTTTGTCTTGTCGGGCTGGTTGTGATTGTGGGTTTTTCCAATGTAAGTCGAAGAGACAGAACTCAGCCACTGAGGCCAAGGTGTGTGTTGAGAAGGAATGTGAGAGAGACAGAGAGGGAGAGAGAGAGAGAGAGAAACAAGGAAAAACAGATTGCCGCCTGAGACCAACTCATGTCTTGGTTCAGGCGGTATTTGAATAAACAAAACGCTGCCAATTTTTTTAGCAGACCCTTTTTGGAAAGTGCGCGCCGGAAACGCTGAAAGTCGGAGACAGGGAGCCGAAGCCAAAATCGGAAATCCTTGGGCGGCGCGCGCCCGGACATTGAAACGCAAGAAGCATCAAAACATACTTTAAAGGTGCAGTATCAAGAAAAGGATGAAAACACACAAGCTACCAGAAAAGTACGTTAAAAGTACTTTTTTTCATTGTGGTTGCCCGGGTTGTGGTGGCGATATTCGGAATGAGGCATGCCAACGGTCGAACAGACAGAATTCGGCGACTGAGACTACGCTGACAGAGAAGAAGATAGAGAAGCAGAGAGTCGGAGACGGGGAGCCGAAACCAAAATCGGAAATCCTTGGGTGGCGCATGCCCGACATCAAAAGACAAGAAGAATCAGAACAGATTTTCAAGGTGCAGTATCAAAGAAAGATGAAAACACACAAGCTCCCAGAAACGTACTTTAAAAGTACTTTTTTCATTGTGGTTGCCCGGGTTGTGATATTTCGGAATGAGGCATGCCGACGATCGAGCAGACAGAATTCGGCGACTGAGACTACGCTGTGTCTGGAGAGAGAGAGAGAGTCTCGGGACCCTATGAACCAAAGACAAAGAGATCGGCGCCTGAGACCAACCTGTGTCTTCCCTTAGCTTCCGAGAAGCTTTGTGTTCTATCTGCCAGCTAGTTTTTTTGGCTCCCACCCTCCTGGAAGCCAGTTTTGGAAGCCCATTTTTTTGACTGCCAGCTGGTTTTTTTGTCTGGCAGCTTGTTTTTTTAGCTTCTGAAAACTGTCTGCCAGCTACTTTTTTTAGCTTCTGACAAAAAAACAAGCTTCCAGTATTTTTTAATGTTAGCACTCCAGAAGCCAAAATTTTTGGCTTCTAGAAGCTTGTTTTTTTGGTTTCTAGAAGCTTGTTTTTTGGCTTCTAGAAATTTGGTTTTTGGCTTCTAGAAGCTTGTTTTTTTAGCTTCTGGAAATGGTAGCTCATTAACAAACTAAAAAGAATATATATATATATATAGATATATATTTACTAACCATGTCATCAACCTAGCCCAAGCTCAAGAGCATAGATCTTTTTGGAAATGGCTCGTCTTTTGCCAGTGGAGCAGACCAAAGGCGATGGAAGAATGACAAAAATTGGTTGGCCTCATCTCTGGCTTTGTGCCGGATTGTAGCTTGGCAGATTTTCCCCTTGAGCCAGACATGGCTATTTCAAAGCAAGCAGCCTTTTTGTCTGTCTGGTTTGCTGAAAAGCCCACTAAGCCTGAAGCAAGGCTCTCTTTCCAAATTGCTTGCCCTAAAATGTCAAATTTGGACAGAGGTGAGATCGTTCAGCACTTGGTGCAATACAAGAGATGGCTGACCAAAAAAGTTAAAAATATGAAAAATGGAGAGAAGACAAGCCCTGCAGTCCTCCAAGTGATGAAAGCCAGGGGCTTGGCACCCATCGCCAGTGAACCCCAGCCTCAGCCTGAAAGAAGGCTAAAAAGGAAAACACACATGCCATCTGATTCTCTTATGGCCCCTGAGCCAGCAATGGCTGCAATTCAAAAGCAAGACCCCCAGCTTGAAAATGACAAGGCAACAATTCAAAAGCAAGACTCCCAGCCTGGAAAGGCTCCAGCCACCAAATCAAACATTTTAATGCCTCGAGCAGCACAAAGTCCAAGGTGGAGAGCGAAAGCTCAGGCAGTGAAGAAAAGGAAGCTTTTGTGGTCAGCACACAGGAAGTTTCTTCCACTTCATCTGGTATAGCGACCCCTCAAAAGCTGAAACCCAAAAATGGGAAGAATTGCAGCTACAAAAGGCCTGCCAGCTGCATGACCCCCCAAAAAAAGCCAGCAATGGCTCCCAAGACTGCAAAAGTTACCAAGCCTGCAAAGCATGTGCACATGGCAACCCACAACACATGGGTAGCAAGCTGCAGCTTTGGCTAGGTCAAAAAGGGCAACTTCAAGGAGAAGGGCTACATCCGAGCCAGGGATGGCTCTGAATCCAAACCGTATTTTTTGGTGAATGTCAATTTACCAAAAGGAGCCCCTGATGTTTCATGGCAGGGCTTCTGCCAAAAGAAGAGCTCAAAGAAGAGAGTTGGAAAGGAAAGGTGAAGAAGTCCCTGAGGAGTTAAAGCCCAGGGTCCACAGTCTGAATAAGGCTCTCAAGAGGCAAATGTATGAATTGCATCGCAAAGCCAGGGAAATGGCCCAAGAAAAAGATCCAGCAAAGTTGGATGAATGGGAAAAGCAACAAGCAGACCGGCTAGCCATTGTTGCTAGGGAAGATGCAGAGAGGAGGGCCCAAGAGGCTTCCTCTGCCGAGGGGGGCACAAGAAAGAGCAAGGCTTCCAGCGCCAGTGATGGCAATGGCAGGGAGAGGTCGAAGAGTGTGGGGACAAGGTTAGGCAAAGATGGGAAACCCAGATGTGAGCACATGCCAGCAGATGGCACCCTCATTCAAGGTGGGGATGAGGAGGGGGAGGAGGATGAAGAAGATGATGGTGATGGAGTGCCTGATCAAAGCAAAAAGAAAAAGAACAGGAGGAGAAGCAAAACAGCCAGAGGGAAGAAGCAGCCAAAGGAAGAAAAGCCAGACAATGGCTCTCAGGAAAAGGATCCTAGTGGTGGAAAAGATGGTGATACTGGAGGCGCAGGGGCAGCAGAACCAGTTGCTGCTCCTTAAACGCCAGCAATGGCACCCTGCCTGAAAAGGCATTCTACCAGCACTGCAGCTGAGAGTTTTTGGAAAAAAAGGTGCGCCTGCCTGCTTTCAGTGGTACTTCAAAAGGGATGTAAAAAAGGAACTTTTGGAACTTTTGGACTATGGAACTTTTGGAACTTTCTCTTCCTAGATATTGTTTTCTTATATAAATCAAAAATTCCAAAAGTTCCGAAAGTTCCAAAAAGTTCCTGGTCACATTTTTCAACCCCACCCAAAAAAATCTGCAGCCATTTTTCTGACCTCAAGCTTTAAACAACTGGCCAGTGTCTGTAGCTAGATGGCAAAAAGAAAGGCTCCCGATGTGAAGGTGGAGCCACCAACCCCCAAGAAGAAAGCAATGGCAAAAGCAAAAGCAAAAGCCAGTGGCTCTGCCATTCCAGAGGCAACTCCTTCTGTAGCCTCTGAGGCAGCAGCTATGGAAGCCCCAAGTACTGAATCCAAGCCTGCAAAGGCTAGAGCAGTGAAGGATGGGGAGTTGCCTGCTCCTTCAAAAGATGCTTGGAAGGACATGCACCAGCAACTTGCCAGGAAAGCCAAGGCTGGAGACACAGCCCTCAAGACTGCCTGGGACAAGGCATGTGCCAATGGAAGCCAACAAGCCAAAAGAGAGTTTTACTACAACACTTTCCTTCTGGATGAATCTGCAGCCAGTCGCAGTGTACACAAACAAAGCCTGGAAAGGCTCAAAAGGACTGACAAAGTCATCGATGGTTAAGTACCAGATAGCCAAGTTGCAGGGTGCTGACCCACAAGACCCAGACTTCAACAAGCTGGCAGAAGCTGCAGTGCTGGGGTTGCCTGAGAGACCTCATGAGGTCAAAGCTTGGGCAGAGTGCCTGTACATGAATCAATCCACATTAGATGTTTGGCCCATGAATTTGCCATGCAGCCCAGCTTTCTCAGCTATGAGGATTCCTATCTGCTGCCTCGATACCAGAATGATAGCAGCAGAAACAATCCAAGCAATATGTGGAATTTTGTTTTGGAGCTTCGATTGCCTGAACAAAGGCACTTTTCCCACAGCCAGACATGATGGCTCACCCTGGCTGAAGCATGATGCCTACAGAAAATTTAGGGCAGGCGCAGCTCTGCCTGGGAAGGCAACCCTCATCCAAATTCGATCTGATTGGGATTGGAATTGTAAATACTTTGGAGCAGGCACTTGGAATGAGAAGAAAGGGAATTGCTGGCTGTGCCAAGCCACTCCAGACAACTGGAGGTAAATGAGCCAGAGCATGGCTAGGTTGGAGAAAACCATGGACAAGGACGCCTACTTGACTTTCCTCATGGATCGAGGTAAGTCAATCAATCCTTTGTTTCAATTGCCCAATGTCAGTAATGGCACCATCATGCCAGATTGGATGCATGTTTGTGATGAGGGCAGTTTTGCTGTGGCAGCAGGGCAAATTCTGAAAGAATTACTGCCATCTTTTCCAGGCACTTCTCAAGATGAAAGATGTGCCAATCTCTGGCAAGAGATTCAAAAAATGTATGAAGAAAGAGATTTTCCAAGCTGCAAAAGGCTCAGGAAGTTGACTGTCAAGGATATAGTCAAACCAAAGAAAGCTCAGTTTTGGATTGCAAGGCCCATGAAGTCAGGGATTTTTGCCCCCTTCTCGAACCATTGTGCAAAAGACAATGCCTGCACGAAGGCACCTGGCATGAGAAAGCTGTCTACAAAGTGGCCAAGTACTGCAGCCATATGTACAACAGTTTAGAAGCCTCCAACAAACAAGAACTGGTGAAGGCTGGAAGAAAATTCATCAGCCAGTACATGGCTTTAGAAGCAGAAGTCCAAGCCAGTGATGGCTCAGAGGTTCGATTGTGGAGATCAAAGCCCAAGCTCCACCTCTTGGCCCACATTTTGGATTTGGTTGAGCTTGGTAACCGTCCAAAAGACAGCTGGAATTATAAGGATGAAACATTTGCAGGGTCACTGCAAACTTTATTTTTTCGCAGAGGTGGTAAATTCCAGCCTGGCAAGGCTTCTGAAAAGGTCTTGCTGAGGTGGATGTCAGCCACTCCATTCCCTCATCTTGGACAAGCCAAGCCAGCAATGGCTAAATGAAATAGACAAAAGAGTGATGCAGCGCATAAATGTATCATGATGTTATATAAATATATAAGAATATCTATAGATATACATTTCCAGAAGCTATATTTTTTGACTTCTAGAAGCCTCTTTTTTTGGCTTCTAGAAGCCTCTTTTTTGGATTTCTAGAAGCCTTTTTTTGGCTTCCAGAGGCTTCTAACATAAAAAACCTGGAAGCCAAAAAAACAGGCTGGCAGACAACTTTTTGGAGCAATGAAAAAAAAGGTAGCTTCTCGGAAGCTAAGGGTTGGTTCACGCGGTGTTCGAATAAACAAAACTCTGCCCGTGTTTTGGCAGACCTCTTTAACCTTTTTTGGAAAGCGCGCGCCGGAAACGTTGAACATTGTTGAAAACCGGAGATGGGGAGCCGAAGCCAAAATCGCAAATCCTTGGCGGCGCACGCCCGCACATTGAAACACAAGAAGCATCAGAACAGATTTTCAAAGAGGCGTATCGAAAGAAACAAACAATCTACCACACACACCTTGCGCACAGATCCGTGTCGCACCTCAATGCCCTTCCCCTATGGGGGGTACTTGAGGAGATGATGTACATTCAGATACTTTGTAGACAAACATGCACAAAACCACACTGAAAATGTGTGTGAATTACCGGCCGCTCGCAGGACCCATTGCACAAAATTCCTAATTCATGGTTCAATCAACAGCGACGAAAGGCAAGTCTTATTGCGTAGGCATTTCCGAACTCGCTGATACAAGTTATGCCTTTTTGAGAATGACATATCTGGTGGACCCAAGTCGGTCAAGATTGCGGAATCAAGCTTGGGTTGAAACGGTACCCGAACATTTAACGGATAGGGTTGGCCAGCCATCGAGGAGTACTGGGATAGAACTTGTAACGCCAAATCTGCCTGTGGGAGACGAGGACGGGAGGCAATTCCTCCTGTAAGGCTACGGTGATAGCCCAGACGAATCATTGTTGATGCCCCAGTTTTTTTAAAACGAGGATACAAGTATTGACCAGTTGAACTTTCAAGATATTTAACCACCGCGCGTAGGTTATGGGCCTGGTGCCACAAGCTACGGACTTCCGGTTTCAAAATTTTGACTTCTGTCGAATCAAATGGATATGGCCATGCGTGATGTTGATCTTTGTGTTTAACCCACACCGGAAGGCATGTGCCTGCATAAAGTGTGAAGTGGACAGCAAGTTCATACCATGTGACTCCAAAGTCATTCTGTTGAGGGGGAAGGTCTGGATGACGCCAGGTAAGGCAATGGAAAAAAGACCACACTCCCGGAGCGATCTGCCCTCCTGAAGGGCACGCATGTGCAACTACTTCTGGCAGTTCAGCTTGACAAGACCACAATGGACCATCTGGGACCCAGGCAAGCAATATTTCATGAATCTTAGTGATGGCCTCGCTGGAATTATATTCGTGATTTTCGGCCGCATCTTTTTCTTTTTCCAAGTTAAGTGCCCCATGGAGTGCATTAAGCTCACTTAGGTATGCAAAAATCTCTGATAAGGCCTGCTGTTGAACAGAGCTATGGTAGTCAATCTCATCACATGCAGTCTTCAAGAAAGGCAATTCCTGACCATTAATCACTTTTGCCGTCTCGTCGGCCAGCGAGTTTCCTAAACAAACAATCTACCAGAAAAGTACTTGAAAAGTACTTTTTTTCATTGTGGTTGCCCGGGTTGCGATTGTGGATATTTCGGAATAAGGCACACCGACGGTCGAAGACTAAGACACAGAATTCGGCGACTGAGGCCAAGCTGTGTCTTGATAAGATGTGTAAGAGAGAGAGAGAGAGAGAGAGAGGGAGACAGAGAGAGGGAAGAAGAGAGAGAATGAGTGAGAGAGAGAGAGAGTCATCGGACGCTTTAGCGTCCAAAAACCAAAAAGAGGTTGCCACCTGGCACGCTTTTTTGAACAGTATCCGCCGGACACCTTAAAACAGAAGACGGGGAGCCGAAAGCAACATTAGCTATCCTTGAGCGGCGCACGCCCGCACAGTGAAACACAAGAAGCATCAGAACAAGTTTTCAAGGTCCAGGTTCCCCACATAAGACAAGAAGACACAAGCTAGCAGACAAGTACTTTTTAAATACTTTTTCTTTTTGGGCTGTGGGGTTGTGATTGTTGATGTGGTGACTCTAGTGGCGAAGGAAAGAGAAATGGCTGCTTGCAACCAAGTCGTGTCTTGGCTCAGGCAGGGGCTTGTGGAAAAGAAATCCTCGTCTTTTCGGCATCTTTTCGGCGGCCCCTTTTCAAAAGAAAAGAGGTTGAAGACGTCGAAGCGGAACATGGAACTGACGAGTGAAAACCAAGATTAAAACATGTGTTGTGGAGGTGTGGTGTGGAGACATTAAGTTAGCGAGATTTTTAGGAAACAAAGTTTCAGGTTTGTCGTTCCGAAAACTAGTGTAGAAGGACTTTGGGAAAAACTTTTCTGGATCATTTTTAGTCTATTGGCAATTTTGTTGCCGAGTCATGAATGAAATGCCCTGGTTAGTCTAAGCGGGGCTTGGGTTTGCACTTCTTCCTGATTGTTTCTGCGAGTCTGCCTTTCCATTTAGCGTCGTGGCTTGAAATATTCGGGCGAGCGCCTGAGTAATTGGGTACAGTTGTGATTGGAATGAAGAAGACTTCCGTTGCGGAGCCTCAGAAACAAAGTGCCGAGGTAGGCTTTTGCGTTGTTGGCTTCGAATTTGCCGCCCCTTCGGCCACCACACGACTACAACTGCCATGATTTTCTGAAGACAAGGTCGTTGTAGTCCCGAGAAATGGACCTTCTCCAGACACATCGGAGCCGAGTAACCGAAGAGTATTCAGATATTACCCCTCTATGCCTGCCAGATGCCTTTGCGCGGCCTCAGGTCTGACAGATCCTACCTCCCCGAGCCCGCGAGTGGAGACGGCAGGGATACCCAGAAGATTAACTAACTAGGAACTGCAAAGTCGAAATTGTATTTCGTTTGGCGTCTGTTGAAATGCTGCTCATTGCAGCTGCTGATCACTCAAACTTGTTTTGCGCCGCTCCAAAACCTCTCGCGCCTTCTTCAAAGGCCCGGGTGATCACGATAGCTTTATCGCGCTTCCGGGGTCCGACTTATCAAAAGAGCCGTTGAACGCAATCCCTTGTGTATTGGTTTCTGTTTTTGCTACAGCCGCTGCTTTTTTCGCTCGAGGACCGTCATGGCCAGCCAACAACCCCAACTGATTGCGCCAGGGCCGCAGAGACAAAGAGTGTATACGGTCAATACCATGTGGCTTGCGTGCAACACGTTTTGACACTTAAGATTTATCTGCCTCTAAGCTCCCGGCGTTTAAGGTCTCCAGTTGAAGGCAGTGACATGCATCAGGATTCGAAGATGGAGGTGGAATCGCTGGGGCCCTAATTTCGCAGAGGCGGAATGGCCTTGCCATCGCAGCGCGTATCGAGAAAGAGTGTTCGCATTTGAGGCCTGAAGTCGGGATGCTGGAGCCCCAGAACGTTCACAAGTGGTATTATTTTTAAAACCACAGCTACGAAATCGTTAACTTCGCAGCAGCTTGTCAACCTTGGTGGTCAGCCAACTCAAAACGAGAAACAAAATAGACAATTCGGTGCCTAATTTTGCCCGCGTCTCTCAGGCCAACCGGGATTCTGGCCTACGTCCACCTAACCGACTCCGAAGAAGACGACGGCCCAAACAACTCAGGAGGAGGGGAGAAGGAGGAGGAGGGGGAGGAAGAAGAAGACGAGGATCCCACCCATCCTGTCCTCCTTTCGGGAAGGGGTTCGAGAAGGCGGGGCCACGGGCGCAATAACAAACGGCGCTCCACCATTTGACTTGGCAGATTTCACGGGTCTCTGGACTCTGCGCCGAGCTGTTTCCAGCCTCCCTCACAGCACTCATCAACGACCAGAACCCAACTCTCCCGAAGCGCTTCCTCAAGCGCTGGGAACCATTCAGCGCTCTGCCCACACCCGAAAGTCAAGGCCCTCCAAAAGCTCAATCTCTACGTCGCCTGGGTCGATGGCAAGAACGAGGAGCCGGACTTCATCGACTCATTGGCGGACGAGCTAGAAGAGATCATCGAGCAACCTTGGGTTGAGGAACCCTCCACCACAACCAATACACCTCCCAACAGCCCATCGGTGTGTCCAACTGAGTTGGATAGCCCTTCTTCTGACCCAGGCTCAGATTTGGATTTTGGGCCAAATGAGTCAGAAGATCCCCGCCCTTGTCTAGCCGCAAGCGACCCATTATCTCCACAGCGCCCCACAAACGGTTGCGGTACGCGACCAAATCCAGACCCGCCAGCCTAATTCCAGAGGGGTACATCGCCATTTGCCCTTGCTCTTGTCTCTCTTGCCGGGCCAGTCGGGAGCTTGACGCTACCGTTGTTTGGGGGCCGGCTTCCACCACCCAGCCCCTATACTTCCTCATTGGCAAGGAAGATGGGCACACTTAACTATTCCTTTGCCCATATTTCTTCGAGCCCTTTCGCGCAAGCTATTTTCACTGCTTCGTCCACTTTTCAGAAGGCCTACAGTCGCCTCCCTCTACTCCTTTCCCCAAGCCGGCCAGTGCCTTGGCCAGCAAATTTCGCGGCCACTGTGACACCCGAGACTTTTCACCACAAGACTTGCGCCACAGATGGCCAGAGCGAGGTGTCGCCCCAAGTGGCTCGCGAAATCGGACTTCTCCCGCAAACGGTCACTCCCAAACGGCCGGGCCTTTATTCCCCATGGCAATTTCGAGCCTTCCTCCCAACAACTGCCAATGAAGGCACCTTGCTTGCATGTCAGAGAAGGGAAGTCTTCAGAACGCAAAGTGTCGAGTTTGGATGAAAGTTGGGAAACAATGTTGAAACTTTGGGGCTTGTTGGATCACGCAATGCACTTGCGCTGTTTTCAGGAGGCGCTCCATGCCCAGCAGGGGTAGATGTCACGGATGTCACTGAGCCTTTGGGGCCGGCCCGTGTCAACTCTCAAGTGGCGGCGGCTTTGTCAGCAAGGGCGTTGGCGCCGACTGACAGAAGAGCCCGGGAGGAGAGATTAATAATTGTTCCTGTCACAAATGTACACGATATAGACAATACATTGGATTGTGTGTTTTTGTTGTTGAAAACATGCGAGTGAACGCGCGACCGCACACTTTGTTCCTGCGAGGGGCGGTCTGAGCCTGTAGGTTACGGGCATCATGATGCCTGGGAACATGTTCACACCCTGCCTTTTCTTGGCGAGGGTCTGTCGCTAAAACATGGGACCGTCGCAATGAAATCCCTTCGGTGTTCACCTTATAGGTGCACCTACTCGACTTCAGGCTCAGGTTCGTCCATGAGCTCTCGGTCATTACGACCTTGGTCCCGCAGCTCAGATGCTGCTGCATCTTGCTCTTCGGAGCTACTGCTTCCGTTGCTTCGTTTTCTTTCCCTTCTTGGTGGCGTCCTGAATTCTCTCAGCATTCTTGGTGGTCCCCAATTTGCAGCCATCCAGCCGTCTGGCCATTCGCTTTCTTCCAACCAGTTCACATCCTCATGCCCTTTCTTCACATGGTAGGTGTACTGCCTCAAGCTTCTGATGTAGTCAGTCACCTCCTTTCTTGTTTCATCATCATCCTCTGGAGTTCTCTGAACATCGCGTATCCCGTTGGGATGTCTTCATCCGATGGATCTTCTTCCATCATCTGGCGAAACTGTCTCGCCCCCACGATGTAGACCCCAATGCCCACATCGTCCCCTATCCGCTCAAGCCTGCGGGCCTGACACGCATCGTCTTCTGGTTCGATGTGTCCTTCAAGACTCCCATAGTCTGTCGTCAGGCTGTTCTCTGACTCTTCATCCTCATCTCGCTCCCTTCTCTCTTCTTGTGTCTCAGCTCTCACCATTTTCACATGCGCCTGCGTCTCGCGCACGTATCCTTCATCATCGATGTAAGAGCTCACTCTCACTTCACCATCTTGTTCTGTTCTTGTGCTTCTTCTTCCATCTCTTCACCCCAAGGTGGCCAACCACATCTCTGAAACTTAATCCAGAGTCTCCTGCCCATTGAACCCATTGTCGTCCTTCAGGTTCAGGTTCTTCATCTGTCTCATCTCATCATACTCATGTCTGCTTCTATGGCCTGACAGCCAATTTGACCAGTTCTGCCATTCTGTGCTTTGTTGGTTTTCCGGCCACCTCCTTGGAGCGTTCCACATGCTCAAGTCAATCATCTCCTGCTCTTCGTCTGAGGTGTAGGTCTCTTCGCCTCCAATGGCGTTCCTCACTGCTTCCCAGGAGGTCACATGTCTCCTCAGCTCTCTTGCTGTGTTCTTCAAGGCCTTCAGCAAGATCAGGATTGCAATGCTCAGGATCACAATGGCAATTGTCAATCCCATCACCACTTGCTCTAGCGCCTCACCTCCTGTCGCCTTTCTCCCAGGCAATCCCTCTGATTGCTGCTGCGGCTCATCCTCTGGAAAACATTGCTCTCCATGCTGCGCATGCTCGGCCGGGGCCAGGCCCAAGGCTGAATCTGCTAGCAATGCTGTCATCGTGAGCCTCAACAATCTCTTTGCCAACTGGTTTGCCTGTGTGCTCTTCTGGTGTTCCTTCTTCAGCAAACACCATCCTTCTCACTTCCTGCAACCTCCTCTTCTGCTCGGCCTTTGCCCTCTCAGCCTCGAACTCTGTCTTGCCAAGCTGTTGTGAGGAGTCTGCAAAACCCATGATGTACATCAACATGTTGATACGCTTACCTCCAAGCGTCTTGGCGCCGATATCAGATGGACTTGTTGCCGTTTCCAATTTGCGCAAATCTAGATCTTTGCTTTGTCTCGGCTGGAGCCAAAGTAGTCGTCCACTGAGGTGTTTCAACTTCCCAACACCTTCTTTCTGAGCAATCGCTATGCTCGAGCTGTTGTCACCATAGATGACCAACTTCACCTGCTCACCTGTGAGGTGTTCGACTGCAGCTTTCAACAGCAAACCTTCTGAAGCTCCTGAAACCAAAGCAACATACTCTGTCTCCGTGCTTGACAAAGTGATGTTCTTCTGGGTCCTGGCATAGGAATGAATCCAATTGCCTGCAAGGAAAATGCATCCTGCCGATGTCGAGCTTCGTGTCTGCTTGTTTCCTGACCAGTCTGAATCGCAGGTCACTTCCAAAAGCCACATGTGCTCGGCCTCTTCAAACATAGGTGCTGTTGTCAGACCTCTTGTCCTGTTCCTGAACGAGTTGCTCTTTGTCTGACTCCTCATCACCAAACGCACGTCCGTGGTTGTGGCCAAATAGCCAACCAACTTCTCAAGAGCTTTCCATGCACCTTCAGTTGGACTTTGGAGTCTTCCAGCAAGCTCCTTCACATGAAGCTGGATGTCCGGCCTGTCACCTGCCATGTACAGCAATGTCCTCCTCCAGTCATTCTCCTCCATAGTCTTTCCATCTTCTATTCCGGCTCCAGGCGTCTTTGACTTCTTCACCGGACTCATCATCTTCGCAAGATTGTGGATGTACTTCTCATTCACCATCATCTTGGTTTCTGAGGCATCCACCATGAGAGTCCTCTTCAAGAAGCTTAGCACCTGGTCGTCTTCCACAGACACCTTGTAGCGCTTCATGAGGTGGTCAGTGACTCTTGCCACTTCCTTCTCTTCTCCTCCAAGGATCATGTCATCGACGTGGACCAGCAAGATCACATCCTGGCCTTTCCACAGCGTTGGTGCTTCAGCGCATGGCGTGAGCCCTGCCTCAATCAGTCTTCTTCTCAACTCTTGGAACCACTGTGCTGCACCTTCACGTTGTCCTGGAAGAATCCGGCCAAGGATCCACTCCTGCTGTAGTCCAAGCCTTTCAGCCAATGCTTTATCTAGACTGACTTTCACTTTCTTTGGCTGTGCACACATCAGGTATGCATCCTTGACATCCATCGTGATCTCGTGATCATCTTCCAGCCTTTGACCTGACAGATCGCTGGAACCAACCTCAGCAAGGAATCCTGCTGGAGCAAAGACATCTGTTCGATTAGGGTCGCGCCACGCAAAATCGCGCGCAACCAGTCTTGCTCTTCTCGTCCATTTGTTCTCTCGCCACCGCCAATCCATCACCAACTTTGTCGTCAGCAATGGTACCTCTTCCAGGTCATCATGCTTTGCAGGCGGAAGCAACACTGTCATGCCAATCAGCCTTTGAATCTCCTCCTTCGTGGCTTGATCTTCAATCTCTGCATCCCAGCCTCTGGCAACTCCGGAGGTTGATCTGGGAAATATAGGCTTTCATCTCCATCGTACAGCAACTCTCCAGCAACCACCATGCGAATTGTCGAAGCTGATGCTGGTTCAGGTTCATCCTTCTCTGCACTTGCTCTTGTCTTCAACATCTTCTTCGGTGCAGACCTTGCCACTTTCTTTGGCATTTCATCTTCCACATCTCCTTCTCCTCCTGACCTCTTTGGACTGTCCATAGGGCTTCTCGTTGGGCTCGTTGGTGCTTTGTCGACCTCGCTCTCAACTGTTGGCTCCTCCAAGCTGTCAAGCAGGTCCTGCAGCAACGAGTCATCTGTGATCACCAGACCTCCTTCATCTTTCTCTTCACCTGGTTATGTTGGAGTGTAATCACTCATGTCTGGATCCTCACCTCCTTTGCTGCTTTCTTCATCTGCCCCTGCCTTTCTCTTGCTTCATCACCTCTGAGCCTTGCCTCGTCCTCTTTCTTCTTTGCCTTCTCCTCATTGGCTAACTTCTTCTCCTCTGCTCTAATGCCTGGGGCAAGATCTGGAGGCAATGGTGCTGTAGGAAACTTGCTCACGGCCTCAGGGTCAAAAGGAGTTGGCAGCCGTCTGATGGTTCTTGTCCACTTCAAACCTGAAGCTGTGGCCACCATGTGGAAATCTGCTCTGTCTGTCTTCCCAAGCCATAAGCCTGGTTCAAACTTGTCACTTCCGTTGGCTCTCTTCACCCTTGCCAACACACGCTCACCTGCTGTAGTGCGTCAACAACCTCCTCCTTGTCTTGTGCGTCAACAACCATCCTGCATGGCGCATAGCCCAAAGGAACACTGGCGAAGATGCTTGATGTGCGTCTGGCAGCCCTCTTTGACACCGTGAACCAATGCCCTCGCCATGCCCCGCAGCGTCTGGATCTCTCTCTCCACGCGGCCGTTGGCTTGTCAACCAGCGGGGCCACTGGTCTCAATGTTCGCGTGGAAACCCAACCTCAGTCTTGCTTGCTGCAACACCTCCAACAACATCCTCATTGAAGGTTCTCCATCTCCCTTGAGGATCACTCTTGAGTACCCCAAGCTCCCAATCAACCTCATCACCTGTTCAGCCATGAACTTCAGGTGCGCCCTGCCTTCCCCTGGTGTTGGCGCACACAAGACTGCATGTGACCAATCATCTGTCACCACCAGGCATGTTCCTCCACGAAGATCACCCTGGTAGATGCGCAGGTCCTCCTTCACTTCTACATCCACCTCTTCATCTCCTCGGCTGAAACAGAAGTCCATCGAGATCACTGGCATCTCTGCCTTTCCTTCTTGCCTTGATGCATGCTTGTCGCTCAGATGGTAGTCATCACGACCTCTTCCTGCAATGCAACGCAGACACCAAGGCTGATATGGGAAATGGGTCAACTCACGCACTTGTCTTTCTGCCTTTGATGGCATTCTCGGCACTGCTTGTCCTCTGGCCTCTTCACCTTCGTCGGCTTTTCTGGACAGCTCGAACCGTGACTTCAGCAAACCTTGGAACTCCATCGTCACTGCTCGCACCTTGTTCTCCTCCACAGGCTGGTCCACCTGTCCCAACCTTTCAAATTTTGGCGTCCACCACCAGTGAATTGCGCCTGAACTGCAGGTTCTTGCTGAACAGACCGTGCGTCAACCGCGCGTCACCATTTTCTCCTTCTATCTTCCAACCTCTTCTCAGCAGCTTGCCCAAAGCAAGTAGGGGTTCCTTGACGTTGGACAGGGCGAAACTTTCTCTCAGCTCGACCAAATGGCCTTCTTCATCTTCAAGCTCAACCACGGCTTGGCGCATGCCGCCATTTGTCATCTTCCCTCCTTGAGCATCTCTCAAAGAGGTCACCCGCTCCAGCGGGAATCCTACCTCTCGGTACCTCATGGGGAGCGCCGAGATGTCAGCTCCTGAGTCGAGTATCACCAGTGTCCCTTCTCCACCAGCGACAGTACGAACAAAGTTCACTTTGTTGCACCCTTTCTTCTGAGGCCTCGAACCTCCACCGACCAAGTCCTCATAGCCCACAAAACGGGCTTCCCCTTGGCCTTCACCTGGATCCTTGAACATGATCCAGTCTTCATCATTGTCGGTGTAGGTGAGGTCATAGGTCTCAGCCCCCACCATGCGGACATGCCCCACTGCATCGTCCTCCTCATCTTCATCCAGGATCACTGTCTCGACCCTTCTGACATTCTTTGAGCTTGTTGATGGCGCTGCAACCGATGCCTGGGCCACACTTGCACTGTCCCCCACCGATGTCGTGACCGTGGAGGATGTCTCACTGACTTGCCTCAGCGTCCTTGAAAGCTAGCCGCCAATCCTGCCACTGGGACAGCTGCTCCTCCATGTTCCTTGGCTCGAAGACCTCAGGAGATTTCACCACTTTGCTTTCTGCGGCGAATCCTTCACCATTCTTCTTTCCATCTTTCTCCTTCATTTCCTTCAAAGTCTTGACCGCTTCCTGGGCCGTTGCAGCCGATTGCTGCGAGGCAGCCACAAGGCTTTTGCCACCTGTTCATCAATCTTTTCTTCTCTTCTTTCTTCACTTCAACTTCTTCTTTTCTTCCTTCTTCTTCCCTGGATCTTCTTTCTTCTCCCGGGGTATCTTTATTGAGCCCCCCGGGGTCGGCTCCGCTACCATGAAAACACGCGAGTGAACGTGCGCACTTTGTTCCTGCGAGGGGCGGTCTGAGCCTGTAGGTTGCGGGCATCATCATGCCTGGGAACATGTTCACGGTTATACATATGTATGATACCTAATAATACTTATGTCATGAGGTCTTGGTTTTGATTGCTATACAATACATTTTCCAAAGTAACAGTATACCATCCGTGATCTGCCACGTAGGAAGCCCTTGCCCAACTCGACCGTCTCTTTCTCGAAATGGCGGAAGACACCGTCAGCCATATGGGGGCCATGGCCTGGCTTCTACCAGACCCCACCGCCAAGCCGCCGAAAGAGAACGTCGTGTCGGCCTGCAAGCGGCGTCAAGAGGCCAGTCGTTTTGTCATCGTCTTGTTGCACCTTCTGTCTTGTCACTTCATTCCCGCGAGGTTTCTCTTTGATTCTAATCCCCTTTCAGGTGCCACGCCGACCACACGGTGACAATTGCCAGGGTGACACAGCACCACATCAAGGTCACCCCGGCCACGGAAGACCAAGTCGAAACAGACTTGGGCACTCTCGTTGGCATTGTCATTGAGAAGGGGCACACCCACCTCAAACGAGCAGGCGGGCTGTCCGGTTTCAGTTTCACGTTGCGATCCAGAAATTTGTTTGAGTTCAAATTTGACTTGTTTAGTTGCAGTGGGCCTGTCAGGCACGAAGCGAGCCTTGCTCGGAGGTGGTGGAAGCTTTTGGGGCAACCTCAAGGCCCAGCCCTGGGACCCCCACTTCATGTGCGGCGGCGGCGCCTGGACTTTGAAGGCGGCGGCCGACAAGTGGGCGTTCTTAAAGGACTGGCTCGTCGTGACTTCGAACAACCCATGTGGTGAAAAGCTGCAGTTTTGCTTGGCAAGGTGAACGGAAAAGTTGTTGCGTTTTGTGATTCCACTTCTAGGAGGGCCAGTGCTGCATTATCACCCGCGGCAAGAACATCGCGGGGGGGCACACTTGTCGAAGAGGCGGGCATTTCATTTTGTAGTGAACCCAGGTGCTGTGGCCCCACTTGTGCGGCCACCATAAGAACTCACATTGAGCAACAGTAGTGGGCTGCAATTGCTGCCAACCATATTCTAAAGTCAGTTTCAGGCTTGAACCTGCCCCTCCTTGTCGATAGACTCAACCTCAACGTTTGATGTTTCGGCATCTAGATCTGAAAGAAAATCATATATTTTAAAAAGCATAAGAATAGCACCAAAAGAAGAGCAGGATCAACAAGCACATCCTGAGTAGGTTTGCTGGTCCATTGGTTGTCTGGTCTTGGTCCTTTGGAAAACACAAGGTTTGCGAAAACAAAGCGCTACCCGGTCGCCTTGGTCCTTGCGTCGCATTCTCAGTGCCCTTCATTGATGAGGCAATGGGGGGTGTAGTTTTCGATGATGGTGATCTGCTGGGATCGCTCACCCCTCCAGCGCCGCGAAATCTGCACTACTTTTTCCAATGCGTTGGGCCTACCGCGACAGATTTTCTAAAGGTCACCCAGGCACCCATCAGGCACTCATCGCTCACACAACATATTGCAAGCGCTCGCCAGAGTCTTATTGATTTTGTGTTGCAAGCGGCTGCAAGCATTCTTTCATTGTGCTGTGGTGGATGAGCCCCTCATTGATTGGGCAATAGGTGCGTAGTTTTCGATGATGATGTATTTTGTGGTGCCTTCAGCATCTGATGGCTTTTGTAGTTTGCAACCCCGCTCCGGCGCGACGAGGTCTGCACTGCACTGGGCCTGCCACGACCGACTTTTTAAAGGTCACCCCACCGCATATTCACCCTGGCCTAAGTCTTTTTGATAATTTGTTGCAAGCATCCTCTCATGGTCCTGTGGTCGCCCGCCCTGCTGCTGTTGTCCTTTCCCTAGCCTCCTTTTCCTTTCGTTGCTCACTGTTTTTTGATCCCCGACGAATGTTTTTTATTGATGCTGTACTCATTATCGCTTTGACCCCTCACCCCTGGATGTTTCTCAATCGTTCTCCAAATTGCGGCGTCATAATTTCCTGAGGGAAATCGTTTCAACGGCCAAAAGGGTTAGCTGAACCATTTTATGAGAACAGATCCTCAGCACTGCAAGGGTTGAACATTTCATTCTATAATGCAGCAACCCCCGGGCAGAGGTTCGTCAAACCATTTATCTCTATAATATGGCATGCCCGACATTCACGGGTGATTCCACAGGAGATCCTAGATCTATGCACCTACAGCTGATACGCCTTTTTACACCTACACTCTACACGCCTGATACGTCTAATCTATCACTTGCACCGACATGCGTACACTGACGTTAATACCAACACATGATGGTGGTGATGATGACGATGACACTAGACGTGATGGTGATGAAGGTGATGACACGCGATGGAGAAGAAGAAACAAAACAATTAAAACAATGAAGACGAAGACGAAAACACCATATAACAAGAAAAAACACAAATACGAAATAACAAGAAACAAAAGGAAACAAAAGAAGAAGAAAAAGACGACAAATAAGAATAAACATATTACTAATATATAATAAATTATTAACAATAACAAGAAACAGAAGACCTGTATCGACATTAACATTCAACAAAGTATTTCCGTTTATGTGACAAATAATCGAATCCCAGGGGTTAATTTTGACATGATCTATTATGCAGATGACACTGTACTTTTCTCACGGAACAACCGAGCATTAAACGAATTGCTGAAATTGACAGAGAAAATCCCCAGTGGATACGGACTTGGTCTCAACAAAAACAAATGTGTTGCTATCACTATGAGCAACGACGGTTGTATACATTTTCATGACGGGACCCCTTTGAACAAAGAATTTGAGGCCATGCATCTTGGAAATGAGATAAACAGGACAGTAAAATAAAACATGAAATCCTCAATAAAATGTCAGAGGTCAGAAGGACCTGGTTTAAGCTCAGCGCCTATTGGAAAGCTTCTGGAGCCAGCAAAAAGTGGAAGCTAATCATTTTTGATGCTATAATCCGGAGTAAGCTTCTATATGGGTTAGAAACTATACATTTAACCCAGGCGCTAAGCAAATCACTAGATGCTTTCCAATTAAGAAGCTTGAGAAAGATTCTCAAAAGACCGCCTACTTTCATAGATCGGTCATGTACGAATCAAAAGATTCTTGAGGAAGCAACTGCCATTGCCTTCCCAACTCGGGGCGATAACAGACAAATTATACGTTTCAGTGATTACCATATGAACAGACGATGTAAATTACTTGGGCATATAATTAGAAGCAGTAATGATGACCCCATGAGACAAGTTTCATTCGTTGATAGCACTGCATCCAGAGTTGATTGCGGCACCAAACGAGTTGGGAAACCGAGGCAAAACTGGCTGCATATCACAAAGAAATTTGCATACGAAAACGTTTTAAGACATCATAATTTCGATGAAAACACCGATGATGCAAGAATATATGCAGCCGCATTGAACAGAGATTTTTAATTACCGTTCTTTGGCTGTGCCACAATAAGCCCGTCCGGACCAGGTCGGCGCGAGGTATGGCTGGAAAAAAAAGAAACAGAAGAACAAAAACGAAGGCTAAGAAGACCAAGCAGAAGAAGAAGGACAAGAAAAAGGAAAAACAAGTAACGTTAAAAGAGAAAAAGACAAGGTGAAGGTCAAGGTCAAAGTAGGTGAAGGTGAAGGTGATGATGCGGACAATGTTGGTGGCTGTTCTTGAAGGAGAACTCTTCGCAAGAACTTTTGGAAAAAACACTGTTTGAGATGAGTGGATTTAGGTCGCAACATGTTGAAACATTTTTTCTCAAAGCAGTTGCACCAAACAAGATCTAAAAGTACTCCAGAGTTGGTACTTGACCAAGGTTTCAATCAGCACTTGAGGTTTGCTTGCATAAAGAAAACTACGTGCTCGTCAACCTGGAGATACAGACAGCACCTTCACGATACTGCATGGATTTTCGCTCAGAATCAAATGTTTCGTTCTAAACCCTGCAACGTTGAAGGGGGATCCGCTCATCCACTTTAGACATCGAAACTGGAAGATATCATGACTATCCATGACTTCAAGGCTCTGCAAATAAACCGTTTGGTCTACTGAGTCTACTGAGTTTTGGCCAGGCACGGACAGACTTGGCTGTGACCTTGGACAGCGCATGTTTGAGATTTGAGAGATTGTTGCAGGGTTTGCCAGTGTTTGGATTCGTGACTACACGTGAGCCTCCTTTTAATTTTATGTGCTTTCGGAAAGGATTGAAATGGATAGAACATGCCATACTTTTACGGGCATCGTAACTACGAAGCTCTATTGACCATTGGCTCAAAGTGGAATAGGCCAATGAAATGGACAAGCAGTTGGCATCCTCAAGCTTTGAAGAACTATGCCAGCATGATTTAGTTGTGTTGTGAACGTGGTCTCAATTTAGCACTGCCATAGGCTCAAAGTACATGTTTTTTCTCGAGTTGATTGCAAAGAGAAGTTCCACTAGGTTTGAACAGTCTCAGTATTGACTACACGCCAGCCACTAGTGTTGCGCGGAGCCCACCTGCCACGATGGGCAGTGCAGAACTAAGATCTCGAATGTTCCCAGGATGTTGCTTGAGCCATTTTGAGCCTCTCGTCGCATCAGGTGGTGCGTCCAAAAAGGCGTGGGGAAGAAGGCGTTGCGGGCGTCCACCATGTGTGCCTTTGTCAAGTGTCAACTGATTCAAGCGTGGATTTGAGAGCGCCAAGTCCCACTAAGTGATGCTCTTTGTACCAGGTTTCACATCACATCCAATGTACCAGAGCCCGAAGGGGACACGTGCTCCCTTGCGGAAAATGCGCAGATCGTTGGCAGACAAGAGTGAGTTGCTTTCCGATTTGTTGGACAGGTACCAGCAAATCTTCCCTGTATGGACGATTGCAGTAGATTGCTCAAGGGAACCTCCACGGACGGACGACTTCAGACACAGTTAGCTTGGTGGCATTGCATGCATGAACTTTGGTCTTAGAGTGTCCAACATATCCCACAAATTGCTTACATTATGTAATCACAATTTTTGTTCAATGGTACCTTGGTCATGTGCCTGTGCAGATTCTGGCTTGGCTGAGGTGACAAAGAACCAGAGGCAGCTCGCGACTGCCACAAGTGACAACAGAATAAACCTTTGGTTCCAGCCCCAGAATCTAGCTCCAGTGGCTCTGTGCTCATGTGCGCTGCTACCCTGAGGTGCCTGGTAACGCATCAATTGTTGGCTCCTTTGATTGGACATGCTGACACTGTCGTGGCCTGAGAGATACTGCGATTACTGCGATGGTGCTCCCCCTGGATGCCCATGGAGGGCCATTTAATTTAGGATTTTTTTGTTTTTTTAAAGTTTTTTTTGTTTTTCGTGGCTTCTGTGGCTTCTGTGGCTTCATGGCTTTCGTGGCTTCTGTGGCTTTCGTGGCTTCTGTGGCTTCTGTGGCTTTCGTGGCTTCTGTGGCTTTTGTGGCTTTTGGCTTTCGTGGCTTCTGTGGCTTTTGTGGCTTTTGGCTTTTGTGGCTGTTTGCTACTAGTCCATCTTTGGAGGAATGTGATGTCCGAGGCGCAGCTACCAGATGTTTTCATCCAAACGATTCCTTTATCCTTTGTCATGACACGCAAAACACAACATGTCTTTAATTAAGGTTTTCACTATGAAGGTGTCTAATGGCACATGACGACCTGCAAAAACCACAATGGTGGATGCTCACGGCCACTTCAACCTCGCCCAGCTTTCAACGTAGCTTCTTTCCGCACTATTCTCCATTTGTCGATATATCTGTCTACCTATCCATCTATTTGTCTATATCTATCCATCTATATCTATCTGTCTGTCTGTCTATCTGCCTGTTGTGTTGTGCTTTTCCTTTTATTCGCTTTGCAGAGAAGAACCCAAACAAGGAAGCAAGCAAGCAAGCAAGCAAGCAAGACAGCAAGCAAGCAAGCAAGAGCTGCTCACCTTTGGATCTGGTGTGCTGCTGGGGGGGGCGCTGCGCCCCCCCCCAACCCCCCCGCGCCACGAAATCTGCACTTCATCTCCGCCACCCGCGCCTGCCACGAAACCTTTCTCTTTGCTTTTCTGCTAACTGCACCAAACTGTTGTGATAGTCTGACACCTACACTATTCCAATGCAAATCTGTCTACCTATCCATTTGTCTGTCTATATCTATTTATCTATCTCTCGATCTATCTATCTTTCTATCTTTCTTTCTTTCCTATCTATCTATCTATCTATCTGCACTTCAACATCCACAAAGTCCTTCACCTGCCACGAAATCGAAATCGGCACTTCAAGGCCCGCAAAGCACTGCACCTGCCACGAAATCTGCATTTCAAGGTCTACAAAGTCCTGCGCCTGCCACGAAATCTGCACTCCAAGTCCCACAAAGTCCTGCACCTGCCACCAAATCTGCACTTCAACATCCACAAAGTCCTGCGCCTGCCACGAAATCCGCACTTCAACATCGACAAAGTCCTGCGCCTGCCACGAAATGTGCATTTCAAGGTCCCCAAAGTAGCATTTCAAGGTCCACAAAGTACTGCCCCTGCCACGAAACACGAAAAAGAAAAAAAATCCCAAAACAAAATAAAAAAATCCTA
Source organism: Durusdinium trenchii (assembly GCA_963970005.1). Classification (NCBI taxonomy): domain Eukaryota; class Dinophyceae; order Suessiales; family Symbiodiniaceae; genus Durusdinium; species Durusdinium trenchii. Next base: position 307,907 of record CAXAMN010027584.1, read on the forward strand.
AATTAAATCCGAGCCCGATGCCCATGGTCATCATGACTTACACAAGTCAGGTACCTTCCCGCGCCAAAACGAACCTGTCCATTCACTATGGTTTAGTCGTTGGTCTTTGTTGGTATTCGTAGTCTACATTATGTCACAACGGTGTGTTTTGCACCCTCTTCAAGTGGCAGAAGCTGCGGACGCTTTGCCAAAGAATTCTTTTTGCAGCAGGGTACAGAATCCAGACGGATATGAGATGAATACTAAGCTCGCGTAAGCTCAGCGGAATTCCATACCGTACCAAACAATTGGGCACATATTGTATCAATATAATAAGCAAGAAAGGAATGAAAGGAATCATCAGCAGAGTTCACCCTATTCCACTAAATCCAGTCATTTGAAGGATTCCTCTAGCTGATGTGCAATGCAATTCCAATTGTTCCCGCTTTTCTTTTTTCCTTCCCTTTTTTCCAGGTGCTTTTCCTTTTGCTTCTTCCTTCTTTCCTTTCCTTTCCAATGTATATACATTGTATATTTGTAGCTTTTTGGGCCCATCCATGGACATTCACGGCCATCCCTCCATTGCTCCTCGTGCTAAGATTTGGCGCCTTGCATACTCCCCAGACGACTTGCTGCTCGCTTCGACAAGTGCAGATGGCACCGTCCGCCTTTGGGAAGTCGAAGCTGGCTTGTTTCAGCCCGTGAATCATCCTAACACGTTTTGTCATGGCCTGTCTCGACTTTTCCATTCAGCACTGACTGAATGAATAGTCGCTTATTTGAATTTTTTTTCACTAAGGTTTGGTCGAAACTCCGCGTAATATATATACAGAGTCAATGGCAGGTTAGCACTGGCTTGCCGGTGATGATCCTGCCAAGAAATCACGCAAACTGGGTGAATCTGGCCAAGTTTTGTCTGAGAGCTCTGAATATCAACAGCTTAGCACAAACATTGCAACAAACCTGACAGGTGTGGAGTTTGGCTTGGTCGCCAGATGGGAGCAGGCTCGCGACTGGAGGCTGGCCTGCTGTTGGAGTGTTTCTGTGACAGATGCTTTGCACATGAGCATATACTGACAGCGAAACGGAAGGTCTTTCAGAAGGCATGTTTCTTTCGGAATCACCGAGAAAGAGGGTTTGACTTCTTGGAAGCTACTGGGTACTTGGGTTGTTCTTAATCAATCTTCTAGTATGATCTTAAAAAGTACTCCGTGTGATAGCGTGCCCTTGGTGTTTTAGATGTTGCTTGGGGACATGGTCCACACACAGCGCTCTCACCGACACTTTCTCCTTTCTGTTGCCACATTGTACCCTTTGGTTTATGAAACGCAATTTGCTCCACTATATATGAGCATGCTTAAATAGTTTGCAGCCGCCTAGTATCTTGCACGAGATGCTGTTTGACGATTGGGGTTCTGAAGCCTTGTTTTGAAGAATTCCCCAGTCTACTGCAAGGGAGATGAATTTGAGGAACTCACAATCATTTGAGGAAACCATTCGCATGAGAAGGCCAAATTGGAGATGACAGTTTTTCATAGTTTTTCCAACGATTGGAAGCAGGGATAAGGTGCTTCTTCGGGCAGAAGAATGCTTAGAAAAAAAAATAAGGGGTGCGAAATGGTGCCATAAGAAAGCTATGTATATAGATTGGGCAGCGTTTGGACCACAGTGCGGTGCACTGCGATGATGTATGGCAATATGTGCTGACGTGATGGGTTGCCGGTGGTGATAGTGTTTGTCAGAAGTTTGTCATTTTAAGATTCAAGTGCTTATTAATATGTGCAATGAAGCATAGTGATTGTGATGTGGTACTTTGCTAGGTTTGGTAGTTCAGGTATGTTCAGGTTATGTGTTGGCCGTTCTGCAACCTGCCAGGCTCAGATGCTCGCATTCTGATCTGGGACGCGCAAGAGGTGTCGTGTTGAACCCTACATTCAATGCGAGCTTGATTATTTGCCGTATTGGGAAGAGGAACACACGAATATATCTATATACAAATGAAGATCAGGGATCCTTATTTGATCTTATTTGTTTGATCCGTTTAAACAAACTCTCTTTAAATTAGATCCTAGAAACAAACAAAGGGGTAGCCTTTTTCCTCCTGCTTCTGGCAGCTAGGCAGCTGACGGTGCACAGCGGGTCCAAGAGCTGAGTGCCAGAGCTGCTATGGACCTCACTTTGGACGTTTTTGGTCGAAAAATGCCAGAAGACCAAGCACAGCACTTACCCTCACATCTCCTCCTGGGCAGCCAGCAAGTTGTTTTTTTTAAATGTTTTCTTTCTGAATCCAGAGAAACTTACTTTCGCAGGACCCTGCGTGGGCACAAACAGCAGCAGAAGAAGCCGAGAAGGTATGCTGGGCATGCTTGGTTTCACTTCCACAATTGTACACACCAGTGTTGCAAAGTCGTATTGCTGCAGCTGGTTTGGTTCATGAAAGAGCTCATCATGAACCATGAATGCTTTCAAGGTCTAAGTCATGTCTTGCAGAGAAGAGGTTAAGAGCAACCAGGGCAGCATATGTCGTGAGACGAAGCGAGCAAACCCGTGGACTACCCAATGAGGTCAGGAGCCATCGGCGACATGATTCAGTTGCGGCTAACATCAAGGGACGGTCAAGACTATCACAGAGGACAACAAGTTCAGTGGCCTCACCACACTTGAGGGTGCCAGGAAGCTAATTCTACAAGGAGTTGCACTGCAGGGACCGCACGGGGAAGAAGATTGTGCCACATTGCCAGCAGCATGGGAATGCTTGGCCTGGGAAGCCTGCCAAGGATGTGGCTTCTCCATCGATCCTACTAATTACTAATTACTTCAAAACATAGGAGAGGTTGAATTTTCTTGAAAACCCGCCGCGTTGCAGCTTCAAACAGACAAGCAATTTGCAGCGTCAGCAGTGGATAGTTAATAGGACAGCCGCATCTCAGTAGAGCCTCAGCCTTCCAAGTTTCGGAACATGCTACATTTGGCAACTCCATTGTTCGTTTGGTCTGAGAGAAGTCGGGCATTGTTACTTTCACACACACACACAGAGTTTCGCCGTCCTTCCCTGACACGCCTTGCCATGCCGATCTTGAGATCTGGTGTGATGCGGTTTGCCCGACTTCCAACCCGCATGCCCCTGGTGGGTGAGCCTCGACAACGCTTTGTGCTTGTTGCTGCGTGACTTCTAATTACACAGAGAGGGGTTATACAATTATTGCAATGACGACACTAATACATTGTAGTCGTATATGATTGATTATAATTGTAGATTAAGATAGTATATTATTTCCAATATGTCTTAAACATGTCATTATCATAATCCTTAAGAATATCAATCTGGACTTTGTGGTAACTCTGCCCAAGCTCAGCTGACGCCACAAAGCCATCTTAGATTCACGGCAGCCTCACTTCTTTGCGATGCCAAGTACGCGGCTGCTCCGCTGAGGCTCGAAAAGCGTCAGTGGAACCTTTCTAGAATTGCATTCAATCTAACTTGACAACACCACAATAATATATATAACACATCTTTTTTTGTATATATAATGTATATCACGAAAGCCAGCTGATAGGCTAGGCTGAAGTTTTGGGGAGCGAACGAAGTGGGAAAAGGGGGTGTGAGAGGGCGTGCTACAGGGCCAATTTCGGAGAGCTAACCCAGAGCCTGGTGGGGGAGAGCGAAAAAAAGAGGTGGCCAGGAGGTAGTGAACATGAGTGGTTTTTGGGGTGTTGTGATGCAAGTGATGTAATTGACGGCGATCAGTGCATCATTAGCATCATGAGGGGCTCAGGAGGCAATGCGAACCGTCTTCCTATACCAGGGGTGAGAGTTTATGTCGAGGATAGGAAACAGGGGACAACAGGATGGAAAAGTGGTTGACTCCTCCAGGAAAGGGCGATGTGCGTTTGGTGGCTATTGAACTAGTGATTAGGTGTGAGAGGGAGGTGTGTGTCTCTCAAGACACTGATCTGTGAGGGCCGGAGGGGGATCAGAATGCTGTGGGGAAGGTGGAAGACAGACATAGCGGAGGAGGATGGGTAGGAAAAGAGGGCTTGCAAGAAATCTTGGAGTTGCTTGGGGCTGCGACGCCCGGCAACCATGCGCAATAGTAGGGCACCCCATACTTAAGAGCAGGAGAGAGAACAGTGCTTGGGGGCGCCCTTCTTTACTGGTGGAGAGGCCTAGTTGCCGGACTCAAAAGTCACCCCACATATGGGGTGGGAGTTCATGTGGATGAGACAGGCACAGCGGAGGACGAAAATTTTAGGGTGGGAGTTATGTTGATGCAATAGGGCACCCCATATAGGGTGCGAGCGCATGTAATGATGCCATCTGTTGAGGGCAGGAGAGAGAACAGATTGCAGCGGGCAAGCGCTGAATTGCTAGGGGTGCCACCTTTTAATGGTGAAGAGGCCTAGTTGCCGGACTCCAAAGGGCACCCCCCTATGGCAATGGGGTGGGAATTCATGTGGATGAGGCAGGCACAGCGGAGGCAGAAGGTTTTGAGTTGCTTGGGGGTGCCCCGTTTTACGGGCAGAGAGGCCTAGTTGCCGGACCCACAAGGGCACCCCATATGGGGTGGGAGTTCATATGGATGAGACAAGCACAGCGGAGGACGAATATGTTCTACTAGGGGTGGGAGTTTGACGTTGCCTTCGATCAGCGGGGGTTGTACCCCACATTCCCCACTATAGGTCGTCGGTCGTGGTTTCCAAGACTTTACTTGCTTTGACCTCGAGCCGAGCTCCACGGGGCAACCAACAGAGCTGGGAGTTTCCTCCCATGCCGAATTCCACCCACCATGGACAACACACCATACAAAACCTTCCCGGACTACGGGATGCCCTTTTTCACCTCCACAACGCCCCTGCATCAGGACGAAAAAGGGCACCCCCTCCCAAACCTATGTATTCTACTTTCTATTTCTACCGTTGCCATGTCGACTTCACCACTTCCAGCTACTCTTTGTCCACTCTACCTTCTATTTCCCAATTCTTCACACTCGTCCACTGCGCCATCTTCATGTCTTCTTCCAAAGGCTGGCTTTCGTCCCCTCCCTTCTCAGGTACAATGTGCAGACAGGTTTGTTTAAGACCCCAATGCAAGCAACGGAGGACAAGATAGGCATTTGTTCTGGAACCAAGACTCAGACTCAGCGTGTCGTGAACCTGCTATGTATATATAGTTGAATTTCAAGTCAGGACCATTCTAGTCATGACGTTTTAAACGTCATATTTATTGTTTCTTCAAGAAGGTTGTCTCGATCCTCTTGTGGAAGAAGGCAACTTGAGTGGAACCGGCAAGCTTCACATGTATCGCAAAAGAACTGGACGTCATGAGGCAACTTTTCTGTGCAAGGTCAATCTTCGTTGATTTGTCACGCTCACATTCTGACGTGTTGATTGAGCGCATTTTGCAGCAAAGCTAGCTCCTTCTTTGCAACGCCGATAGAATTGGCGTGTCGATGCATGTGTGCAATGAGCTCCGTGAGGTTCCCTGTCCACACTCTCGATCTAACTTGGCACATTATCACCACATGAGCTGCGTAACAATTGGATCAGCAGCTTATTTTGACTGCCAGACGTAGTCTTTGGGTTTGCTTGGTGTAGCTGTAGGGCCGAAGGGCAGGTGGCGGAGGCTGCCCCGAATGCTTTGCCTAAAGTGCGCACAGGGATGCAAGCTCGTACAGGGCATTCAGGCCGAAGCCTTTCATCCGTCCCCCGTGACATAATTTGATGATATTTTATATCTGTGTAGTGCGTGCTGATTGTTTTTCGATCGGCTTGAGCTACAGACGGGATTGTTTCACGGGGGTTGGATGGAATTCTATGCGACAACTCTTTAGCAGAAAACTTTCATGTACCTTGAGCAGCGAAGGGATGCATGTGCTTGAGATCACTGCTACCAAGATGAGCGTGTGTGCGCTATTGAGAGTCGGGTTCTTGATTGCCCCATGTTGAGCTTGCTCTAGCTTCACCCGATGGCGACCAGGCAAGCGCGCAAGCAGAGAAGCAGGTCCGCAAGTCAATTGGAGTGATATAATTATGATACATCAAGTAAAAAACATTATCGTTGATTGATGCATCATGTCAAACTCCAAGAGCTGAAAGAGAAGAAGTATAAAAGGTTTTGCAAGTTTCTTTTTGACAGAGTCTAGTCCAGCATTTGCCATCGATTGCACCATGATCTATAATTTTGTACTGCCTTCATGTTCTATCCATTGCTAGCAGCTAGCAGGATTCAGACATGGGTAGCTTCATGTCTTGCTGGGGATTCTTCTCACCAGTCTCCATTTGCAGTATGTTGCAATGGTTGGCCTTTGTTGTTGAGGTTCCAATTTGCTTTGTGGCCTCAAAATCTTGCACAGCTACACAGTACACTTGTTGCTCCGGCTTGTGAAATTGTTTCAGGGTCTCACAAAGCCTATCAGATGGGATGATGTGTGGTGTGCGTTTGGATTTGCATTTTGGAAGGGCTGTGCTGCGCATTCGTAGGACTTTGGAGCCCCGCTGCTGTCGCCGATACCTCCACCCATACAGCCAGTCTTGTGGGGCACCAGCATGAAGGCACAGTAGTCACTAGTATCTGTGTTGCTTCCATTGGTGCATTCTGGAATTGCTCAAATTGCTCTCAATACATTCCAAAGCAGGGCTGGGGAGTCTTAAAACTGCTAGTTCTATGGCGTGTGGACCTGTGGATGAAATTGCAGTCATTTCAGCTAAACACGGCTCCAGATGTGTAATTTTTGCAAGCCACTGAGTCAGCACGAAAGGCCCTCGTCAAGACAGAGCGCTCTGGTGGACTCACGCTGACTGATGTGCCCAAACCTGCTATTGGTCCGAATGACGTCCTCATTGAGATCTCCAAGATCCTGGCTTCAAGATGATCAAAGGTCAATCAAAGGTCAAAGGACATGTGTTGCTGTTTTTCTTTTGAGTGTGCACAAGGCTCCTTTGGCTCCTCCTTTTTGACCCCCTATACCTTCGGAAGATCCCTGTCGCATCTCGTAGTCCCAGCCATTGGATGGGCCCCTTTCTGCAATGTGGATATTACAATGCGTGCACAATGCGTTCAAGAGATCACGTGCAGTGCATTTTTGTTGATGCAACATCCTCTTGCTTGGCTCAGTCAAACCAGGCTTCAGCTATATGCTCTCGTAGCCGCGTAGCCCTACTAGATATCAGCCCCCTATTGTTCATTGTTGGTTGTGCACTAATTGTAGAGACACCAGCAACAGTTTACGCAGTATATGCAACTACACACTTGGTTCCGTGCTTAGAAGAAGCATTCCCAAGAACAAATCAGTAAACTTGTTGCTCAGGACAGCCATTTGTGGGACAGATGTGCATATCTACGATTGGAATGACTGGGCAAAGCGCACTATTCCAACACCGATGGTTGTTGGGCACGAGTATTGCGGCACTATCAAAGAGATGGGCCGCTGCCTTAGATTTGGTGAAGGCCCTGCATTTCATTGGGTGGTGAATGTGTTCTCAGATCAGGTCGGGTGCAAACTTCAGTTGAAGCACGGGATCAATTTGTTGAATCAAGTTTGTGAGCTGACAACAGCGCCTATCTCTTGACCTCATATCTAATGTGTTGACACCCTGCTTGAGAAGGAATCTTCACACATATTGGAAAGGGAGATATTCCGCACTGTATGCGCTTGCTCATCAAGGTTCAGAAGTGACTGGCCTCGAAATTGGCCAGAGAGTCACTGGAGAGGGCCACTTGGATGATGTGATTGACAATTTATAGTTTCCCCACTTGTCAATTTCAGAGCTTGGAGAGTGCATGTTTTCGTTTTCACTTGTGAAAAGTGATGGCCCCGCATGTGGCTGCCTTCAAAAGGCCTCCACTTGTGTTTTTACCGATAGTAAACTTACTAGAAACTTTTTGCTAGCAGTACTGCCAGGAGCTAGCGTTGCTCTTTGTTGCTAGTAGCTTGAGGTCACATCACCTGTGGCTTTTGCCGCAATTGCCGAGCTGGGCGGCGACATTTGTGTCGCGAGACCGTCGGAGTTGGAGTAAATCGACCAGGGGCTTTCGCTGAATACTTGTGTCTTCCCGTGCCTCAGCTCGCCAGCTCACCTTCTTTTTCCAACTTGCATGTTGAACCTTGAATCGCAAACTGAACAGGCAAACGGCCCCAGGGAAGCTGTTGCTGTTGATTCCCAAAGTGCCATGCTCAGTCAATCAACGTCTTCAAGCTCAGCGACAATGTGTCGGATGACATTGCCAGCTTTATGGATGCCCTGGGCAATGCAACGCATACAGCTTTGTCCTTCAACTTAGTGGGCGAAGATGTCCTGATCACTGGTGCAGGGCCTATAGGTGTAATGGCCGCCGCTATTTGTCGTCACGTGGGGGCAAGACATGTTGTGGTCACTGACATCAATGACTATCGACTGAACCTTGCGGTGAAGTGTGGTGCTACCAAAGCCCTGAATGTAAGCGGCGGTGATGCGACGGAGAAATTGCGGAAGGTCATGAAGGAACTGAACATGACAGAGGCGGGAGTCACAGACTAAGTGCCCTCAACAGGTACGGATGTCTCGGCATTTCTGAATTTCTTTTTTGCTGCTTTCTCATAGAATGTACAGCTTGGTTTTGGTTTCCTTCCTAATTGCAATATAAGATGATATCCATTGATCTGGAAACGTGAGGATAGTCGAGCGATGTTTACTTTATACCACTAGGCCCCTGTCCTTGCTATTGTTCTCTCGGTTGTTCTGTACCATGAGTCTTCCATTTTCCATCCTGCACAACATTTCAGCTTGAAACTGGCCTGCCTTACGGCGAGGACATCAGTCATTCACCTGAAAGGCAGAAACATGAAAGGCCAAAAGAAGGTATATAAGGGCAATTGTGGTCCTACTTTCTTTTGATTCTATTGGGATTCACTATCAGCTCGCTGCAAGTCACTAGACTCACTAGATCTACTGGGGCCATGTTTGTTTTACTTTCCACTGGCAATCACACTGTTCCTTGCACATTTGCTAACATACAAAGCAGAGAACGCTTGAAGCTGGTGCTCTTGTGGTCTTCGACTCGTTCAAAAACATGTCCCTGAGGGCTTTGATGTTGGCTTGGAGATGTCTGGGGTTCCTAGCGCAGTCCACTCGATGCTGGAAACGTTGAATGTGGGAGCACATGTGGGCTTGCTTGGAATTCCATCCCAGCCCTTCCCCATCAATTGGGACCATGTGGTTTTCAAAGGCCTTGTCATCAAGGGAATCTACGGCCGGGAGATGTTTGAAACCTGGTACAAAATGAGACTCTGCAGCAAGAAGTGTTGGGACTTCTCAGCAGTCCAATGAAGGACAGTGCAGGGATCAACTACTAGGGCCGGCCCCTTCCCTAGTCCTTTTGAGGCACGAAATGACTCAACGCTACAACACAAAGAGATTGAATGGGTTTTGACGAGTCAGCCCAAGGCCAAGAATCAATTGAACCGTTTCCAACACTGGGCCTACTTTGGAAATTCAATGAGAAAGTGGGATTGCTGACTAATTATCATTATCACATATTATCACCAGTAAAGCTGGTCAAGGCTATTTGAGCATCCCAAACCTGGTTTCTCCTGCACACGGCCAAAATAAGGCAAAGCATGCTGGTGGGTGGACTTCAAGAGAAGATTATGCCTGTCATCACGCACAGGCCTGCAGGGCTTTTGGTTCTTGAAATTCTGGGCTACAAGAGCCGAACTGCGGCTGTTGTTGTTTGAGACTGGTCAATATGATTTGCAGCTTCCTAAGCATTTAGCGAAAGTGAAAAGGGCCAAAGGGGCATTGTCCACAACAACGGCCTCTGCAAATGCTAAACTTTGCCACTAGGGCAGATATCCTTTCAAAGATTCAAAAACTTGCTTGCAATCTGCCAGGTATGATGTCGATCAGTTTGACGAGGGCTTTTCAGCCATGCTCTCCGGACAAGCGGGTAAAATCGCAGCTGCCTCAGATTTGTCCAAGCTTGTCAACTGATTGCCTTTTACTGTCGAATGTTTGGCAGCAACAGTATACTCAGTAAGACTCAACTTTCCCACTCAACACCTGAGGTTCTGAACTGGAAATAGCGTTTGTATGCTATGTACCTGTACAAAGTGCTGTTTTGCAGCATGAGAAGCATAGAAGCTGCTTCTTTGCGCTTTCGTGCATGATGAGCTCCAAAAACACAGCAAGATCTGTCAGGCTGTTTGAATTGTTGAAGGCTGACCACGAACAGAGATCGCGACCCTGAAACAAACAACTGGTAAAGCTCAAAGCACCATAGCCCGGAGCCTGAGCATCATTCGCAAAACTGGGCCCATCGTAGAGATTGCAATACCTAAAGCACATTTGGTGCTTTCCTTTGTGCCTTTGGCAAACAAGAGGCATCCTGTCAGTCAGGTTGCGAAAACAGAGTGCTGCAAATTTGCACAGCTTGGAAATAGTAGGATCGTTTCCAAATCTACTTGAACATCTATACTGCAGATTGTATTGCAGTAACTGTCCTGCAAGATGGGACAGGGCAGGGTGTTCCAGACTTCCACGTCGAACCTTAGTCGGCTTACCTTTTTGTCTCAGGAGAAAGCAACTTTGTGATACAACGGCCACGCACAAAAGATCAAACATGGGGTGAGTTAGTGGCTTTCACTTTGGGATTGAGCCACCTTTGCAGTTTGCTATGATTCGGGTTCCTCACTGCCAGGCCTCCCAATTGGCTCAGCCTCTAACCTTTTGGCAGGTGTGACTTCTGATACGACCTGTGAAGTGCACAATCGAAGCCTTGATAAGACCTGTGTACGCATTCTTTTCTTTGTTGTGTTGTTGCAGAGCAGGCACATGAGAAGAGCATCCACGATCTATTCTTCGCGCCGAGCGCCAGGGCCCAAATCAAAAGCGGTACCATGCGGTACCGTATGGTCCGGGTATGGTACAGTAATTACTATGTGCAGTCAGTGGGTCTACCATGCACCAGCCAAACGGGCTAGCTTCCTTGTGATCAGCTTACAATGCTTCCGAGCTGTTCCTTTGAATGCTGTTCTTCGACAAAGGGGCCAGACTGGAAGGGTTCTTCTATGTTTCTGCTACTCCTGACTTGGCCAGGCACTAGCAACCCCAAGCAGATACACAACCATTGAAGGCCTAGAAAATCTTTGACTCGCCAAGTCTGCCGAGTCCCATCATTTAGGACCTTAGGATATCCTTGAAAATCCACTTTGCTTTGGCACTACATCCTGATTCACCCTTGTAATCAGATGGAGCCATTGTAGAGCCAACGAGACAGCACCCGAGGAGTCTCGGATGCTGGTGTCTTGCGGTGCAGAGGGCTCCGTCGCTGTGCGCTTACCCCTGTTGAGTGGCTGACAGTGAGTGGGTGCAGCGGTGGTGTGGTTCGCTTTGTAGTACAAAGCTTTCTCAGGCATGGGCATTTCATGTTCTGATTCTATTTCATTGATAAAAACTCGGATTTGCTTTGGTTCATTTTTCTGCAGTACCTGACACCTGCGACATTGAACAGCACAAGATAATTGGAGGCATTGACAACCCCCTCTTTCTGTACTTTGGCACCCGAAAGTTGATTTTCAAAGACCTTCTGCATTATTTTTTGCGTGATGATGCGCAATTCTTTGCGTGATGCCATTTGTAACTCGACAGGTATGGGATGCTGATAGCGGAAACTTGGATTGTCGACTCATGGGCCATATTGGCACAGCCGCTTGCCTGCACAGTTTTATGGTCTGACCTACAGTACGATGGTATGGTGCCCTTTCAGCTGCAAACACATGCCCGCGCATATATATATACACATTACTGGGCGTGTATATATATATATATATGAAGTCACTTGGACGTCATAAATGTAGAAGCAAGATAAGCATGACTGATCGTGGACCCTCACCCAGATTCCAAGCCCCTTGCTGGAAGTATACTATTTGCATCTATTTGCTATTTCTTAGGATACTGACTGTTGAAGCACTGGCTAACAGGATAAGGTGCAAGCGTATATTTACACTCATGACTCGTCATGACCGTGTTTTGCGATCCCGCTTGTTAGGTTCGAGGGTAGGTGAGTTTTCCTTTTAGTTAGGGAAATGGAAGGGGGTCTTGCCCCCCCGACCCAGAAGAGGCGGCAAGGCTCCAGAACCTTTTGGTGGAGCTGAGCCTCGTAGGTGCACGCCTAGCTGTGAGCCATGGCAGTGAAGTGGTCTTGGCAAAGCAGCTGACGGAGCGCCTTGGTATCGACCACAAGCCCTGGCATACTGAATTTGTCACAGGCCAGGTGCGTGAGGCGGTTCAGATGGTGGATCTGGAAGATAGGCTGGTTGGAACCTCGTCGACGAGGTCAATGCAGAACATCATAGATGCCAAGGCAGTGATGGACAGGGAGAAGAAGAAGTCCCTCGAACCTGTTGAGCCCCTGGTGGTTGTCCTCGTGAAGCCGAAGCGTGGCACCCTGGGGAGGACGGTTCGGTTGAAGAGCGGGCGAATCGCGGCCGAGGACGAGGTGAGCAGCAAGGTCCTGGACAAGCTGGTGGGTGAGCTTGTAAACTACAAGGCGACGGTCCTTGAGGAGGTGAAGAAGTCAATGAACCCAATTCGAGCCAAAGAGGCTCTGCTGGGGAAGTATCGTATCTCAACAATCAGGAGGTATCTGGCGTCCTGGCAGAGGTTCAGAATCTGGGCGGATTCTATGGGGAAGCCAGGTCAGCGACCAAATACAGTGACCCTCGTGGACTACATGTATGCGAGGGAGGAGGAAGGAATGGGTCCATCCATTCCACTGGCAGTCAGCACGGCAGTGGCATGGTTTGAACGGACTGCCGGGACGCCGGAGGAGGAGCAGTTGATGAACCAGGCATTTCCACAGATGGTCATGAAGGAGCTGACAAGGAAGTTGGAGCAGAGTGCACCGCCAGTCCGGAGGGCGCCCCGATGGTTGGGGTGCTTCGTGGCTCCAATGGAGACGCTGGTGATCGATGCTGCAACCCCCTTTGAGGTGAGGGTGTGTGCATTGTTTAAGCTCATCAAGCTGTGGGGTTCCTTGAGATTTGACGATGCAGCGCATCTGAAGACTACGGAGCTCCGCTTTTATGATGGACAGTTGGTTGGGATGATGCATCAGACCAAGACAACTGGTGCTGGCAAACGGGTCCGTGAGCTGCCGATATTCATTGCAAAAGAAGCTTATGTGTTGCATGATGATTGGCTGGCAGTGGGCTATGACCTGGTCAAGCTGAAGATGCCAAGAGATCGTGTGTTTGTCTTCCCGGAAGGGTGCTTCTATGGTACAGCATATGGGACAGCGCCTGTCTCATATGCGGAGGCGGTGGCCGGGAGCTCAAGAGCGTTTACGCTGCTGGAGGGCTACGATGGTGGGTTGATCCCATCAGGATGGGAAAGATTCTGGACAGAGCACAGTGAGCGCGCAACAATGCCCAGCGGACTTGCTGCTTTGGGCGTGGAGAAGTCAAGCAGGGACTTGTTGGGCCGCTGGTGTCCGGAAGGTTCGGACGTTTACGTCCGGACATACAACACGATAGTCAGGAAGATGCAGAGGAAGATCGTGGCAGTGTTGCGAGGGGAGGCCGCCTATGAAGAGCTGGATGAAGGCTCCATTTTGGAGGAGCTCAAGGTGTGGCTTAGAGACAAGTGGACAGTCCCGGAAGACCAGGCCGTGAGTGTGGTAGAGGCATGGAAGGAGAAGTTAGGCGTCAAAGGGAGGCCACCGGCGACATTGCATGTTTCGGACGAGGACACCACGATCTGTGATGGATCTCAGAGCGAGGAGGAGACGGCAGCCCTGCAGCAGGCGGACCCGAAGAAGAGGAAAATGAATGACCCCTTGGAAGAGGAACGAGAGGGGAACTACGTCGTGGTGTACAGGCGAGCCGGTAGGGGTACCCTGCACCGGGTTGGTGTGAAAGGCTGCTGGATGGCCAAGAAGCGTTTCTTTGTGAGGTCAGAGATCCACAAGGAGCTTCCGGAACCGGAAGAGTACACCCTCCGATGCAAGCTGTGTTGGGGCGGGGGAAGCGATCCCCTAAGTGAGTCCACAAGTGACTCGAGAGACGAACTCAGTCTCAGCGATTGAAAAGGAGTCGTCTGAGCCGCATCAAGGGGTAGCTGCATAGGGAGGATAACCTGGGTCGCACCCAGGGAAGGGTTCGTGCCGCAGCACGAGGGAGGGCTAGATCGCATCTAGCGGAAGCCACTGGTAGGAGGTAAAGGCAACCCTGAGCCGAGCGAGCCGCTCAGGCTTGGGGGCGGAGCGCAGCAAGCGCAGTGCCATTACCAGTGGAGGAGAAGGCTGGGCGCACCACAGACCGGTAGAGTTTTTCACATCGCATGTGAACGGAACAGTGCATAGCATGCACGAGGGTGGGCAACGCTGTGTCCATCAGAAGCATCGCATGCTTTGAAACCTGTTCTGGATCAGACAGGCGGGGCGGGGGGCGCTCACCGGTGGGCGCTCGACATGCCGCGTGCAGCCATCTCGGAGGCTGAAGGGAACAAGGCACTGGAACTGGCAGGCACCGACATCAAGTACCTCTTCTCGAGGCATGAGGTGAGTGTTGACAATCAGAAGCTCTTCTTTCACCATGGTGTTACAACATTGGAGAAGCTGTCAAATTTTGCAAAAGATAGGGATGACCTGGCCACAGTCCTCAAGGAGCATTGGGAACTGGATTCAGATAGGTCACTAGAGGAGCGGGTACAAGTGGCGGCAATCACATGTGCCTTCAGCAATGCAAAGACAAGGAGTCAGAGAGCTGCGGAGGTAGACGCAGAGTACGACACGTCTCAGTGGGCCAGGCCGGTGGTGGCAGGGGAATGGGCGGCAATGCGCTCAGCACTGGAGAAGAAGTATGGCCACCTGGAGGATAAAATATATCCCTCGAAAGAATTCGTTGAGAAGAAATTGGCAGAGGTTGAAAGTGGTGAATACCGGGCTGAGGAGCTTACAGAAGTAGTATCAAAAGAAGAAATAGAGCCTGATGGGGTCGTGCCCATTTGGGACTCCAAGGGCCGATTGGCCATGCGCAAGGCTTCGACAAAAGTGCCCGAACCGGCGAACGCTGAAGAACTCAGACGCCGCTTGACGATCTGGAAGAATGCGATGGTCATGATCTCACTGAAGCATTCGAATAGGCATGAGCTGCAGGGAGCCTGGGAGGAGACGATTGAGCAGTACAAGGACTACCTTCTGGGGGACTACGTATATGGGCTCAGTGCAAAGGATGCGGAGGGCCAGACCTTTGCTGCGCCACCATGGAAGTTGATCATCGCATACGAGCGGGCCATCCGGAAGCAAGCGGTGAAGATCACCAACACAGAGGGTAAGCCCCTGACAGTGGCACTCAAGACAGCATGGAAGGATGCAACAGTGAAGGAGAGGAACTTCACGACACCTTTGGCATTGTATGCAAAGAGGCCTACACCGCCATGGAGAGAACAGACGACCAACAAGTGGCAGGCAGTCGAGAAGGGCAGCAAAGGCAAGGAAAAGGGCAAGGCGAAGAAGGGCAAAGGAAGAGGCGGGAGTCCACATTGTGCCACGCATACACCTGAAGGAGATTTGATCTGCTTCAGGTACAACACCCCGGGGGAGAAGTGCAAGATGGCCAAATGCAAATATCGCCATGTGTGCGGAATATGTTTCAGTGAGAAACACCCCCTCTACGAATGCAACGCAAAGAACAGGAAGGAGGCGGCAGCTCCCGACACAGACGGGACAAAGTGAGGGCCTTTGAAAGTCCTCTACGTGTTTTCGGGGAAGAAGCGCAGGAACTCCGTGGCGTGGTTTCTTCGAAAGCTGGCACAACGAAAGGGTGTTCAGGTGGAGATCACTGAGTTGGACATCCAGTCTGATCGTCGATCGGATTTTACAATCCCTTCTGTACAGAAGAAGTGGCTTCAGTTGATTGCTCAAGGCATCTACTATGCTGTTATTGTGACGCCACCCTGTTCTACCTTTTCGAGAGCAGTGTGGGCGAATGATTTGGGGCCTTTCCCATTGAGGAGCTCGACATACCCGAGGGGTTTTCCGTGGAATAGGGCAGAGCGTTTTCACAAGGCTGAATTTGGAACAATTTTAGCTGACTTTTCATTTGAAGCATTGAAGCGTCAGTTTGCATGCAGGCAACGTGTCGGTTTGATGGAGCAACCGGAGGACCTCGGGAGGGCCAAATATGAGAGGGTTCCGGGGCATCAACCGGCGTCTATGTGGCAGTTTGCACAGTTTCAACAGTTGTTGCAGATCCCAGATGTGAAGACAGTGGTATTTGCTCAGTCAGAGTTTGGTACACAGTCACCAAAACCTACAAGATTCCTGATGCGCATGTTTGCACCTCTTCATCCAGCAATGCATTCAGGTATTCCACAGTTTGATGCTCAGGGCTGGTACGAGGGACCTCTTCCTAGGCAATCAGGGGGCGCCCCTCTGATCGGGAAAGCAGGGGGGGTTTTTCGTACAGCAAAGTCAGCAGCATGGCCTCCAGCACTCTGCAAATGGACAGCTGAAGCCATTCTCATCTCCTTCATGCAAGAGTGGAACGGGGGGGATGAGACAAATACTTCAGCATTGAAGAAGAGGAAGCTTGAAGTTGGCCAGGGCGACCAATCGGTGGCGAAGCGACCAAGGAGCGGGCAAGATGCTGGAGGTGGAGTTGATCCGATGAAACCACTGGTTCCGGGGGGGCACGGTCCCCCGAGGGCGTGTAGATGGAAGGGCATGGAGGCACCTTTTCATGATGGAGGAGGTTTGGCGTCCCCGGGGAGATGGCCCCAGGGGGAGAGGAAAGAGTTGGTTGGAAGAGAATGGAGGGCACTGAGGCATAGGATCCTGCTGGCCGCAGTCAGACGTTTGGGGAGTGTTGAGGAGGTCGAGAAGGAAGCTTTCCGGATGGCGAGAGGTGGAGATGCATTCCGACTGGTCCGAGAGGAGGGCTTTTTAGAGGAGATCAGGCAAATGCTGGCTGAGTGTCTGGGCATTCCAAAGCAGGAGCAGCCGGAGGAGGGACAGCCGTTCTTTCTGGACCTCATGAAATGCATCCTGGAGAAGGCAGGGGACCCGGATTGGGAGTTCTTGGAACAGGCGAAGACCGGCTTGCCTTTGGGTATTATCAACGACCTTCCCCGGACACCAGAGATCTTTGAGGAACAGGTGAAGTGGAGCCTCGACGGAGACGATTGGGGCAATGCGGCATGGCAGAAGGACAACTATGCCTCGGCAGCGGAGCATGAGAGGTACCTGACGGAACACCTGGAGCAGGAGGTGGCTGAGGGGCTCATGCTGAAGATGGATGAGGCGGACTTCATAGAGACCTTCGGGAAGGACAGGGCAGTGGCAGCCCTAGCGGTGCTGGTGGAGGATGAGTTGACCGGGAAGAAGAGAGTGATCCATGATGGCACACACGGTGTCATGGTGAACCATCGGATCAAGTGCAAGGACAAGGTCCGAATGCCGGGGCCCAGGGAGAAGCGCGCTCTTCTGGAGGAGTATGAGGCTGGCCGGGTTGCTGTCCTTTCTCTGGTGGGTGACTTCGCAAAGGCTCACCGGAGGTTCAAGTATTGTGTGGAGGAGCAAGGATTCCTGGCTTGCAAGGCTTCCACCAGTTCGAGTACAGTTTATGTGAACAGAGTTGGCACTTTCGGAGTGGCATCGACACCCTACTGGTGGGCAAGGTTGAGTGCAGCGTTGATGAGGCTTGTCTATTGGGTGTTGGGTGGTTTCTTTCCGAACGACATGCTGCTCTACGCAGATGATCTTGAAGTGCTGACGATAGGGCGTCGGGGACGCATCGGTGGTGTGCTGGCCTACTCTGTGATGGCTTCCCTTGGTGCACCGTTCAAGTGGGCAAAGCAGAGGGGTGGCATCGTTACAGAATGGATTGGGCTTACCACGGATTACAGTGCCTTCTCCATGGGCCTTTCCTTGAGGAGAGCGAGCTGGCTTGTTGATTGGATCGGCTCCTTGAGGGAGAGAAAAGAGGTCACTTTCCGTGAGTTTTCAGCTGGACTTGGGAGGCTGGGCTTTTCAGCTTTGGCGCTGCCGTGGGAGAAGCCCCTGCTCGGGCCTTTGTACGCCTGGGCCTCAGCGATCCAAGCCAACAAGGGTGCAATGACCATCCCTTGGGCTGTGCAATTCATTCTGGACTGGGTGGCACAGAGGCTCAAGACCGGGGGTCACATGGAGGTAGTCAGAAAGCCTCCAGCATCGGGTTCCGGCACAGTGAGGATCTGGACGGACGCGAAAGCAACAGAGCAGGCAGCATGGGTCGGAGGCTGGCTTGAGGAGTGCGAGGACAGCATGAAGTGTCGCTGGTTTTCGCTACAGGTGACAGAAGTGAGCGCCCCCTGGCTGCTTTACAGGGGCAAAAACCCCAAGAGAGTGATTGCAGCATTGGAGCTTCTGGCGACCCTCATTGCCCTGAAGTTGTGGTTGAAGAAGGCTGGCGATACAGCCGAGGTGAGGGCTGAAGCGTTCACCGACAACAAGGGCAATTCCTTTATACTCCAGAAAGGCCTTTCCACGAAGTACCCAATCACCATTTTGGTGATTGAGGTGGCAGAGACACTGCGAAGGTGCGACGCCTTTGCTACGCTCACGTGGGTGAGAAGGGATGATAACACTTTGGCGGACGCCTTGACGAATGAGGACTTCAGTTCATTTGATCCCCAAAGAAGGGAGGCAGTGACAGAAGAGGTGTTGAAGTGGCATGTCATGGACGACCTACTGCAAAGCAGTGAGAAGCTCTTCAACGAGATCAAGGACCACAAGATGAAGAAGAACAAAGAGAAGCCGAAGTTGGACCACACCAAGAGGAAGGCCAAGAAATACTTCAGTCGTTGGAAATCCTGACTGAGAGTGGGAAGTCTGCGCCTGGGAAGCTCCCAGGTGCAGCCGGCAGGAGTAT
>CAXAMN010027584.1:326782-353552 GCA_963970005.1 Durusdinium trenchii
GTCTTTGCTGTCGGTCGGTGTTTCATATACAAGCTTTCAAGCAGAACGTTTAACATGTGACGTGACATGAGTGACATGTGTATATATATATACACTTTTACATATGAATACCAAGTTGCAGCACAGGGATATCCTCCTGACCCGCGCACTTTAAGTGTATATATATATATACCCTTCGGTCATGTCTCTATTTCAATGAATTTGATTTTGCACCCTTCAATCGGGTTGCCAAGGTTACAACAGTCGCTGTTTGCCCAACAAACTCAGAACTTCTGGCGACCGGCGGAGAGGACTGCCGTTCACTGTTTGGCTGTGTTTTGCAGCGCTGCTTTCAAGTCAAATGAAAAGCGAGTAAAGCAAGACCTAAGTTATACAAAGACAGAATTGTTCCTAATAGACATGCATTGTTTGCAATGTTGTTCTTGTGCCCAAGCACCTGCCACAATTCCAAACGACCAACCGGCGAACTGTAGAAGTTACGACCAGAGTGAACCAATCCTTGTATGCCTCCGTTTGCATCTCCATGCACCGCCATGTGTCTATTGTTTCTCCTTTTTTACATCTCAGCATCTCCCTTTCACTGTATCACTTCAAGAATCTCAGATGCACTTCATCATTCTGAACATTTTTGCTGCCACCTTAGACCTTGCTTAAGGTCCGAAGTGAACGAGCTGAACCGTGTTGTTTTGGCATCCTTTTCTTGCCCCGTAGCTGTCCTTGGATCCTTCAGTGGAAGCCTCCACCGACCCGAGTAATTCGTGAAACACCCTCCTGAAAAGAGCTCCAATGGTTTGCCAGATAAAATGGTGTTTGAAGACGGTTACCGAATCAATGATTAAGGACCTTGAGAAGGTCAAAAAACCTGTCCTTTCACTTTAAATAATCAAAGGCTCACTCTGAGCCAACGAGGTGAAAGAGCAGGGAACAGGGGTACATAATGGTCTGGTGCAGAGCAAACTGGGTGGTTTGTGTCATGAAGGATCAAAATGACACCTTCAGAAAGGGTGAGAAGAACTGCCGTGGTCAAGCGGTGAAAGGATATATAATATAACCCACACTTGCACTGTCAGCTGGGTATGGCATCATTTTAGCAACTTGCAGAAACGCATGCTTCTGAAGTCGCCAGATTTGCAGACTTGTATCCGGCCAAGATTTAAACACAAAGTAGAACTCGATTCATGTATTTACAATGCACGCAATGGGTTGTATATGTGGATTTTGCTGGTGTCTTCAGTCAGCAAACTTCCAAGTATGCAGCAGGCCTGCCATAAGTTTTGGACTGAAGTTCACCTCAGCTAGGCTTCTATGTTCCACTTTTTAGCCGAGGGTCTAGTGACAGAACATGTGCTTGCTAGAAAGGTGACTTGTTTGGATGTTTGGAGGCAGAGGGCAGAGTTGAGGTGGGGCAAATCGTAGTTCTTGCCCTTGCTTTATATAATGTTTCACCAAATGACTCCGTCAGCTGAGTTGATCCTTACACATCTGCACGTCTACTTGAATCAGCAGTTCATGTCCTAATCCTGTTCTCGAACCTCTCATTTCCTTCCCATATCATATCTTTTCCATGGAAAACGATCAACACGTACGTAACATGAACGATAACGCCACCTGGACTCATACCTGAAACGATCGACACCAAGGTGTTTTCAACCAAACATTTATTCTAGAGATTTCTAGAGACATTTTCAAGAAATTTTCCATGAAAGGGCTTCTTCTGATTCTTAGTCCGTCGATGCACTCACAAAGTCCAAGACAATGTTCTTCAAGGAAGCTGGAAATCGCACAATTTTGATTTGTTACACTCTCTCGACTCTTGTTCCAGTCTTCAGGAGGAAACAAGTTCACGCGCATTGCCTATTTCATGAACATCTCCTCTTCTCAGCTCCAGCTAGATTTCAAGTAGTGTTTTTGTAGCAGGTGATGCCAAACATTACACCCTTTATACAATGGATGGACATTCGTTAGTGATTTTTTATTTTTTCATGCAGTTTTTCAGATTTGCTTTTTGTTTCTTTTGCTTTTGTTGATTTTGCTGCTTTTCTGCTTTTGGTGTTTGCCTTTGCTTTTGCTTGTTTTTCTTGCATTTTTTGCTTTGGGTGCCGGTCTTTGCTTTGTTTCCTTTGCTTTTCTGTTTGTGTTGCTTCTGTGGCTTTTATTGTTTGTTCTGTTCCCCCCTCCAGTGCCAAAAACATCTGCACTATTTCCTCCACTTCTAGCGCCTGCCACGAAAACTGACTTGTTTCGAATGTCGACCATGCTGCACTGCACCAACAACTTACTGTGTATGTATGTATTGTATTATAATGTAGTGTTCTGTTATGTAATGGTATTTAATGTTACGTTTTGTTATGTAATGTTATGTCATGTAAGGTTATGTAACGTTATGTAATGTAATGTAATGTTGTGTTATGTTACGTTATGTAAAATTTTGTAATGTTATGTTATGTTATGTAATGTTATGCAGTGTTATGCAATGTAATGGTATGGTTGTATGTAATGTAATGTAATGCAATGTAATGTAATGTAATGTAATGGTATGCAATGGTATGTGATGGTATGTGATGGTATGTATTGGTGTATGTATTGGTGTATGTATTGGTGTATGTATGTATGTCTTTATGTAATGTAATGTAATGTAACGTAATATAATGGTATGTATATGTATGCATATGTATGTATTATATGTATGTGTATGTATTTTTTTTGTCCGGCTCTTTTCCGCAGTGGAAGTTCGATGCTGGTCTCATGCCAGCCAAGTTCGGATGTCGACAGAGCGGGGCCTCGAACACGGCGCTCGGAGCTTCGTCGTGAGCTGGATCTGACCATTGCTGTACCTCGCTCTGAGGTGGCACTTCTTGCACTCCAGGAGGTTGCCTGTTCTTGACATCTCGTGGGTTGGATGTCCCAACCAGAGTGCTGGATCCAAGGGTCCGTGGTGGCATACCTCCCCAAGGAAACGGTGGAAGGTTTCTTCCCCAGCTCTTGCCAATACGTATCCTTTGCAAAGGTCACAACGCAGGTACGCTTTGTCGAGCCGCAAATGGTGCGTGCCCGTCTGCACCTCCCCCTGGGCCTCCAGGAGGTCGTGAATGACCTCAAACCTGGTCTTCTCGGAGGCTTTGCCTGGCACTGCCTGGGTGCAGGCGCTGTTGAGGCCATCTTTGATCTCCTTGAGCATGGATTTGGAGTGGCAACGCTGTTTGCACTGGCTGCATTGGACGCCAGACCGGAAAGCCACCCATTGATGGCCGTGGGCATTTGGCTGAGCCAGGAATTGCTCGGGAAGTGCCTTCTTTTGGTGGAGGAGAGGCACTTTGTCCTTGTCTTGCAGCACCTCCTTCTTGTGGAGGAAATGAGCCTTGTCTTTGAGAAGAAACTCCATTCGTCTGGCTGCAACGTGCATGATGTCTCGGGTGTCCTCGTCGATGTGGGGTTGGAGATCATGATTTCCTCAGGCCTGGCTATGAGTGCTGCCTGAGTGGCTTTGGCTTGTGTGTCCTGCTGGAAGGCTTTGCGGTTGGGATTTGAGTCCATCTCTTTGGTCTGGAAGAGCAGGAGTTTGATTTGCGCAAAGTCCTCTTGTTCCAGTCCTTGACTGAGGTCTGGGAATTTCTCGTAGGCAGCCCATGGGTTCCATACATTCCAAATGGCCTGGTTGAAGACAGCCACGTGGAGTTTGTCCGTGAGGTGACATGTGCTCGAGGCCGTAGAAGAGGGCCCGGAGCCTGCCCTGGGCAAATTCCTGTCAAGGATCCAACTCTTTCCTTGGTTTGGATGTGATGGATGCAAATGGCAAAGGCAAGCAAACCTTTTGTGTCTGGGATCTCTGCAGGTTGGCGCAATGGCCAAAGAGACGGCATGGTGTGCAGGTAGAGCACAGGCTTCCAAGGATTCCCAGAGGCCTTCTCCATTGAAGGTTGCCATGCCACCATCTTGGATGTAAAAGATGGACTGAGTCATGCCCCTATTCCAAAGCTCTGGTTCGGTTTTACCCGGCAATGCCGGGACCTTGCCGTCCCAGAAGGTGCGTTCCCACAGGAGGTAAATGAAGGTGAGCTCGACCCCACACAATGGACATTTGCCTTCTTGGCCGTGAAAGGTGCCCTGCTGGAAAGCTCGCAGAGCTGTCTTGAAGCGATCGGTGGAGATCTTCTGGAGCGTGTTTCTGACAGTCCAATCTAATGGCCTTTCCAAATCGTGGCAACCATGGTGCCTTGTCAATCTGAAGAGACGTTGCCAGCGAAATTCCTCTGGGATGGCTGTCTGGAATGCCACCATAGCCCGTTCTTTTCCAGAGCTTGCCATTGGAGATGTCGAAATCATAGTCAAGGAGGTAGGCTTGAAGTGCTTGCAAGAGCCCAGTCACTACCTGCCACCGGTATTTGGCTTTGAGAAGTACATCCAAGGCCGAGTTCCAGCTGATCCAGAAAAGATGTTGGGCACTTTCATCAAAAGCATGAAAGACCTTCCATACCGTATGGATGTGCTGGAGGATGATGGAATCCCCGCGATCTGGCTTGTTTGGATGCATGTCGAAAACGACATCAACTGAGCCCGACCGCTGCAGACGAAGACCTCTTGCCGCCATCACTCGGATTTGTTGCCTCCTTTGAGGGCGAATCGGTTGGCTTGTGCGCCCCAGGTCATCACCGGATGGACAGCCCCATGGTGCAACCTTTACTTGGTTGTTGGATTCAGCTTGAGGCGCCTCATGATTCCGGCCCTGCCTCTGCCTTTCAAATATCTCTTTTTGATCTGTGTGATCCTTCGTCGTCTGGAGTTGGTCGCATCAATGCCCAACAAGTCACGGAGGACGTTGTGATGCTGTGGATCTCCGGCCTGGAGGTTGCTGTCCAAGGCTTTGGCTGCCTCCTTGCTGCTGGTGATGAAGCCCGCTTTGTCCGAGTTGACTCGTAGACCTGCGGCTTCAAGGTGACGTTTGAGTGTTCGACGGCTTCTCGGGCCACATAGTCAGGGTCTCTTCCTTTGATGTCATAGGAAACGTCATCCACCCACTCTTCAGCTGAACAGCTGGATGCTCATGGACCAAAGCTCGAAGCGGCCGAAAGAGCCAGTTTGGCTACTGCAGGTGCTTGAGGACACCCCTGAGCTTGTATGAGTCTGGGACCTGTGTAAAGATCCAGCGCCAGCTTCAAGTGCAAAGGAGGATAGTGCAATTCCGTGGCTGGTTCAATGAGTTGGTCCAGTTGCACAGTGTCGTAGAAGCAGGTGAGGTCTGCTAGACATGTCACCGTGTGGATGCCTTGGTGTTTGCCAATTTCAGCTTTGAGCATCCGACCAACAGCTATGGAAAGACAGTCTTTGTGAGGTCGTGCATAGTCCCATGGCATGTCCTGATCAAGGCTGAGCTGCCATCTGTGGAGTTCGTGCTTCTTGTAGGAGTTCCAAAGCCTGTAGATGCAAGAGGTGAGTGCAATGGGTCTCTCGATGCGCTCATTCTTTGGAAGCGTGACGATGTTGGTGCGTCGTAGTTGGATTGGAAGCTCAGCTGTTCTTTCCATCTCAGTGAGAAGTGAGGCTAAGCGAGCAACTGCCGGATATGGAAGGTGACGAAGGAAGTCATATGAGATCCCGTCGGGCCCCGCAGCTTTGTTGGGAAGCTTCCGCATCAGTTTCCCCAGCAGGGCGGTGTCGACCGGTGGTAATTGGGCCGCTGCTGCTTGCGCAAGTCTCTGCAGTTCCTGAAGCCCTCGAATGTGACATGGTTCTTGAAGCGGACGCCAGATTTCACCCCACTGTTGTTCTCTTGCTTGAATCCTCTGAGTGTGAGGGATGTCCTGGAAGGGTCTCTGCCAGCTATGGTCTTTCTGCCTCAGACTGCGGAAAAGGCCCCGGAGACCTTTGTCGTGAGCTTTTTTTGCAGCCACTGTATGTCGCAGGTCGGCAGGGTCAAGAGCTGCTCCAAAGGTCCATTGAGTGACCCGCTCTGCGAAGCTCTGCTGATCGAGCTCTTTGGAGGCATGTTGTGGTAGTCGGTCAAGCATCTGCGGGAGGTCGTGGAGCACCCATCTTGTCCCAGTAGGCCGCGCTGCCTTTCTTCCAGACTTGAGGCTTGGAGGCATTGATCAAGGGAGCGTGGTGGAGCTTGTCATGGATCCTCTGCCCGTGGTAGGTTTCTGCAAAGTTTGCCAGAGGTACTTCTCGGTCTGTGTAGCCCATCTGGCTAAATCTGACCCAAGGCCGGCCCATGATCTCAAAAAGGTCCATCATCCTCATGCATGGAAGGAGGTCCAGGTATTGGGGAGCTGATAGGCCCTTGCAATGGGAGGGAATCTCTAGAGCTGCTGGACCGGAAGAGCGCCCGTGGTGCAATTCAACTGCAGAGAAAGCGCTCAGTGCGGTTTCCAAGGCACTTCCCAATCTGCTTCGATTTTGATAGAGCTAGCCAGAGCGGTGGAAACAAGGCAGAAGTCAAGGTGACTGCCCTGCAAAGTGGTGGGCCCCTGGGTGGCCACAATCCGCGCCCTCATCTTGCTAGGTATGGTGGTGGCAGCAAGCTCATCTGGAGAAGTTTGCCAGTCTCCCCAATGATGAAGGGAGCTTGAAGATGACTGAGAAAGTGGAGCAATTGGCCCAAAAACTCAGCATTGAGCGGTGATTGCAAGGTCTCTCCTGTTCTGAGGTAGATCTGAATGATGTAGATGTCCTGCCCTTGACGTTGCAAGCAGAGCGCAGTCCAGCCGTTGCCCTGTTTGGTGTAGTCAAAGACGTGGTGGATGAGGTGCCTCGTTGGGTGAAGAGTGATGAAGCCACCCGTAGATCCACCATTGCTGGGCTCCGCAGCTACTCCATGACATTTCCATCCACGTGTGGTGAAGTACTGCGTGGTGTTGTTCATCCCTTCTTGCTGCAGGTGTGTTTCTTGGAAGAGCATGATGGTATCCCCCCTGAGACCAAATCCAATCTTGGACCTTTTTGCCATTGAAGGTAACATTGCTGAAGACAATGTTGAGAACTTCGAGTGCCTTTTTTTGGAGGTTAGAAATAACCGTTACTTTTGTGAAGGTCTTGCACGACCAAGTCCTTTTGGCCCGAAGGTTTCTGAGCCTTTTGGGTCGGCACGGCCACATGTGGTGGCTCCGGCTGGCGGTCATCTCGACTGCGGCCGTAAGCCATGGTTGGTGGGCTGGCCCGGAAGGGCCACCGGAGGTGGAGCCCTTGGAGGAGCAGGCTGGGTGGCGGCAGCACCTTCGAGAGTGGCTCCCAGGTGCTGAGCGAAGGCTCAACGCCACGGAAGAGTGGCTCGCTAGTCTGGCGAGCTGGGGTCGGGAGTTGGAAGGAGCCTCGACCTGGGGAAGCTGGGATGTGGCGCTGTGGATGGTCGTGGACACCCTCTTCGGCATGATCGGGTGGGCACTTTTTGGCAGCGCTTGGACTAAGGTTCGGACCGGATGCCGCCGGCTCCTCCAGGTTCTTCTGGTGGTGCTGGGGCTCTGCCTGGTAGCTCACTATGTGTGGGCTGTGTGCTACCCCATTGTGTCGCTCCTGATCGGGGCCTGCATGGCGATGGCATGGCTACTTCGCAAAGTCCTACGAGGAGTTGGGGCCTTTGCGTTCTGGTTTCAAAGGGTTACAGGAGGCTCTCCAGAAGCCTCTGAAGCAGAGTTCTTGGGCCCTGCCACTGGACGGACACCTGAAACCTCCCAGCTTCGAGCATTCAAGAGGTCCGGTGAGCAGCCCAAGTACATGGTGGTGAAGAGAGGGGAAGATGCTGCTGTCTTCGCCATCGGCATGGACTCCCAGTCCATCAAGACCCACGGCCTCTATGTCCCTGTGGAGTGCAACACGATTCGCGGATCTCCGGCTTTGGTGAGGCGGCTGCGGGACGTTGAGAAGGTGCACTTATGCCGAAACGAGGCCTGCACCGAAGAGGGGGGGGAGCACTTCGTCATGTACGGGTTAGTTCGAAAGAATGACCCGGAAAGATTCCAGATGGCCCAAGCTCGGGAGGGTGCGCGCAAGGTGACCCACGACTTCTGGGCCTGGTTGAAAGGGTCCCCGTTGACCGAAGGCACTTCACAGTTGATGCATCGCCTTCGGGAATTGGGTTCCGAATCGGAGCAAGAGGAGGAGCACCTTGTTTGCTGTGGCAGCCTGGTCACCTGGCGGGGCCCTGATGGAACTATGCAGTGCCTGGCCAATCGGCCGTGCAGTGTGCGTGCTCAGCATTTTGGGCAACTCCTCCAGGATGATGTCCCCACTCAGTGCGGGGCTGTGGCATTGTGCGGGGATCATGCTACTCAATACCTGACCCGACGGTATCCCGACAAGTGCAGCGTGACCTTTTGCAGAAGGTTTGGCAACAAGCTGCAGCATGGAGTGGTGTGGTGTTCAGAACATGAACCTTCAAGCCTGACACCGACGAGACCCTCTTCTACCTCAGCGCGTCGATCCAGGTCGAGGTCACGTACACGAGTGGCGGAGGACATCGACGAGGAGGAGAACGATGATGAGGAGAACGGGGTCAACAACGAGGAGGCGCACGGTGACGAGGATAGGCATGGTCGTGCGAGAAAGCTGTTGGGAAGGGCTCGTGAATGTGAGGAGCCCGAGAGCAAGGAGAGGACGCCACGTCGGAGGGGAACAACACGCTCACCTGGACATACTCCGAAAGGATCAAGCATCAGTCGGAATCTATCCCGCATGGGGATGCTCGAGTCGCCAGGTTCGGAAGGTGCCGGCAGCTTGCTGGAAGAGTTCTTTGAGATCTTTGCGGCCGGGAAGGCTGATGGACTCCGTGAAGACCAAGCGCGTAAAAAGCTGGGAGCTGACCGCCTGCTACTACCCGGTGATCTTCTTCGACAACTGGTTGGGGAGGCGGAGAATGAGCAGGCGCAAGGACAGAGGGGGCTGTCACGTTTCTTGACCACGTGGCGGAAGGAGCTGGCTAGGTTGGGAAGGCCTCACGGAGAAGGGGAGGGATGTAGCGACTGGAGTATGGTGGAAGGTGGCAGTCAAGCCGCGTCTCCTGTGGATACTCCGGAGAAGGATGGGGATAGAGCTACATCACTGCCTTTAGCTTCGTCTTTGAGGACCTCGGCATCCAGGACGAGACCTACGTCTGAGCCTGCTCCTCCCCCTGGTCTGGCAGAACGGGGACAGCAGATGCCTCAGGTGGAAGAGAAGCGAGGGGATGGACTACGAGTGGCACCCCCGGGAATCTATCGCCCTGACACCAGAGCCGGAGCCAGGACCGACAGTGGACCTACTGCAGAACCCGTTGTCCAAATTGCCAAAGCGATCCAACATCAAACAGCAGAATTGGCCTCTTTGGTTCGCCAACAAACCGAAGGAGCAGGAGGTCAGGTTCCCGGTACAATCCGTGGGCTCAACAAACAATCAGAAGAACTGGTCTTCTTGCTTCGGGCGTGTGGCCAGTATCAAGTGCGTGTTGGTGCGGAAGAGCACGGCCAGGCACTAGCAAACTCATTGCTGTCCGCTCAGGTAGGAGCCTCGACCAAGCTCCGAGCAGCAGGCTTCCGCCAAAGGATGTCAACCCGGCTGGCAGTGGGAATTGCAGGGCCGTACTGGGGCATTCAGGAGAAGTATGGCCTGAGCGCTGCGGACTTCCTTTCCTACACGGACGCTGAGCTCGACCAGTTTGCGTCTGAGGCTAAGGTGATGAAGAACACCGACCAAAGACCTCCTCCTCCGTCCAGGTTTGATGAGTGGACCGCCCGAGTACGACGCCAGACAGATGTGTGGTGCCTGGTTTATGGGGAGGAATGGAGGGCCGTACGGAACAACGCCCTCAACCTCTTGTCGGAGTGGCATCTGTCCCATCCTCACAGGTGGCCGCTGGCCATAGTCATCGACATCTGGGAGGAGATTCACTGGCGATTTCTGGAGGAGCTCAAGGACGTGCTTCGGAGCCTCAAGAAGGAGATTGGCAGGGAGACGATCAGCCTTACCGAGCTCAAGTTCCATGCGCTACTTCCTGGACCAGATGGACAGGCATGGCTGGTGATGCCCACGACCTTCGACATTGAGAAGCCCGACTCGTGGTTCCAGACTGAGGTCCTCCCAAGGATCGAGAGGAAGCAGGACCGCCTCTTATGGAATCTCACTTGGCAGGGCGGGGCACGGAAGGATCGCAACCCGGCAGCACCGGCAGGAGGAGCAGGGGAGAGTGCAGGAAGCTTGAGCTCGCAGTCCAAGCCCACTCTCAAGTCGTTGTGGGGGCCCAAGTTGACTCCGGAGGAGGTCGGAATGGCCAAAGATCGGGCCCCTTTGGACCGCCACGGCAAGTTGCTCTGCTGGGGAAACCTGTGCCACATTGGCTGCCAGACGACGGGTTGTCAGCGCTCCCATGAAGGACTTCGCGGCTCTTTCGAGAATCTGGACCCGTGTGTGCAAATGCAACTCCTCAAAAGAGGCGGGCTGAACCGGACACCGTGACCACCAAGATCAAAGACATCCGGTCCAAGATGCGGGTCGAGAA
Organism: Durusdinium trenchii; assembly: GCA_963970005.1. NCBI lineage: Eukaryota > Dinophyceae > Suessiales > Symbiodiniaceae > Durusdinium > Durusdinium trenchii. Next base: position 337,245 of record CAXAMN010027584.1, read on the forward strand.
GACCGACAAGATCCAGGACGGAAAGAAGCGAGCGAAAGCTGGGAGCACCACGGCAGCTGTCGGGACAGAATCTGGAGGGCAGGAGGTAACGGAAGATGGCCGAGCTGGAGGAGAAGGGCCAAAGGTGCGATTTTGGGACGTCCCCGAGGAGTTCGAAGTCGACTACACCAAGGGCGAGGACCTCAAGGATGTGATTCAAGGGCCGGACTATGCATGGCATCGAGATGTTCATCGTGATCTTCCACCTCATCATGGTCGGGATGGTACTTCGGCACCGCAGGAAGCGAAGCACCTGGTCCAGAAAGCCCAGGAGCTAGGAAAGTCCCCCGCTCTCCAGGCACTGGAGGGAGCCACTGACGACCTGTATGCATGGGCCGCTGCTAGGGTTGCCAGGGAACCCGGAGTCGAACTCTCTTCGCTTCTTCAGGAAATGGCGACCTATGGGATGGGAGAGCTTGCACGAGAAGCGGCTGAACTACTGGAGCAACGGGAAGGAACTAAAGCAGGCTCGGCTCGGCTGGTGGTTCGAGACACCCTGTGGGCAGAGGGGCAACCAGGGCAAGGAAGCGTCGAACTCGACGGCACCACTTGGCGGCTGTGGGACTATCAGGAGGACGTCATGATGACGGAGGACCTGGCAGCACTTCTTCACCTACCGGAGGTGTCCATCGAGCGGCGGCAGTGCGTGACCATCACCATCGCGGCTATGGTTGAGTGGAAGGAGAAGGGCCGACGGCCGTCGGTGGAGCAGGTTCAGACCAGAGCACAAAGCCTGAGGTTGGAGCAGACGCGGCTAGCAGTGGATGCGGCCAACACCATCGGCGAGGCGGAGGAGATGGTGGCAGCTGTGGAACACGAAGTCAGGACCTACATCCACGACCTCACTACAGCTCACCACGAGAAGGACTTTCGCTCGTTGGCGGTCTTCCCTTTGGAAGCCCTTGCGGATTGCCGATTGGTGGTTTTCAGGGCGGACTACCGGGGGGGCTTGGTCGTGGAGTGCATCATTGGGTCCAACTGGATAGATGGGGGTTGGACGACCTTCGCACTGATTTGGAAGGGCCACATGGTCCTTCTGGAACCACCGGACGGCTACGACCTGGAGCGCTTCCTGGCCAGAGAGGACCCCCAAACCACGCCTGCGATGGGGTTCACGTTCTTTTGGCATGCTCGTCATGATCAACCTCCCACCGCACCAGGCAAGATCTTCTGCAGGTTGTGCAAAGCAGGTCGCAAAGCTGGGGAGTCGCTCAACGCGCCAAGGCATAGCTGCCTGTCTTACACAGCCGCCACCGCTGGAGGAACCATGGACATTCACCACGACCACAATGTGATTCGGGCAGTTCGGGGTGCAGGTCAGCCACATGAACCGGGGCAGCTGGTGCTAAGGGAGTTCTTTGCCGGGAAAGGTGGCATCTCCGCGGAGTGGAGCAAGACGAGCCCGATCATGGAGCCAGTCGAGGTCTACGAGCGTCCCCACGACAAGCAGGGCTACAGGGCACACTTTGACTTGAGTCGAAAGGATGTCCACAATAAATTTCTGGCAGAGGTGCGTACCGGACCTTCAAATGTGCATTGGATTGCAGCCCCTTGCACGAGCTACTGTGACTGGCAGCAGAAGAATGGCGGGACTCGCACCTTCGAGTGTCCCGAGGGCACTGGGCAGGGACCGTTAGCGGCAACTGAGGCAACGGGCAACATCTTGAGTATGCACGCTGCTGAGCTCTTTGAGGCTTCGTTGGATTCTGGCGCCTTCCCTCTCGTCGAGTCCAGTGGGGTCAGTGGTCGGTACCCCAAGCAATGGGACCTACCGTGTTGGAAGCGCATCCTCAACCGGCCGGACGTAGAGTATGTTGACCTGCCCATGTGCGCCTTTGGTCTTGGTCCCCCTGATGAGCCAGATCATTTCTATGTGCACAAGACTAGGGTGGTCTTCCCACTGCATCCACCGTTACGGCGGGCGCTCCGGCGAGTCTGTCCGGGCCTGTCAACCTCCCACCGGCACATCGGATTGAAGGGTTGTCGCGACGGCCAAACCGTCACTCGCTGTACTGAAGCCGGGGTGTACGCCCAGAACTTTGTGTCAGTCGTGGTGGCGGTGCTCCAAGCTTCGTTGGGGGGGGGGTCTGGCTTTGCCGCCACAAGATGGTCATCGAGCAGGCGGTCTTCGGGATCGAGGCGGAGACGATGGAGAAGATGGAGGTGCTCTACTACCTGGTGACCGTGAAGAGGCTGGCGGGGACGGTGGGGATGACCTACCTGGAGACCTACCCGGAGACGATGGCGAAGGACATGACGGAGATGGCGGAGGCGTCCAAGGACATGACGGAGATGGCGGAGTCCAACGAAACGATCAACCCGATGGAGATGGCAGAGGGGATGGCTTGTTGGAATCGATGGGCTTCGTGAACCACTCTGCGAGCCGCCACGGAGATGGGTTACTGGAGGTGCTCGGGTTCCCTGAAGGGGGGGTTCCCAATCCGATGCGGCACCCAAGGGCCGTGATCTCAGCAAAGGACCGGGTGATTCCTATGCCGTGGAGACCAATGAGAAGCTCATCCGCTCCGGCTGGAGCCCGAGAAAGGTCCCCGCGGGGGAGTTCCAGACCAGGAGGGGGAAAGGGCAAGGGCGGCTGGCTCAGCTTCGCTAGAGGAGGAAGTTCGTCTTCATCCACTTCAGAGCCCAACTCAGACGTTGAGGGAGGCGGGAGGAAGTCCACCAGGGTGGAATACCCGTATGGCCTGTCGAGGGCGGAGCGATATCGCTTGGGAGAAAGGAAAGGGCAAAGGCACCCCCGCCCGAGGTGCCGAGCCATCTCGAGGAGATCTTGACCGAGGAGAAGGGGAGACCCTGCAAGGAGTCTGGGCGGATCCAATGGGCCCCTCCACCAGTGTGGACTTTCACCGCACCAGCCCAACCGGACCGGCGACCACTGGGGCTCGCCTCAAAGGTGGCAGTACAACCCGTCCCGCAGGCGACTGTGGAGAGTTCATGATGAACCCAGGCCCCGTCAGAGATTGGTCTCCCTACACCGCTGGCCCACCTGACCAACGGGAGGGTCACCCATCTGCGAGAAGGGGCGAACCAGGTGGTCATCACTGATGATTGGCGGGCTGCCGGAGGAGCTGATCCAGGCTATGGCAGGTGGACGGGCGTGACCATCTTCACCATCCAGGAGATGCCGGTTGTCGACGACGAGGCGATCCCGTGTGAGGACGACTGGGAGTGGGGCGAAGACGAGGATGAGGGACCCGACCCGGGAGAAGATGACGGACCAGGGCCAGAAGTGAGTGTCCAAGTGGAGTCAGGCCCAACGGCCTACGCCGGGAGCGAGGCGCGGGACGGCCCAGGTTCGGCCTACCAAGCACCAACTACAGCAGCACGGCAGGCAGCGGAGGAGTACGTCAAGGCCATTGAGCGGGACTTTGACAACACTCCTAATGGTTGGGCAGCCGTGCTACGGGCGGGCAACAAGCTGGTTGAGGTCGCGGGTGGAGTGCGCCAAGCTGCTGAAAGCCTCTGGGAGGTAAGGGAGAAGGCCGGCATGATGAACCTGGCCCAGGTGGATGACCCGGAGCTTGACCGGGTGCTACACCCCCACCTGCTGGAGTATCTCCGGGATGTTCGACGATATGGCATGGCGGCCAGGTTCCAAGGGCTTCGAACCAGAGCCTTTGCGAAGCTTCACCCCAATGCACGACGCCATGTTGACAAGGTCTTCGCCCAGGTCGCCAAGGATGTGGGAAAGCAGAGGGTGTTGGTAGTCAGCGCCATGATGCCCCAGCTGAGCGGGACGATGGCCTCACCGTTTGAGGCGGTGCAGAAGCTTAAACCAGATCGCTCTGTGTCGGAGGAGGTGAGAGTGGTCCACGACCAGAGGACCATCAACCATGGGACGAACAAGTTCCTTCACCCGCCGGCCCTTCAACCTACACACTCGCAGATCGCCAAGCGCATCCTATGGGCTAAGGGTCGGTGCCCGGGCTTGCCGGTCCTCCTGTCCAAGAAGGACATTTCTGGGGCTTTTAGGCTTCTATGGGTCGCCCCGGAGGATGTAGAGTTGTTCGCCGGGGAGCTGCCGTGGAACCCGAGGAAGGCCTTTCCGAACGCCACAGATGAAGAGATTCACTTGGAGGGCGTCCCAGGCGGCGACATCACGGTGGTCTACTTGGTCTCCAGCTTCGGGTTCAGTGGTAGCCCGGGAGAATGGACTGTATGGGGGCGTAGCACGGAGGAATTCCATCGAGCTCACCGCCCGGCGGTTCCACGGAGAGACATGGGCCATGGGTTCGATTGCAAGGTCCTCGTCGACGACGGAGTGTTGGTGGAGCCCTGGGTGGGACTGAGGCCGTGGGTGAGCGCGGAGGTGTTTGAGCACGGCATCAGGACGCTCCTGGGGAACAAGGCGGTGAATGAGGAGAAGGACAAGGTGGAAGGAGGCTTCAAGACCGCACAAACGGTCTGGGGGGTGATCATGTGTACGGAGGACGAGACTGCTACGCTTCCAGAGCGACGCATTCAGAAAGGAGCGGTCCTTCTAGCTGACAGCTGCTTTGACTACGGCTCCAAGGAGGTCACCCTGAAGCAGCTACAACAGTTCAGAGGCATCTTGACCGGATGGGCAGCCATCGTGAAGGGTCTGGTGAACGAGCTCAAGGCGGCGGACAAGTTCCTTGCGGGTCGTGACGGGCATCAGAAGGTGAATCCCCGACTACGTGGAGAAGGCAGCCAAGCCTGGGAGGCAGACCGGGCATGGGAGGATCTATGGGAGCTTTTCGAGGTCTGCCGTTGGCTGAGTGCGCGGACGGATCGATGGGAATCCTTTGCCACCGGCTTGAGATCTATGCTCCCCACTATGGAGAGATTGAGTTTGCCTGGAGAGTGGGAAAAGGTCATTTGGGTGTCGTCCGACGCTACGCCTACGATGGTGGGAGCCATCGATTGGACCAACAGACAGGTAACACGCCTTCCCACCGGGACATTGAAAGCGTGGGCCGCTCGGGCTCTGTCAGACCATGAGATTGGGGATCAGGAGACCGACCTCGTGATCCACCTGGGTGAGATGCTGTCCTTCGTTGCCTTTGCATGTGCAGCTGGGGACCAGTGGAAAGGGGCAGTAGTGGCCTATGGCGGGGACAATACCATCGTCAAGAATTGGCTACAATCCCGGAAGAGCAACACCCGAGGGGGGAGAATCCTCATCAGGGCCCTCAACCTGGCGGAGATGAAGTACAACTTCACGGTCGTGAGCGGATGGTGGCGGACCTATCACAACGTCCATGCGGACTTCATCACGCGGTGCACCCAGGCGGAGTTCGAGGACTTCGTGAAGGAGAAGGGCCTTCAGGTGCTGGACATCTCTGCGGCGATCCACGGCGCTCTGGAGGACTCGGCCCGGTATGGAGCATGCTTCCTTTGGGGGCCAGAGAAAGAAGGTGATCGCGCACTGCAACTCCAGCTCCGTGAGAGAAGGGTGTCAAAACAGATCCAAAGGGAACTCGAGATTCCTTGGAAGGCCTTCGCCGTAAAGGAGTGGACCCCCGCTGGAAGGTGGCTGAAAGATTTTGAGGCCTTGGGAGGAGCCTTGGGCGCGGCCATTGAGGACGCTGGGGACCGGCCGGTGCTCTTGTGCGCCACGCTCGGAGTGGACTACAAAGGGAAGCACATGGAGCAGTACCTCCGCAACCTTCAACATGAGGGAGCTCGTTTGGGACTGGTCGAAGGGCCTGGGAAGGTCGATTGGGAGCGAGGGCAGCGACACTGCGAGAGCCGGGGATGGGGCTATGGGATCGTCGACTTCATCACCACCGAGAATGGGGAGGCGTTGACGAGGAGGAGGCGGTGTTTGGTGGTGAACCCACATGGTGCTCTACCTGAGGCATGGGAGGAGTTTCTGGTCAGAGCTATGGGCCCAGCACCGATGAGTTCACTGCTGAAGCCAAAGGAGCACCATGACCTGTGTTGGACCAAGCCGTTGCGTTTGGAGCTGGAGAGCGGCATCCCGAGAGATCGAATGCTACCTCAACCCGCAGGTCATGTCTGGTGGGGCGAAGAACGGGAGGTGATCCATGGGATTGGAGGCCCTGGTCGGTGGCCCCTACTGTCTGACGACGGGAGCAGTCTACAGGGCTACTACGTCTACGATCGCCGAGGACCTGGAGGCCATGTTCGTCGTCTTGACCCGGAGGAACTATGGGTTCTACAAGGGCGTCAGCTTCGAGACCTACCAGCCAACATCCCTGCCGAGGTTGCGGTGATCGAGGGGGTCCGAGCCACGGGAGTTCAAACTGCCGCGAACCTGGTAACCATGGGAGGCCAAATCCTCTGTGAGCTGATCGCCCGGGAAGCGGGGGAACTGAACCCGGGTAAGGCCGGGATGATGCCGGACGCCACCGGAGCAGAGGCCATGGCCCAGATCCTGCTGTGGCTCAGAAGGTGGAAGAGAGGAGAGCTGAGGCGGAACCCGCCGTCCTATCAGGCCGACACCACCAGGGCTGGTGGCGGCACGGGGCCACCTCTGAGGAGACTGTGGAGGTGGTCGGAGGCGTGGTGGTGGGCTCAATGCATGGACGAGGAGGAGGAGGATGAGGCCTACACCCTGGAGTTCGCCAACGAGATCAAGGGTTCCTATGCAGGCGGACGGACCAAAGCCAAGACCGACCCGCTCAAGGTTGCCGAGAAGGTGGGAGCCCAGGCTGTTCACCTCACCAAGAGTCTCGCTCCGTTTTGCGGTGATGTTCGCGAAAGGGTCGATGAATGGCTGGAAGAGAACATGACGGGGGACAAGAGTGCCGCGACGGAGAAGGCCTATGGCGGGGCATGGATGAAGTGGTGTGCTTGGGCTAGACGACAGGGCTGGCCGGATGAGTTCCTCAACCGCAACGTGGACCCGATTGAGAACGAGAACCGAGTACTGGCCTACGTGGGTTACCTGGGATGGCTGGGCGCCTCGCCCAATACCATCCGTCAACACATCTTCGCGATGAAGATGGTACACAAAAGGAGTGGCAGGGGCGACCCCTTGGACGGAATGCACCGCGTGTGGATCCTCGTCAACGCCTTGGACCGGAGGTCGACTACCAGGAAGCCACGGCGCTTGGGGGTCACGCCTGAGATGTTAGTATGGTTGGGCGAGAACCTGGTCGACCCATTAGTGAATGACCGGCATTCAATCCCGTACGCGGAGGCGGTGATGGTCATGGCGGCCTTGGAGCTGGCGTGGTTCTTCATGCTGAGGGCCAAGGAGTTCGGGGAGTCGAACGGAGTGGACGAGAGCATGATCACGAGGGGCTGCGACATCCGCCTTTCTCACCAAGGAGTGGCGAAACCGGTGGGGGAGGCGACGGAGATCTCCCTCTTCTTCCGGAAGACCAAGAATGACCAGCTGGCCTTCGGGGACACCAAGACGCTGCAGGCCACGGGGAGGAAGCATCTTTGCCCAGTCGAAGCACTGGACCGTATGAGGCAAGTCTGGACGATGCGGTTCCTGCCAGGCCATGCCGAGAGCACCAAGCCTTTGTTCAGATGGAGCAACGGCCAGGTCATCAAGAGGATCGAGATCCAGCACTTCCTCCAGGAGGCAGCGGTGGGAGTGGGCTTGCCGCCAGGGAGGTTCATGTCCCACTCTTTGAGGATTGGTGGGCATCAGCTTTGTTCCAGTCGACGGCCGACATCGAGTTGGTGAAGCGAGCGGGAAGGTGGTCCTCCTCTGCGGTGCAGCGCTACCTCTTCGACGGGGGGTCGGTCAGCGCAGTCTCCAAGAAGATGGCCGCGGTTGGAGATGTGACCACCTTTAGATGAAGAGGTGGGCCAGGTGAGGCATCAAAAGGATGCCAGAGGGGCCTGGACTTCAAAGAAGCCAGAGCATCAGTGCGCTTCGCCGCCAAAACAAGAGTTGGGTGGTAGGAGTGCAACACGCGCACTGAAGTTGGAGGTTAGAAATAACCGTTACTTTTGTGAAGGTCTTGCACGACCAAGTCCTTTTGGCCCGAAGGTTTCTGAGCCTTCCCACCCGCAGCCGCCCTGGCCGGGTGAGGCATCAAAAGGATGCCAGAGGGGCCTGGACTTCAAAGAAGCCAGAGCATCAGTGCGCTTCGCCGCCAAAACAAGAGTTGGGTGGTAGGAGTGCAACACGCGCACTGAAGTGGGCTTTTTGTGCAAGGACTCGGCCACTTCTATGGCGGTGTCTGGTACTAGTTCGGCTGCCTCAGATAGCGCCAAGCACACCTGAGAAATCTAGGCCTCATCATCACTGAGCCAGTAAGCGTTGTCGATGGCCAGCGTTCTCATGGCCTTCTCCTTGATGTAGAACGTTGATGCCATCCTCTGAGAAGGGAATTTGGACCCTTGTGGGAATGTCAATCTCCCTGTGGTGTTTGGTCCATTGCCCCTGCTGCAAGGTGGATCTCTGAAGGTTGAGAACCAATCCACATCCCTCATCCGCCCACGCATTGACGAGGGCGTCCAGATCAGCAGGCTGTGGATCGTCAGGAAAGATCAAATTGAGGGGAAACTGGTCCCTTTCTTCTAGGTGTCCTTTCACGCTGCGATGGAAGAACCTGCCCTCAAAGGTGCCGGCAGCAAAGGACCAAAGGGAGTGGAGGAAATCCGCTGCATCAGCCTGAGCTTCATCCACGAAAGGTGCCCATACATGCTGCATGTCATGGAGGCCAACAAGGTTTTGAGGCTCGCTGTCAAATAGATATTGTCTGACTGCCTAGTGGGTTCTCCCCCACGCTTGAGTGGCTTCTTCTGCGAAAGCCCCAGCCCAGCACCAGCATCTCCAGGGAGCATTGCCAAAGCACTGGTTCTTGGGGTTCTTGAGGATGCTCGTGAGACACTGAGAGACCACGAAGATGTTGGCAACCGAGTGTTCCGCTTCTCCTGATACACTGAGATGCTTGTGGACCAGATTTTGCATGCGTTTGAGATCCATGAGCAGTTGCTGCCCGTTGTGAAGATTGCGTAGTTTGCCGCAGGCCTGACTCGAGTTGTTCAGGTCACGTAGGCAGAGGTCAAAGAGCGTCTGCTGTTCAAAGGACATATTTGTATCCTCTTCTTCTTCAGGCTTAAGCATCCTGATCAAGGCTTGGACAGCTGAGGTCCCCAAAATAGCAGTCTCCCTGGGGAGCTGCTCTGATGTAGATGAGCTCGGTGCCTCAGTGTCGGCCTGATCTGATGCCTCTGTGGTTTGGTGCAAAACTGCCCGGCCAAGGACTTTGAGAGAGCTCGTCAATGCCCATAGCCCAAGGTGGGAAAAGGCTGGCTCAGTCTTGAGCCTGATTGCATAGGTGTATCAACATGAAGTGCAAAACCCCTCCACCCATGTTGGTGCAGCCCCATGTCATGGACAGGAGTCCATGAGCTAGTCCCCATGATTTGCAAGTCAAGATCAAGGTCAGGAGTGGGAAAGATGTTACCCGCCCGACGTTTGACTGCCTGGTGCTGTCTTGCGGCGTTTGGATTCTTCCTCTGACATGTCTGCCTCATTGGAAGGTCTCTTAAACATGACATGCAGCTGGTCTTTTTGCTCCTGAGTGAGGTTGAGTCCAAGCGTGCTCAAGAAACCTGAAACTGCCTCCGGGACCGAGTCTTTCATCTCAGTGTCCAGAGACTGCAAAGGGCTCTCCCAACAGGTCCTGGTAGTGCTGTTTCCGGTGCGAGATGTCTCTCAAGGTAGAGACCTGTTGCTTGAGCTTGTCCTTCTTGCACTCTGGTTGAGGTTTGGTGATCCGTTCAACCAATTCCTTTCACGGCTCCCGAAAGGTTGGCGAGGTTCTCGTTGACCACGTCCGTGAGGTCAGGCTTGGTTGCCTTGAGAGTGGGATTGATGCCAAGTTCTGTCAGCTTGGCTTTCACGTTCTCGTCCATGGAGTCCCAGGCAGGAGCTAAGATCTCCGCCGCATTCTTCTGGAGCCGGCTTGGCTTTGGTGATCTGCTGTAGGTCAGACCTGGAGGAGGAGTCAAGGACTTGGTTTTGCGGGTTTGCCACCGTCTGCCCGGCTTGTAGTTTTGAGCCTTCATGGCATGTCCGTGCGCTGGTTGCTGCCAGGCTGCTCTGCAGTGGCGGCAGGTAAAGCCTGGTTGGGTCCTGTCCTCCCAAACCCAGTTCCGGCAAGTACTCGTTGGACAGATCGGGTAGGTCCTCTGCTTGCCCCAGTCCATGGTGCTTGTCGAAGCAGAGGCCACTGGTCTCCTTGGCAGGGACGTGCTGAAAGTAGACGTGTAGAGCCCAAGCGCGGATGCTTGAGCCACCTGGTCCCTTGAGCCATATATCTTGAGCCCGTATGTGTATGTATGCGTATGTGTATGTATGTGTATGTATGTGTGTGTATGCGTGTGTATGTGTGTGTGTATGTGTGTGTCTGTGTGTGTGTATGTATGTATGTATGTTTGTGTGTATGTATGTATGTATGTATGCATGCATGCATGTATGTATGTATGTATGTATGTATGTATGTATGTGTATGTACGTATGTTTGTATGTATGCATGTGTGCATGTATGTATGCACGTATGCATGTATGCGTGTATGCATGTACGCATGTATGTATGTATGTATGTATGTATGTATTTTTTGTCCGGCTCTTTTCAGCTGTTGGCGAGCAGCTGGTCTCATTCCAGCATGGTTCGGATGTCCTTGCAAACTTGATGTTTGCAGACGGCCCGGAGCTTCGGCGTGAGTGCCAGTGTCCCACTGTGGACCTTGCTGCGGGCATGACAGCGTCCACATTCAGCGGTGTTCCCAACTCTGACCATCTGATGAGTTGGATGGCCCTGCCAGAGCTCAGCAGCAAGCGGTCCGTTGTGGCAAACTTCACCCAAGAAGCGGTTGAAGATCTCTTCACCAGCCCTGGCAAGCACATATCCTCTGCATTGTGTGCAGTGGAGGTGGGCTGAGCTTCTCCCTGGCTTTCCAAGAGATCATGGATGACTTCGAAGCGAGTCTTCTTGGATGCTTTCACAGGCTCGCTGTTTGCGCTGAGTGCACTGAACTCCTGACCGGTGGGTTGTCCACTGGTGTCCATGGCCTTGAGGTGCCTTCAGATAGCAGGCCAAGAGCTCTTTCTTTTGTTGCGCCATGGGAACTTTCGTGTTGGTTTCCTGCAGGGGTTTCTTGTGGAGAAAGTGCTCTTTGTCCCGGAGCAGGATGTCCATGCGGGCCCCAGCCACACAGAGGATGTCCCGAGTGTCCTCATCGATGTGGCGCTGAATCAAGCTAGTAAAGCCGTCTGGGTGGCTTTCGCTGGAGTGTCTTGCTGGAATGCTTTCCTGTTAAGGTTGGAGTCCATCTCTTTGCGGTCAAAAAGCAAGAGCCTGACTTGGTCGAAGTCTTCATGTTCCAATCCCTGGGTGAGGTCAGGTAATTTCTCATGAGCAGCCATGAAGGACCAGGATTTCCAAATGGCATGGTTGAACACCGCCGCATGCACTTTGTCCCTGATATGAAGCAAAAGGTGCTTGAGGCCATAGAAGAGGGCGCGAAGCCTGGAAGCTGTGCCTGGGCATATTCCCGTGAGAGGCCCGACTCGCTCTTTGGCGAAGACTTGGTGAATGCAAATGGCAAACACATAGCGTGTCTGGCGCCCTTGGACGTCGGAGCCCTGCCGGCAAATTGCAGGCGTGTAGATCGTTCCAGAGTCCTTCACCTGTGAAAGTGGCCATGCCCCCATCTTGGATGTAGAAGATGGATTGGGTCATCCCGCGATTCCAAAGTTCGGGCTCAGAATTGGCCTGGATGCGTTCATGCCATTGGTCTGGTAACTCTTCCTTCCCAGAAGCTGCACTCCCAGAGCAAGTGAGTGAAGGTCAGCCCTGATGTAGTGCCCTTATGCCAGTGGCCACTTTGTCACTGGTGATCTTCTGGAGAGTATTGCTGAATGTAGGGCTTTCCAGACCGTGTGGATGTGCTGGGATGATGATGGAGTCTTCCGGGTCAGGCTTGTTGGGATGCATATCAAAGACCACATCCACTGACCCTGATCTCTGCAGACCAAGCCTCTGGCGCCCATCGCTCTGATTTGCTGTCGCCGTTGTGGGGCCAACCCGTTTGCCTGGGCACCCCAGGTCATCGCTGGATGTACTGCTCCTCGATGGAGTCTGTGTTTGGTGGCCGCTGCCAATTTGAGAGGGTGCATGACCCCTGCTCGACCACGTCCTTTGAGGAATCTCTTTTTGATCTATGTGATCCTTCTCCTTTGAGAGTTGGTTGCATCGATGCCTAAGTCTCTGATCCAAATGGCTCCCCACTGCTGCTCCCTTGCCTCAGTGCGCTGAGTGGGAGGTAGATCTTGGAATGGCCTCTACGCGTGGTCCTTTTGGCGGAGGCTTCGGAAGAGGCCTCGAAGGCATTTGTCATGTGCTTTCTCCAGCCATTCACGAAATTCATGATTGGTGGCAATGAGCATCTGCTGTTGTGCATGGTTTTGCTCCTGTTGGACGATTTGTTGCAGGCCAGTGAGCGGCTGACTTCCCCCAAAGATCCACTGAAGAAGTTGTTCCCCAAAATGCTCTTGGTCAAGCTCTCTGGAGGCATGTTGGGGAATGCGTTCGACCATGTTCTTCGGATCTTGAAGGATTCCTGGGTATCTTCCATGTGAAGCCAGATTCAGCCTAATCCCCATTTTCTCCCAACAGGCTGCGCTGCCTTTCTTCCAGGCCTGGGGTTTTTTAGCGGTGCACGGTAGAGATGAACTTTGGAGCCTCTGCCCGCGGTGGGTTGCTGCAGTGTCTGCGCGAGATATTTCTCAGTCTGTGTGGCCCACCGCGCAATGTCAGAGCCTAGAGCGGTGATGGCCTGCCCCAACATGGACCATCCTCCTCAGTGAAGCTAGTCCACTGGTTGGGCATGTTGTAGCTCCTGGAGATTGGTGGGAATCTGCAGAGCCAGGGCACAGTGAGGCTTCCAGGGTACTTCCCAATTTGCTTGCAGTGGAAGGGAGCCCGCAATCGAAGTGGAGGCCAAAATGAAGTCGAGGTGACTGCTTTGGAGTGTTGTGGGGCCAGGAGTGGCCAAGATCTCTGCTGGGTATTGCCGTGGCCGCCAGTTCTTCAGGTGCTGATTGCCAGTCTCCTCCAACGATGAAGGGGGCGTGGAGATGATCAAGAAATTGAAGCAATTGACCCAGGATCTCGGCGTTGAGGGGTGATTGAAGAGTTTTGCCAGTCCTCAGATAGGGCTGGATAAGGTAGATCTCGATTCCCTGGCGCTGCATGGCTAGGGCGGTCCAGCCATTTCCTTGTTTGGCGAAACCTCCGGTCGATCCGCCATTGCCCGTAGCTTCTGCCGCCACTCCATGACGCTTCCATCTGCGGGTGATGAAGTACTGCCTGGCTGTGTCAAAGGGCCTTTTCCTGCAAGTGCGTTTCTTGGAACATCATGATTGTGTCTCCTTGGCCCCAAACCCAGTCTTGCACCTCCTTCCCAAAGAAGGTGACGTTGCTGAAGGCAAGCTGATGGTCTCTTGACTGGCGCGGGGTTTCTTGGGCAGGTACTCCGCGACTTCCACAGCCGCGTCTGGCACGAGCTCATTTGTGGGAGCTAAGGTGAGCTAAACCTGTGAGATCTCTTTCCTCTGCTGTACCGTGAGATGTGGCAGAGGTGTGGGAAAGGTCTCGTCGTCGGCTAGCCGGTAGACATTGTCAATGGCCAAGATGCTCTGGCAATGGCCATTTTCATGGGTGACTCCTTGATGGAGGACAAGCCCAACGATTTGGTACGTGGCATAATGCACATTGATCATCATTGATCCCATCTTCAGAGAAAGGGATGTTGACTCTGTGTAAATCAAACTCCCGGTGATGCTTGGTCCAGGAACCTTCAAGAAGGGCAGAACGCTGAAGGTCCACCAGGCGCGCCATAGAGAAACTGCCCCCTAGCTTCATTTGCCCAGTTGTTGATCAGGGAGTCTAAGGACATGGCATCCGGTCCATCAGGGAAAATGCTCTCACTCTCTCTCTCTCTCTCTCTCTCTCTTCAGTGTGTCCTCGTTCACTGCGGTGAAAGAAGCCTGCAAAGAAAGTGCAAGCCGAGAAGGACCACAAGGAGTGGAGAAAGTCAACTGCGCCTGCCTGTTCCTCATTGTCCAATGACGACCAAATCTGGTGCATATCGTGGAGTCCAGTGAGATGCTGTGGTTCGCTGTCTGAAAGAAATTATCTGACAGCCTGTTGGGATCTCCCCCATGCCTGCGTTGCATCATCTGCAAAAGCTCCAGTCCAGCGCCAACAGCGCCACGGCGCGTTGCCATAACAAAGGTTTCTGGTGTTTTGGAGCACACTAGTTTGGCGTTGAGACACAATGAAGATGTTCGCCACAGTGTGTTCCACTTCACCCGGTACACTCAGGCGCCGGTGGACCAGGTTTTGCATTCGTTGCAAATCCATGAGAAGCTGGCGCTGGCAGGAGCTGAGCAAGTCTTTGGCGCATAGGTCAAAGAGAGTCTGCTGTTCAAAGGTCAGGGTGGAGTCCTCCACTTCCATGTTGAGGACCCTGGCCAAGGACAGAACTGCTGAGGTCCTGTAGGAAACGGTCTGCTGAGGGGGAGCCGTTCAGTGGTAGAAGGCACAGGGCCTCAGAGTCAGCCTTGGCAACTGCCTGCCTGCAAAAGTGCCCCGCCAAACACCTTGAGCGTCGCAAGGGGCGCCGGCAAGGTCCATAGCCCGTGGTAGGATTGAGCCGGCCCGTGCTTGAGCCTGAAAAGGAGGTGGAGTCAACCTGAATTGCGTTTCCCCCAGCCGGATTCATCAGCACTCTGCGAGTTAACCTCACTCCGGAGCAAAAAGAACAGCTGCAAGTCATGCTCAAACGTCCATCCACAGAGGCTGAGACAGCTGAAGAAGAATCCAAACGCAGGAAGACAGACCTTGGCACACTTAATTCTTGTGCGTAGCGCCAGCCGGGGAACCCAATCAGGCTCCTTACCACAAGAGTGGGGACAATTTCCATGGTCCACGGACCATGACTGGGGACTCACTAGGAATCATGGGATTCTCTCAACCAGCTCCTTGACAGGAGCGGGGAGGCTGGCCAAGTTCTCTTTGAGAACGTCAGTCAGGTCAGGTTCCATGAGCTTTGCAGTCGGGGTGATGCCAACCTCGCTGAGCTTGCTCTTCAGGACTTCAGGGCTTCATCCAGAGCGTCCCTTGCTGGGGCCAGGATTTCTGACGAGTTTGGAAGCCCTTGCTAACCCAGGTGGGGGTGTCACGGACTGTTCTTGTAGGAGTTCCAGCTCCTTGCCCTCTTGTCACCTTGCGGCTTGGCATAGCCTGGGAGTGGTGCACAACGTGCAGGTGAAGTTGGCCTGAATGCGGTCTCCCCAGTCAAGGATCTCGCGCGGGAAGTCGCGTAGATTGGACGTAGGGCCAATGCCGTTGACGAAGGTGGTGCCAACAGCCTGAAACCTGTTACTTGAGCAGAAATGGCTTGAGCCGTATGTATGTATGTATGTATGTGTGTTTGTTTGTTTGTTTGTTTGTATGTTTGTAATGCATGTATGTATGTACGTACGTACGCCGTGTGTATGTATGTATGTATGTATGTATGTATGTATGTATGTATGTATGTAATCCCGTCCCCCTAATAATAAACACGGGCCCCCCCCCCCCCTAATAAGGAAACCTCGGTCGCATTTTTTTTAATAGGGGGTCCCTGAAATCGGGGTGTCCAAAATAGGGTCACCTGGAAAGAGTTTCAAAACCAAAAAGTAATCCAGGAAAATTTTATATAAAATCCTTTATTAAACTCATATCAAAAATGCAAAAAACCGCCAGATCGAAGGGTCTTCCTTTTCCCCTACAAAAACCTTCATTAGAATAGTGATTCTTCAGTAGACTAACAGCTAAAGCTTTCGAAAGGTGATGTCGCTGTGCCATGCGGTGTTGCATGACCTCGGTGGCAAGTGCGTTTGCGTGAGTCCGTGCCATTGAGGGAAGGAAAGCCTGCTGGTGTAAGCGCGGCGTGTCATGGTGGAGTTTTGGGGAACCTAATAAAAAAAACTACCCCCAAAATCGACCATGTTGGTAGTTTAGTAGCGGTTTGAAAGGGCGGCAATTTAAAACCAAATATAAACCGAATTTAGGGGATCCGGCATGATTTTTTTTTAATTGGGGTCCGTTTTTTAATAGGTACTCGGGATTATGTATGTATGTATGTATGTATGGTATGGATGTTATGTATGTTATGGATGTTATGCATGTTATACATGGTATGGTACGGTATGGTATGGTATGTATGGTATGGTATGGTATGGTATGGTATGGTATGGTATGGTATGGTATGGTATGGTATGGTATGGTATGGTATGGTATG
>CAXAMN010027584.1:353562-374825 GCA_963970005.1 Durusdinium trenchii
TGGTATGGTATGGTATGGTATGGTATGGTATGGTATGGTATGGTATGTATGGTATGGTATGTATGCTATGGTATGGTATGGTATGTATGTATGTATATGTATGAAATTTGTGGTGCGTCTTCTCAAGCTGACTCATCATTGCTCCCTATTGTTTCCTTTGCTGCAGCTAGGCTGGCATCCAAAGCAAGCCTGTCCCGCCTGTCCCTTACAACATCTTCAGTCTCTCAGGCTCTTTTTTGTGGCGAGGTTGCTTAAGGATGCTGGAACAAATACAGATCTTCAAATGCACTCTCTAGGGGCAACATCTAACACATTTAGCGCAGGAAGGAGCCATTCCAAGGTAGCATACCCTTTTGGCCACCCGCTGAAGGCAACATCTAGCAGAAGAAAGAGTCTTTCCAAGGTAGCATACCTGTTGTGGGCCGGCCAACTGACAAGGGCAAATTTTGGATCAGGAAGGGAAAATTAGAGGAGGAAGGAACCATTTCAAGATAGCATAGCTTTTGCGAGCCAGGTAAAATTAGAGGAGGCCCCAACTGCTGACATCAGCTGCGGATGTAAAGGATGTCTCCAAAGGATTGTCAACAGGACGCCCAAACTGTTGTAAATAGCAGCGAGTTGTGAGGCCCCGGGATTTTGAACAAGATAACAGACACATGAAACATGCCAAATAAAAACCGTGCCCTTATAAAATAGAGCTGCGTCAAACTTCAAAGCAAGTCGGTCTTGGACATTTAACTGCGCACCCAACTTGCACTGCGCTCAGCCCAAGAATGTGCCGGTGGTGCAAGCTCAACAATGACAGTCCGTGGAATTTTATGGAGACATTGGCCTAATGCAACATGCAGTGTCGCGTGTTACTCTCATTCCGTTGGACCCAATTGCGCCGTTTTGCCTTTTCGCAGAAAGTTGTGTCGGCACTGCACGTTTTGTGAGAGATGCGGAGAAAGAACAAGCAAAAACACTCCAGAATGAAAGATATAGACTGTCTTAAACAGCAGGGTTGAGAGAAAGTCTCTCAGAAGGGTTATTAAAGGGGTTCCCGGCTGCCTTGAACTGTTACCACCCCTCTTTGCATAGTGCTCAACCCTGCCTTCACACCAAGGACACTCATACATATACTGTACATCAAGCCTCCACTCCTTTGCGTTCATACAATGAGATGAGATGCATATATTTGGACATAGATTCCAGCAATTTAGACTGTCAGGATCACACTGTGCGCCTTTGGGATTTGCGTGACGCTCCTTGGCTGCTCCATTGGAATCAGTCAAATCTGGCAACTTGCCAGTGGCAAGTACTGTAAAACATTGTAAAACGGGTCGCGCATTCAGCCCCGTGTAGCTGTTGGTGCTGCTTGTTCATATGTGTTTATTGTCCTTCAACTGCTTGGCTGAGATTGAGCCAAGCTCGCAACTTGCGCGAATGAGCAGAGAGAAGGCAGCTCACTGGCGGGTCTTGTATTGATGGAAGTGTTGCATGACTTTCTGCCACACTGGTACTGTGCTTGTTGGAAATATTCCAGCTGGCAAATCAAACCTAATCCTCTCAAATCGAGAGACAATGGCATCCCACGACCACAATTTCCTTTCCTGTTGCAGAGCAGTCTTGGCCATGCCCATCCGAAGCCATATTCCCGAACAACTTGTCAGTTCATTGTGCGGTTGTGACAAAGATGCGTGCAGGGAGCTCACGCACTGTGAATATTTTCTTGGCAGATGTACCAATAGATCAAGAAATAGGTGGTGCAACTAACTAGCCACTTTGTGCAATAGTATTAGGATATGTAGGAGGAGCGCTTCATAGCATTGCGGTGCTTTCGCATGTTGTTTGGAATCAACCACTACTCTCAGTGACTCTCAGGGCTGATCCGATCAGCTTGCAGCAACATGCCAACCACCCTCAGCAGTGCACCGATCCACGCGAAACCCAATCCGTAGGAACTGAGGCACGTAGGTTTTCTGTACGCAGGTCGTGGGCAGTATTGCTGCTTCTAGGTGGCTCAATCTTGGCTGTTTAGTGCGACACAACAGTCTTATGTATGCAACACTGCGTTGCATTCAGACTGAGAAACACTGGCACTTTGCATACCTGAGGCACCGTAGGCAACCTTGAACTTGCCCAAAACCTCGTTCATGTGCATTTTGTCGGCATGAGACAACCAGCCGTTTTTGGTCGGGCCGAACCGTGGGCTAACTGTAGGTCCTTCATTGTTTTCCCAGACCTGACCAGATGATACCGCCATCCGCTCTAAAATCATAGAGAATGCTTTGATTCGATCGATTGCACGTGGTGCAGGTGATGGGAATCAACCTGGCACACTTCACCCTCAAAGGGCATGAAGGCGGGCCGTGTTTGGACATCATGGACAATAACTTTGGATGATCTCCCCGAAGAAGAGCAGCCTCAGGATCAATTCAACATGTGAGCTATCGACAAAAATGATCAAACGTGCACGAACAACATCACTCTTTGTCATTTGGCTCTGCAATCTAAGACAAGATATCGAAGTATATCAAAGAAACGCTACAAAGCATAATCAGCATGTGCATGTGGATACTTGTATCAAAACCAAGTGTGGAGGATGATACCTCTAGTCCCTTCCTGCTTTGGTTCAGTCCCTTGTTTGTCCAGGATTCAGGGAGGGCAGAATTGGGTCAGAGCTTTGGTAGCGGTGCATAATGCCCTCAGGTGGCATATCCCGAGTCCGGTTCACAGGGCCCTTGTCTCAGATTAAAAGCCACCTTTGCAGCTCATGTTTGGACAAATGTGCAGAGTGCACAGGATTAAGGCCATATAGTACCCGAGTACCCGCTAGGAAGCAGAACGCACATGTTCAGCAATGTAGCCTGGGCCTGCATCATTTGTATCCAGCTACAAAGTACGTTAATATAGATATATCAAGCTATTTGTCCTGTCAAAGGGTCACAGAGATCACATATGAAGACATCAGATAGTACTAATTTAGTTTACTTGCCAGTGTGACTAGGGATAGAAGTGGTTTGCGGAGGCAGGAGGCCCTATTGAATTTGTTTGCTCTTGGAGGCCCTTTAAGCCCGGTGGACTCGCAATCTTATACCTTTGGGCTTGCACTGCCGGGAAAAGCAATGACCACCTTTAAATCGAGCGCTGTTTGTCATTCGTTCTTTGCCAAGGGATGGACAGCTGTTGGCCAGTGTCTCCAAAGATTGCGCTGTGAGGATCTGGATTCCGCTATGACCTTGGTCAAGTTAGCGTGTGTGACACATAGCTACATAACTGATGGCATTTGATGATAATGAATCTCTGCTTCTTGGCTACTGCGTGACCATGTTATTTAGCTCAAGCTCGATTCTACCTGCCTGAAAACTTAGGTAGGTGCTACTAGGGGCTGCGCTGCTATTAGTGTTTTCCAGGTCTCTCTTCAATCCCCTTCTGCTGGCCAAATTTATTGCCCATGAGGCGGGCAATCAAGACTTGTGCTACGCATTCGGCTATTTCCTTGAAGCTACTGCATGTTTGAGCTTCACTTCTTGACAGTAGATGTCTCGCAGCAGTGAACTTCAATGTGAAAGTGAAAGAGCGCGCGGGAATGAATTTGTAGGCTTGGATACGCGATGTATCATGGTCTCCTGACCAGTCCCAGCCTCAGACAGGTCCCGCACATCCTCTTTCTGGTGTGAATAGTAGATTAGGTCACACCTGGGCAGTTCGCACTCGATGCATCTTGATACTCTATATTCAGGATGTCCATGCCATGATTGGTGCCTGGGAGGAAGATTTCTTCAAAGAGGAACAATAATTCTACGACTGTAACGAAGTGATTTGTCCCTGATCAAATCAGCAGGTGGCACGCAAAAAGCTCAACAATGAAAGTGCAAAGGCTTTGAAGGCTGTTGAGAGTTTGTTTGAGTACCTGGCATACTGTACCACGCATAGTGTAGTAACCCACTGGAGAAGAGAGTGCGCCCGAGGAAATCTTTGTTCACCGCGGGTTCTGATGGGATGGTCTTCGCATGGGAGGCTGGAAGAATGAGGAAGT
The DNA here is from genome assembly GCA_963970005.1 of Durusdinium trenchii. Lineage (NCBI taxonomy): Eukaryota > Dinophyceae > Suessiales > Symbiodiniaceae > Durusdinium > Durusdinium trenchii. Next base: position 357,584 of record CAXAMN010027584.1, read on the forward strand.
CATAATTGGCTTTGCATATGGTTTTTGATGTTTAAGATATTGTGCATATTAACGCACATTATATATATATGATAGATTATCTAAGCAATTGATTTAGGCAACTCGCAACAACTCACAATAGAAAGGATGCTGACAGTACATCTCAGCGATTGTGTTTGGAGGTGCCTTCAAAGTGCGCATCAGTCTGGCTTATGGAGCCTCACGTTGAGGTCGTTACTTCCGAATTTCCTGGCCTTGTTGCAATATTCTTCCATGAAGTAGTGAAATACAATGAAAGGAATTTGGTGATGGCTCAGCGCGTTTGGCGAGGTACCATGCTCAAGTTCACAAAGGACGCGCCACTGGCAGCAGGAAGTGCCCTTTTGCTTCCCTCCCTCCCACACTCTCTCAAGTTGAGATATGTATTGTGGTTGTAAGTCTTCGATGTTGACCTCCTGAAAGGTACAAAGCTTGATCATGGACCTCAAGAAGAGGAACGTTTTGAATCATTTTCATCATGCAGAAGCCCTTTTCTTTGTCAGCTGAAAGAGTGGCCAAAAGATAACTTCTTGTTGGCGCTCCATCAGGGCCTCTGTATGTTGAGAAACATGGGTTCTCAGGCCTCTTTGAGCTTTTCAGCGCTTCCAAAGGAAGAGCTTTGGCAAACCCTGAAGGGGCTTTGCTTGCATGAAACATCGCATCCTGGAGTCGATATGTTTAGCAGAAGCTTGCCGTTTTGTAGTACTTGTAGGCGTTTGTTACCTGGCGAGGGAGTACACAATCTTACCAGCAATTGCTCTCCAGATGATGCAGTGCAGCTACCCATGCTGTATTTTGATGCCTGGCTTTCCAATCAGTTGTGCAAAGTTTGGTCAACCTCCATGGACCCTATGGGAAGTGGATGAAGAGCTGCGACTGGCGGAGTCTTTTTTGTGTTCGAGTCAACTCATTTTTTTTGAACTGAATAATCATAATCGATACAACTCGTACTTGAAGAACAGCATGGCATGTCTGCATCGGGGCCAGATTGCATTGAAATGAGTTGCAAGGACTCTCTGACTGATTTGCGCAGCTTCGCGAACTGCAAAGGCTCTATCTGAAAACCAGCGACACCTCCTGCTTGAGCAACGACGAGCATCCTCGAAAGGCACACCTCCTTTCCTGGGACTGCAATGTGTTGGGATCTAAATCTAGCTAAAGTTCTTTCAAGGTGGTGGTTCCTTCAACATTGTGTGTGTGAAACCCTTGGAATCAAAGGGAACCTTTTGGTTTTCAAACCAAGCGGGGCGGGACTGGAGCCGATTTGCCTATCCAGTCCAACGAAGCTATGGTCAAAGATGAGCCATGGATACCGCTTCAAACGGTATCGTTTCAATTTTGGTAGGCCTTATATCAGTCCTTCAGAAACCCTTCACAAACCCCAACTCAACCCCAACTCAATCCCAAGTCAATCCTTCAAAAATCCTTCAATATCCTACCATTTTCCCTGTAACACTGTTGGTGCTCCATCCCTTCCAATCAGCAGCTCTTTGCAGCCTTTTTCTGTGTTTCACACTGTGCTCAGTGGTGTCTTCAAACAAGCAATTCAGTTGTCAATGACCAAAAATAGTCTTGAAGTTGCAGTAGATGATCTCATCATCATGACCTTCCAGGGGTCATAGCCATCATCACCAAACAAATCACTCTGCGCCAGAAGAAAGCCTTACAATGAAGTAGTGTCCAAGATCTACTGATCTATAGAAATTACTTGCCTTTGAAAACATTCTGCTTTGCTCAACTGCTTAAATAAGGCTTAGAATAGATTATTATAAGCATTGGCATTGGCCAAGGTCAAACACTCCATAATTGCATTTCGGTGGATGAGTGGCCTGATCAACCACTTGTACCTGCCCGTTCTGATGGACGCTTCCTATTGGTCCCTGCTTTTCGCTAGCTAGAACAAGATTCCTTTCTTGGCTTCGGTTCTGCATTAAAGTGCGAATGAGCCTGACCGACTTGCAGTTGCAACTTGGAGGATTTTAACGTGTTGGAACTTCATGTCTTCGAGATGGTCTGACCGCATTACATACTACAGTACCCGTTTTGCACAGGCAATTTTTTCACTGAGGCTTCTCCAGGGCTTGGGGCCCGGCGCGATCAGTTCAGTATGCATTTCCCGAGTGTACGTGTGTGTGTGAAACCCTTCGAATCACAGGGAATCCGTTGTTTCGTTTCCTTTGACTTTTTAGCTCTTGATCGGCATGCGGCCATCACGCAAACGCAGCGCCAGCGAAGCTTTGCATGATGGTGGAAGCCAGGTCTGATCAACCTGGTGCACCTGCAAGTTGTGATGTTTTGTAACCACGATCCCTTTCTAGAGTCTTGGAGGCTGCTTCAGGATGAAGAGGTTTTGCTGCTGTCAAGGGCTAATGCACTCGTCGTCGACGTCGTCGCCTTTTGGATTTGCACCGCGAACCTGAACCATGATCTTTGGCGTTTTACCTTTGGAGCTTTGAGCCTTTTCCTCGAACCCTTCAGCGTTCATACCTAGGTGGGCGTGTGGCATGTGGCATTCAGTTCAGTACACTATCTCGAATGTGTCTGGCTTCGTGCCAGCCCAGGGTGTACCCGAGGAGTGTCCCCTGTGGCCCCGTCGAACAGGGGTTTGTCTCGGCTTGCTCGGGAACGCACGTGTCCACAGCGGACGGAGTAGGCTTGTGCCGAAGCTATTTGTCAAGATTTGACGGACTGTTGCGGCCGAGCAGGCAGCCCCAGGGCACGCCAGAACGTGTCCACAGCAGACGCGAGTAGGCTTATGCCACGAGGAGGTCGCTGCGACCGAAGCTTGTTCAAGACCCAGCGGGGTCTGTCCCAACCTTAGGTGCGCACACAACTCATACCTACCAAACTCAGGTTTACACAGGTTCGTTTTAATGAGGCTTGGCTTCGTTGTTGGCGGCCCCTCTATTTGTTTCCCCTCTTCATCCTTCCCCTACAGACATTCTTCTTTTCCTTTTTCTTTTCATGTCTTCTCCGCTTTCACGTTTTGTCATCTCATTTCTTTCTTTCTTTTGCGCGCGCACCGGTCCGGCCCTTAGGTGTTCGCGCGTGCGTACTTTTAACCCAGGCTTCAGGTCGCCCAGGTCTTGACAATGAGGTAGGTTTTCATTGTTTCTCCCTGGTCATTTGGTTTCCCCTTCATCGCAACCACTTGCACCTTTGTCCTGTCGTGTCCTCTTTTCATGTCTTCATCTCTTGTCCTTTTTGCGCGCGCCCATGCACATTTGTCAGTCCCTTAGTTTTTGGGCCCCCCCGACGTTGGGGGGGCGCGCGCGCGCGCGTGGGTGTGTGTGTGTGTGTGTGTGTGAAACCCTTGGTTTTGCCTCCCGTCGTGGGCGGCGTGTGTCAGGCGTGTGTGTGAAACCCTTAGAATCACAGAGAATCCGTTGATTCGTTACATTTGATTTTTTAGCTTTTGATCAGCAGGGGGCATGCGGCCATCACGCAAACGCATGCCAACGAATTATGCGTGATCGGGGAAGCCAGGTCTGATCAACCTGATGTGATGTACCTGCAAGTTGTTATGTTTTGCAACTATACTGAGCGCAGATGACTTAGGAGTAGTGGGTGCTAGTGACAGTGAGTCAGGAGTATCCCCCGCAACTCCCATGTCACCGCACAAACCACAGCAAAGCAGAGGGACACTCCCAGAGTGCAACACTGATATAGGAGTTGGAGAGGTGCCAAGCACGCACGTTATGTGGAATACCAGCTACCGAGCATCAACAAAAAACATGCCAAGAAAGGATGTTTTTGGCAAGTTTTCCCAGAGCGGTGCCTGATGACATAGGACTTGAACACATGTAATTTTGAAGTTTTTTCCTGATGACTTAGGTTTCACTTTTTTCGCCTATCTCCGACAAGTCCGGGGTCACTAGTCCTCAGTATACGATCCCTTTCTGGAGTCTTGGAGGCTGTTTCAGGATGAAGAGGTTTTGCTGCTGTCAAGGGCCATTGCACTGGTCGTCGACGTCGTCGCGCCCGGGAACCTGAACCATGACCTTTAGTGTTTTACTTTTGGAGTTTTGAAATGTTTCCTGGAACCCTTAGGCGTTCATACCTAGGTGGGCATGTGGCATGTGAGATAGTATCAAACCCCCCATGTAAGAAATTAGTGCTCGCATCTCCGTTTTTCTGGAAGCATACTCACTCCCCCTGTAAACCAATAAGGAAGAAACAACGATAACCCCCGATGACTCTTGTGGAAAACCCTTGACATGCGAGACGTGGTGTGAAGAAAACGCGTGCACACACACAGAAAACCTACTACTGTTCCAAATTGGGAGGGTTTGGACAGCTGTAGCCTTGTGCTAAAGCATTGTTGTGCCACATGGTTTTCCAACTTGCACCAGGCATGAAAACGATAACAAAGCGATAACAAAAACGATCACACAGCGAACCTAAAACACCTTTCCGTAGGCAGGCCACCACATGGGCGTAGTTGGAATGAAACGTGCATAATGTTTTCATGCCTGCAAGGTTCCACACACCACATGCATGTAGTGCACACACACTACATTATACCACATTTGTTGCAGTGTTAGTCAAAGTGCTGTAAAACGATAAGAAAAACGAAAATGTCAAAAGTGGTATAGGGAAAGGTAGCGGTTTTTTTTCACAAACTCATGTGGCATTCAGTTCGGTACGCAATATCTCGAGTGTGTGTGTGTGTGTCCCCATTGGGGGTTTTTTAGCCAGCAAGAAGGCAGTTGGTGTTCATTGTCATAATGGCTAAACTTGTCCAAACTGGGGGACAGTTGTTCCATGTTTTATACGCGATGCTACGCACGCAACACACAACTGAGGCGATTCCGGCTGGCCAGGTTCATCTTCAAAAAATCACGATTACAGTACAAACATGTTCCGTGAACCCATCTATTCTATGCTAAACTTTGAATGGACTTCAAGCAATCTGCTTGCCCAAACTGTTTGCCGGAAAGTTGCTTAACCTATGTTTGTTCTATGTTGCCATCTATGATGCTACAAGTATTGATGATGATTGATGCATACTATGTGCTATTATTGTAGACGATTGTTTGAGTGTCCTGACAGAGATATCGTACTGATTGTCACCCTCACAACAATGCGGAGCTGTGCAATATTTTGTTTCACAGGCCTGAATGCACTGCATATGCAACTGGAGAGCTTGGGCGCCAAGCCACTGGCGAGATCCACATTTTCACTGGCTTCGCTCATTCAATCCAGCCCAGCACATCCAGCAAAACTCACACTTTGCAACCCCTTTCACAGAGTCCAAGCAAGGCCACATCCTCCGTCTTCAAAAGCACAGTGATGAACTTCGTGGAGAATTCAGACGATGAGACGACAGGCCCGGGTTGTTTCTTGACCAAGAAAGGAAACCATCTCTATGGCCCATTTGCTCATTCTCATGCTTTTGTGCTGCAGGGCACTTTTGTGCTTTTGTGTATATACAATTTCACGCATGCATGTACGATGGCCCCCAACTAGTGTTTCTACTTTAGAAAGGCGTGCAAAAAAAGAACAAGATCGACTGCAGGAGACAGAAAACACTGGAATAGCTTGGGAAAGGCTCACCCTTCGCTCCATGTGTCTGTATTGCAGAAGCAGTGCCATGAAACGAGCCGCAAGTCTGCAACCGAGCACCCGATTTGGTACCTCAGCAAATTAAAAGGAGCAACAAACACAAAATTACATAAACACAAACATATAATATATTATATATATAGACAACCGCTCAAGTTGCTGGTTAGTCATGATTTCTGAAGGTCTCCAAGACTGTCCCTCGCATAGTTCTCTAGCATTTCTCCTTCAATCCGCCCTGCAACAAGCGCATATTGAAGCAGCCACTGGATCCAGTCAGTGTTCTTTGTTGAAATGTTGTTGTCAATGCGTTTTGCCAAAACACATGCACAAACACACAGCCTCCCATTCCTTATGTGTTTCAACCTTATCGACATGTTTGTTCCATGTTCCATGCCAGGATGAGCGGCTCGAACGATGAGACTCCTTGTTCGTTTGTGACTGTTTCTCAAGAAGCGTCCAGAAAGCACGAATTTAGTCCTTAGATCGGTGATGCGTGTCACCCAAATATCCATATCCTTCTTGTGGCACTCACCCTACAGAAGTCCACTCTCTGTAGCATTTGGATGTTTGGGTGCTCACAATTGATCACTACTTGGGTGCGCTGAGCCCTTGCTCAAAAGAGATCTCATGAGTGGATCCATCTTTGTGCCGTGCGGCTTCATTTTGAGACGCGTTTTCCGCCTTGGCTTGACAAGGGCTCAGTGCAAGGCTTTTGCACGTGAACATGATATGGAGAGCAGTGCTGTGTTCAGTGCCGCAACAGCCAATGCAGCATTATGTGAAAAAATATTCAAAAAACATCCGTTGCAATGAAGCTTGGACGGTTAGATTCATCAGATCAATCAAAGCACTTCAGAGCTTCATAGTTGTTTATGTGTTTTTCTTATTTCCATACATGGTCTACATGTTACTATAATTATTAAATTGTGGCATATTAAGTATGTTTCCGCACATCTAAGTGAGAGCTAGAGTCCAGAGTTGGGGAACACTGTGGAGGAGTTGCGTTTGGTGCTTGCACTCACCGTGCAAGAACAGATTACCAAACCGAAGAAGCATGCTTCAGCTTTGATCTACTCATCTACCGGTACTGAAAATGACTGTGTATCACGCACGGTAAAGACACTCGAGCGCAAGATGTTGATCATGAGTCTTCAATTTCAGCTATCGTTTGCGAGGACAAATACAAAGCCAATCGTTATGTTCCTTGTGCGGACACGGTTGATCAGCACTTGGGTGGCAGCAACTAGGACACTGATGCAGTGATGGACACTGTATGCCATTTGGTCACAACCAGATGTTCAGCGTGTTCTTACATGCAGATCGAAACCTTGCTGAACATTTAAGGTTGGGTTTGAAAGCTTTCGATTTCAGATTGAACGTGCCTTTCTTTGTATATAAGAAAGACAGTTTTTCGTGGTGACCATTTCCCACAAAGCAGTCTTCAGAATTGCGTACAACAGGTCAGCCTGGAAGCTACTGTAGAATGTAACCACTCATGACAAGAGTTCAAGAGGAACAGGGTATTGCCATCCCAGTGCTTTTACTACTTTACCCATTTCCTCTTGTTTCTATTTGTGCATGTATTTGATGGTTCTTCTTATTTTCTCTTGAAGGACACTCTGACTTTGCAATCTTTGCCGGGAGATTGGAGCAGTGGGGGGCCGGTTGAAAAAGCCTCTCCCCATCAATTCATGGAAACTCGAACCAATGGCCTGACAGCATCAAGTTGTTTCAGACTGCCCTCGCGATGGATATTTCACCTGTACGTGGTCGCCGACATCTGCACAATGATTATGGCTCAAATGTTTTTTGGAAGAACCAAGCAGATCTAAACATCACAACCGGCTTTTGTTCATATATAGTTTGCCAAGGTTCATTCGGATGATATGATATACTCTTGCATTGGTTCGGCCTGTTTTGAGATTGGATTCACGTCAATTGAAGCGCTGAGAGGTGTTTGGGTTTCAACATGTTGAAGGCACTAAGGGAGAATGTTTCAGGAAATTGTGGAACCCTTCTCAAGCATCACCAAAGTATCATGAACACCCCAATTTGGCAGAAGCTTGGGATCACTCTGGCGCACCCATCCTGAAGCTCATGCGACGAGCAGCCATTCGACGAACGGTGCCCTGACCAAAATGCAGATTTGGAATGGTGTACCCATTCCAACGCATTTAGAGTATATACGTATATTTTAATTTGTTCTCAATTTTGACTCATTCCCCAGCACCAAGATTTGGTGGCAGACTGATTCGTGCCGGTCCCCATTCTATCAAGTTGAACTTACTGTAGTATTCGTTGGCAAATTTCTGGCCTAGCATTATTGTGGAGTCTGTCGCAAGTTCTTTCCAACAGATGTACTCAATAACTTGCTGCAACGTTCTGCGACAACCTTCAGGTCAAACTCTAGACAATTTACTACTGTAGGCCGATATGAGCAAGGGCCAAAACATCCTATGAAGAGTTTTGGAGGTGAACCACCACTGACTTTGTAACACTCTGCAAGTACTTGTACTGTGTGTAGCGATAGGGAACCCTGAAGAACGATACCTGTTCTAGGACTATGCTAACTCCTAAGGATAATGTTTTGGAATACATGGTCTTTATAGCGATACCCAAACCAACACCTGGAGCGATACCTCACAAGTCCGGTCCTTGCCACCTTCCCATGTGGAGAGCCACAACTCACTGCGCTTGCTAGCTTTCCTCATGCCACGTAGCAAGGAACTTGTCGAAGGCCGTTGCAATTTGTTGAAAAAGGCTTGCATGCGGGAGCTTGTAAGAGGAACCACAAAGAATCCTCAGGGTTGAGACAGATTGTAGGGCTCACTTTTTTGGGAACCTTGAACAGCGATACCATGGCAGCAGAATGACTAGCTTTGACCGCCGCACACATAGATGCAGCCTGGAGGGCGACACACTGGGAACACCTTTCAGAGGGCAGTTCCCAACTAGTCATGTCCGTCACCGACCAGTGTGCCAGACGATCTTTGAGGAGCCAAATGTCAAGTTTCCCAAGGGCTACTTGTAGCCTACCTCCTCACCACCTCACGGCCTAACCCTCCAAGCCAAACGTAAAGCAGCGCTTGCCGAGGTGAACCCGGTGAATCTTGATGATGTCAGAGCAAGTATCGAGCAGCAGGCTGCTTGCCAGGCCTCAGCTTTCCTTCAAGATAGAGGCTTCAGAGGTGTGTCAGCTGTCCCAGAGGATTGTTTGAGGCTCTGCCATTCGTATACACTATATATATATATATTATACCATTATGTTGAACTATGCCTGGAGATGTGGTTGACAGAACTGCTTTCTTTCTAAGGCAAGCCTTCAGCTGTAAATTTGGATTCAGGTGGAGCTTTGCCAAGCTTTGCGGGCTTTGTCTGGTGAGCTGCGGTCCAGGCTGGGAACATAGACCCATCCAGGCGTGCATCCAGCATTCGCAACAGTGCTGCATTTAACAATCCTTAGGTGTTGGCGGATCCCAAAGAGTCAAACATTATATCAACTGTAAAACAACTACTGTATCCCGCAAGAGACCTGAAACAGTGTTTTGAGGTCTAGATGTCTAAGGTCTGGAGGTGTAGCAGAAGGTCTAGAGATGGCGTATTTGGGCAGAGAGATCTAGAGGTCCGGTCTAGAGGTCCTGAGACCCAGAAAGGTCTTGAGATCCAGAGAGATCTAGAGGTCTGGAGGTCTTGACATCGATAAGTTTCAAGAGGTCTATATATATATATACAGAGTTTGAGGCCTCGAAGATCTGGAGGTCTTGGAGGCCTAAAGACCTACAGAGGTCTCTAGGTAGTAGAGATTTGCGGTCTAGATGTCTTGAGAGAACTCTAGGTCGAGACTCAAAGTCCAGAAATTCAGAGTTTGAGAGGTCTAGGCGTTTTGAGATCCGAAAAGCTCCAGGGCATAGAGATCTAGAAGTGTAGAGCTTAGAGATCGAGAGTTCGAGATCTAGAGGTGCAGGGGTCTTGGAGCTCTAGGTCTAGAGGCATCACTGCGCAAAACATTTGCATCATTTGCCCCATATCAGCCACCATGAAAGCAAGCAACAGCGAGAGCAACAGCTAACCAGTGTGGCAGGATGTGGCAGGTACGTTGCACGGGTCCCACAGGAAGTCTTCGTTGGCCACCGCTCCTTTGGGGCCCCGGTGGCCCTCTGCAAATACCAAAAAAGGTAACCTATGGCTCCAAGGTGCACACACACACACATCACAAACCTCAAGATATCGCAAAGTCATTTCCCAGACTCGACATTCCATGGGGCTGGCACGTTCGTCACACCGGACACACTCGTCATACCGCACATGCCTGAACTCTCGACAGGTGAGCCTGGAGGTGCCTAGAGTTTGAGAGGTCCAGGGGTCTTGAGATAGAAGCAGATTTAGAGGTCGAGAGATCTGGAGCCTAAAGATCCAGAGGTCGAGATCTAAAGGTGTAGAGGTTTTGGAGCTCGAGATGTTGCGAGCCTGCACTGTCGAAATGGACCTCGAAGATGCCGAGGTGAATGAACGGACTGGAAATAGCAGCGAATTAGCTGCACACGCCGATGGAGCACGTCGATCAGACACCCGGCCCTAACACTCACTGTAAGAACCCCTAGTGTGGCCACGCTGTTTTGGGCAAAACCGATCGATGCTTGCTGGCGCAGTTGTTGAACATTGAACCCATTTCGCTTCAATCTCCGGCTCAACATAAAACCATCAAGATCTAGCCAGGACCACGAATTGGAGTTGTTCCTACTTTAGAATTGGTGCAGTTTTCTTACCAAAGGGCTACGGGCTCCCTACCCATGAGTGCTAGCCTTTATGGACTTTGTTCAGCCAATTGATGGACCTGGGGAGCACGGCAAGCTGACTCGAGCTGTGACAATGATATGACACGACACGAGCGCTTGGCCTCACGTGACCGTAGGTTTGGTATTTTCACTGCTGCTGCGTCCGAAGAGGTGCCAAGAAGCCAGATGAGCAACCACTTTTATTTGGTGTTGACTAAAGTAGTTTAGCATGCATGTTCTATTTTTTTCCTACAGTACTTGCTGGTAAACGAGATAAGGCCCCCCCTTAAACGTCATAATTTGTTTGGATGACAGCGATGACATGTGCTTTGCTACTAAAGTGCTCTGAACTCGATACTGTGACATGACCTTCTGCCTGCTGATACTGTGACATAGTTTAGATAGTGTATTTATGTGTATTTGAGGTTAAGTAATACATAACTGTACTGCTTTGTTGTTCAACTTGGAACAACGTGTTGTCAGGTTTTGAATGAACTTGAGAAGAGGGCATGTGGCCTTGGAGTTTCAGACCAAGAGGAGCTTGAGCACTGTTTCCAAATGGTCAAGTCCGTGCATCCAATGTCACCAGGTCAGAGAGCTCTAGGCCCATTCATATACAATCAATGTACTGTCTCAATTGCTTTGATAAGAGTTCTGACCATTTAGGAGAATTGAAACCATAGAAAGCTGGAACATGCTGGAACCAATAATATGACACTGGACTATTCACGGAGGAGGGAAAGGCCACCTTGTCAATCTGTAAAGCCGACAGTGTCAAAGTGTCAAACTGTAAAGACAAAATGGGCAGCGCAAAAGCACACCGGCACAGAAAGACAACAGACATCGCTGGCAATGGGTAGAAGGAGAGGAGGTAGATAAACAAGAAGTGAAATGCGACCGAGCCGAACCGGGGCATAGCGGACTTCCTCGATTCGACTTCGTTTCAAGGCTCGGAACACTTGAAGTTGTCGATGGGATAGGTGGAGTGTTTGAGTTGTCTCCACTATCGGTTGTTGTCGCCTTCATCATGCAGTCGACGAAGTAAGTCCGTTTTGTTTTGCGGTTAGCTGATCCATGGGTACTCGTAGAGCTCCTATGCGGCCTAAATGACGATCTACTCCCAACCTAAATAATCTCAAATGTAAACAATGTAAACGAAGTCGTCTATGGGGTGGTCCAAATGAAGAACTGCTCTGCAGTGCAAAAGAAACCGAGGAGAAATCAAACATTGATAAACATGGTGTTGGCATGAAGAATAAAAATAGCTGTTCGAAAATCCAAATTTCTTGCCAATACAGGTTGGGACCGTGGCTGAAACTCCATTCACTGATCGACATTTGTGTTTCTGAGGCACCATTCCACACTTGATTGCCTCCAAGATAGAAGCGAAAGAGTAACTCTTTTTCAAAAAGTCACAAGCGCCGAATTGCTAGCCAAAAGCAAAAGTGCAAAGGTGCACAGCTTTGCTCGAGACTCGGGCTGAAACAAGTTTTGGCTCAGTCCAGAATCCATCAGCTCCATTAAACAAAAGTGTCAGTGACCAAAGCATGTTCAGACCGTATGGTTTGATTCAGATCACTTGGGCTGAACAAGTCTTCGTCGTGAGTCTTTCGATTCTGGGTTGGACTGAAGAAATCCATGTGCAGAAATAACAGTGCATACTGTACCCAGCTGCACAATACGTGGATCAATCATCAATTGCACAGCACCTGCCCACTAAATTTTGCTAGAAAGCAGTGTTGCAAACCGCTGAAGCTTTATGCAAAGCAGACATGCTGGGCATCATGGGCTGATAGTTTTGTGTGAACGGCTCAAGGGTGTGCAAAGGCGAGCGTGAGAACTTTCGCAAAATCTACAGCTATAGGCAACGCTATAGCAACGCTTTCGCATTCCTTGTCCTCGAACTTCACTCCTTCGCCCCCACATCCCCTTGCTTCGCGCCTTGCTTCGCGCCTTGCTTCGCGCCTTGCTTCGCGCCTTGCTTCCCCGTTCAAAGCGTCCCCTTCAGGCTGTTCCAGAGGAATTTGAAAGCAAAGCTCACGTTATTCACATGAAAAAACGTGGATTCGACATTGAAAGTTTGGGTTCTGGTGGGATGAACCAAAGGTGCACTACAACGATCTGTACTGTAACTGTAACGGCTTCCTGTTTGTGGAAAGCTGCAAGTTTAGGGCTTAGAGTCCTATTGGTTCAACAAAGTGTGAAGGTTTGGAGAGTCCTGCTGCGGTTGCAGGATTTTTTTTGCACTAAAACGTTTCGGTTCCCAATGTTTCCGGCGGATTCCAGTGTGTCCGGCGTTGAGTGGCCCAAAAGCACTCAGGTTTTCGAGCAAGGGTGAACGCAACATTAAATTTGTTGGATACGGTGATTTCCGGTTTTCTGCGCTGCCTGCAATCAAAAGACAGAATAAGAATTTCGTCGAATTTCAGATAAATGATTGAATACGTTTGAGTGTTTATTTGCGGCGGAGGTTCGCTTGTGAAGCGGGATTTGGATCGCTTGTGCGTCAGGTGATCTCATCTCAAAAGAACAAAAGTAAAATTATGTTTGTTGCGGCTGGTGCAACAAATCATCTTTCTCCAGCGGCTGTTTGTACGACTTGCTTGTGCTTGAAAAGAGATCTCTATGACTTGCTTAAACATAGTCTCGAATGTCGTTGCGACGCAACCTCTTTTTAGAAAGCAACAAGGAGCGTCGTGTAGACTTCCTGCTTCGTAGCCACAATTACTGTAATTTGCAAGGGACCAATCCAGCTGATTTTGTCCATTCATATGTGCCTCTAGGACGGATATAAGTGCTATTCGAAGTGCACGTTATTACCTCCCACCATACCCCACCCAAGACGCCGGGCTTCTAAGTCCTTTCCTTCAATACACAGGTAACAACAAATAGTAATGCATACATAAAAGTGTATAATATACTGTGTATATAGATTGGAGGCCATTGCCATTAGGAGGCCACTCCTTGTAGGTTGGAGGCCATCACTATTAGGTTGAGGCCATCGCTATTGGCTTCCTTTTAAGCTTTATTCCCGAGAGCGTTTGCGAAGGGTTCTTCGTAAAAAGACATCTGCAGAACTACGTCTCATCTACATTTTCACATCTTCGCCTCTGCACATCCACATTCTCACCTATATCTCTGCTCATCTTCACATCTACATTCACACTCTGCTCATCTTCACATCTACATTCACAACTGCACATCTACATCTCTGCATATCTTCACATCCTCACATCGACATCTCTGCTCATCTTCATCTTCACACATCTACATCTCTGCTCATCTTCACATCCTCACATCTACATCTCTGCTCATCTTCACCTCTCGCTCTTCTTAACTTTCTCTCTTAAGGCCGGGGACGTGCCGCCGGACCGCCACGAAACGCGACCCCCTGCGGAGATCGTGCGTGTCGAGTGCGCGAAATGCAGGCGAGAGTGCGATTTGGATTTGTCCGTCGCAACCCTCTGCGGAGATCGTGCGTGTCGAGTGCGCGAAATGCAGGGGAGAGTGCGATTTGTCCCGGTCGCGGGCAACCGTCTGCGGAGATCGTGCGTGTCGAGTGCGCGAAATGCAGGAGAGGGTGCGATTTGACTTGACCCGGCCCAGGACAACCCTCTGCGGAGATCGTGCGTGTCGAGTGCGCGAAATGCAGGCGAGGGTGCGATTTGACCCGGTCCGGGACAACCCTCTGCGGAGATCGTGCGTGTCGAGTGCGCGAAGTGCAGGCGAGAGTACGATTGGACCCGGTCCGGGACAACCCTCTGCGGAGATCGTGCGTGTCAAGTGCGCGAAATGCAGGCGAGAGTGCGATTTGTGTCTGTCCCGCGCAACCCGCTGCGGGACTGTGGACTTTGTAGTACAACTGTAGTGTGCGGAGCAATCTGTCGAGCTGGAAGCTGAGAACTGGCGACTTTGTAGTGCACCTTGAGTACGCGGAGTATCTGGGGAGCTGGAAGATGAAGAACTTTAGCACACGGAGTATCTGGGGTGCTGGAAGATGAGAACTGGCGACTTTGTAGTACCACTTCAGTACGCGGAGCAAGCTGTGGAGCTGGAAGCTGAGAACTGGCGACTTTCTAGTACAACTTTAGTACACGGAGTATCTGGGGAGCTGGAAGATGAGAACTGGCGACTATCTAGTACAACTTTAGTACGCGGAGTATCTGGGGAGCTGGAAGATGAGAACTGGCGACTTTGTAGTGCAACTTCAGTACGCGGAGCAAGCTGTGGAGCTGGAAGCTGAGAACTGTACGTGGATGAGTCATCTCTCGCGGCGGCTCTGGCGCCCCTGCAGCTGAGTCATGTCTCCCGGCCACCCGGCTCGCTTGAGAGGTTGACAAATTTTAGCTACTTTGCTTACTCATAAGTGGCTGCCACATCGTGACGTTAGTATGTGTGTACTTCACCTTCATGAGAAACGATGTTCGCTTGGAAGACACGAGTCGCTTGTCATGATCGTGACGTCGTTTACTCTCAGGTCGCCCTGTTCGTGGAAACTTGAGTGTGAAATGTACGTTCTTCAGTTCTATTTGAACCTCTTCAGCGCTGGACTTGCACAACCTTCAGTCTCGTACGCAACGCTCGTTTTGGAGACTTGGCGCTTCACTTTTGGAGGAAGTCTCGTAGGAAACGCGGGTTTTGGAGACTTGGTGCTTCATTTGTGGAGGAAGTCTCGTACGAAACGCCGCAGATCTACCTCTGTATACCGCGACGCACCCACACATCGGCGTAGCTACATCCCACCTGCGCATCCACATAGGCACTCCTTCACATCCGCCCTCTCCTTCTTTCTTTGTACACCTTTCTTCTCTGAATAGTTTAAATTGTATCCAGAGGTCATGGCTCTGGGACGTCAAGTGGAACTATTGGCTTACTCGAAATTGCTCGAAAATCACCTGTCTCGCATGTTCGAGGGGTTCTTTCACGGCGTTCTGTGGAGCACTTGAATAGTTCGAGCCTGGAGCTGCGTCGAGCGATGACCTGACCGTTGTGGTTGGAGCCTTAGTTGGAGTCAGTGCTGCAAGGCAAGACATTTCCATAAAGCCACACATAATTTGGAGGATATCTGTTTTTGACGACATTGAGCAGTGATTGCGCAAACAATGCCTTAAGGTGTCGGTGGAGGATGGATGAAGGATGAGCTCCGTGGTTGGAGTGTCCGGAGCTTCGAAGTTTGCATGGAGCTAGTGAAGGCATTGCAAGTTTGAATAGTTACAGGTTGCTAGCAGAACATGCTTGCGGAACAAGCTTTTGGTTCGAGTCGTATACCCGGGACGCGCGTCATAGTGGCGCGGTGACTGTTCTATTGTTTGAAGGGACTGTCCGCGATAATGGACCAGTTACCGCGGGCGTCACAGGGTCTGCGATGGCAAGAGTTTCGCAACAATGCCATGAACCAGGGGGCGGAATGGCGTGGACGTTTGCAAGAGTTGGGACGGGAGGAACTGCGCAGCTTGGCTGTCGCCGGAGGCATCAGAGCGAAGATAGGCGACAGATGGCTGCCGGTTGCGCAACTGCGCTCTGCCTTGATGGAAGCCTGGGCGCCAACAGAGCAGGCCCAATCGCTGTGTTGTGGGTATCGATAGGTATGAGCTGAAAAAGTTACAGGGTATATGTTCTGTTCAGAAACGCCGGCGTGATGTTGGAAGCTGATGGGACCTGATATTTTGCTTTTGCGAGCCTATGCGTTGTTTCAGGCGAGCTCGTCTTCAAGGTCGGTAGCGGAAGCTCGATGGGAAGAGTTTCGCAACAATGCCGTGAACCAGGGAGCGGAATGGCTTCGTGGATGTTTGCAAGAGTTGGGACGGGATGAGCTGCGCAGCTTGGCTGTTGCCGGTGGCATCAGGGACGATAGGCGATAGATGGCTACCGGTGGCACAACTGCGCTCTGCGTTGATGGAAGCCTTGGCACCAACAGAGCAGGCGCAGTCGCTGTGTTTTGGGTATAGATAGGTATGTGCTGAAAAAGCTACACGGTATATGTTCTGTTTCTTCACGCTGGCGTGATGTTGGAAGTTGCTGTTCTTGCTCATGGGGTTTGCGTTTGCTTTTGCGAGCCTATGCGTTGTTTCAGGCGAGCGCGTCTTCAAGGTCTGTCGCGGAAGCTCGATGGGAAGAGTTTCGCAAAATTGCACGCGAACCAGGGAGCGGAATGGCTGCGTGGAAGTTTGCAAGAGTTGGGACGGGATGAGCTACGCAGCTTGGCGGTTGGCGGAGGCATCAGAGCGAAGATAGGCGACAGATGGCTGCCGGTGACACAACTGCGCTCTGCATTGATGGAAGCCTTGGCGCCAACAGAGCAGGCCCAGTCGTAGTGTTTTGGGTATAGATAGGTATATGCTTCCAAGGTTAGAGGGTATATGTTCGCTGTTTCTTGACGCTGGCGTGATGTTGGAAGTTGCTGTTCGTCTTGCTCTTGGGGCTTGTGTTTTCTGTAAGCAGCCGATGCATTGTTTCAGGCGAGCTCGTCTTCAAGGTCGGTAGCGGAAGATCGATGGGAAGAGTTTCGCAACAACGCTGTGAACCAGGGAGCGGAATGGATTCGTGGACGTTTGCAAGAGATGGGAGCGGTAGAGCTGCGCAGCTTGGCGGTTGGCGGAGGCATCAGAGCGAAGATAGGCGACAGATGGCTGCCGGTGACAGAACTGCGCTCTGCATTGATGGAAGCCTTGGCACCAACAGAGCAGGCCCAGTCGTAGTGTTTTGGGTATATAGATAGGTATACGCTTCCAAGGTTACATGGTATATGTTCTGTTTCTTCACGCTGGCGTGATGTTGGAAGTTGCTGTTCTTGCTCATGGGGCTTGTGTTTTCCTTTGTAAGCCGCCGATGCATTCTTTCAGGCGAGCTCGTCTTCAAGATCGGTAGCGGAAGCTCGATGGGAG
>CAXAMN010027584.1:377054-389560 GCA_963970005.1 Durusdinium trenchii
GTACGCGGAGCAAGCTGTGGAGCTGGAAGCTGAGAACTGGCGACTTTGTAGTACAACTTGAGTACGCGGATGAGTCGTCTCTCGCGGCTGAGTCATCTCTCGCGGCTGCTCTGGCGCCCCTGCAGCTGAGTCATGTCTCCCGACACCCGGCTCTCTTGAGAGGTTGACAAATTTTAGCTACTTTGCTTACTCATAAGTGGCTGCCACAAAAGAGTCATCGTGACGTTAGTATGTGTGTACTTCACCTTCATGACAAACGATGTTCGCTTGGAATACACGAGTCGCTTGTCATGATCGTGACGTCGTTTACTCTCTGGTCGCCCTCTTCGTGGAAACTCCAGTGTGAAATGTACGTTCTTCAGTTCTAGTTGAACCTCTTCAGCGTTGTACTTGCGCAACTAAGGTTGACGTTGCATTGCCGTTGCATCGACGCATCTACGTCTACACCCCCTCACCTCTTTACATTTACATCTTCGCACGCTCACATCCGCAGATCTACCTCTCCACCTCACCACACCCACACATCTGCACATCTATATCACATCTGTACATCCACACTGTCGCTCCTTCACATCTGTCCTGTCTTTCTTTCTTTCTACATATCTTTTCTCTCGTCTCTGTGCATTTACATCTTCGCACGCTCACATCCACAGATCTACCAACACAGGTTGAAAGGACGTATAGATAGCCTATAAGGCTGTTCGCCGTATAGTCTATTTTCTGCTTCGGCCTTGTCCTATCATGCTTCCACCCCGCGCCTCCCCGGGGCGAAAAAATTGAGTTGTAAGCCGTTGTAAGCTTCCTTTGTGGCGCTGGCGAGCAGCTCTTCACGGCGCGACGTTGAAATCATATGGTGACAAGTCTTACTTTGTTGATCTTCTTGCAGACTTTATCCGGTTTCAACTTGAGGTTGCCACGGGTGACGGCTTGTGCCAGGCAAATACCTGACCTAAATCTGGGGGGGTCGTCAAAGCTTTCGCTCCCTGCGCTGTCTTTCAAGAAGGTTGGGGAGAGCAAAGCAAACACTCAGGACCGAGAGGAGGGCGCAAGCATTTCATGGATCAGTTGTGGGCCAAAACCTTTTGAGCAGAAACCCTTTCAACGGGGCTGAATGAAAGGCATGTTCCAAGCAAGCTCATAGCACGCAGGTCAGGATTGCAGTTTAGGAGGACTTGCGCCCAGCCATCGCAGCTTGGAAGCTGGGAAGAAACGCTAGCAACTGGGTGTGAGCTTCCAGAATTTCGAAAGATAAGGAGCTTGTTATATTGTCGCCGACTTGCAGGGCTACAAATTGCACAGCTTAGCATGTGGAGATGTAAAATGGAAACTAAAAAGGTGTGAGAGATTAGACATGGGAGGCTGGTGGCTTCATAAATGCAACAGGCTCAGAATTGGATGCGAGGGCTACACGCAGAGCGATCATAATTCTACTAAAGCTTGAAGAGTTCTTTGACCAGCAAGAACTACGCGGAAAGCCATGCAAGCAGCATAGTGCTGGCCAACAAGAAGGCAACAAAAGCAGGGCAGCCTGACAGCTTTTGCGCGTAAATCTAAATGTTTCAATTCCTTGCTTAGGGGGGCATAATGGTCAGCAGTTTCCTGGTCCTTCACTTGGTGACAAGAAAATGAAGTTCCTAGCGCGCGCAGTATAGGACATTACCATCCATACTAGCACGTTTTGTTTTGTGGGCCGTGCCTTGAAATATTGATCGCTCTTTGATTCTTTTTCCTTCGGTTCAAGCCGCAAGCTGCCTCAGAATGCATCGCGCCACAAAAAAACCATCCGTGCACGTTTTCAGGCCTTATAGACGATCTATAGATGTAAATTCATGAAATTTCACGGAATTTCACGCTGCTATTTTTCGTGAAATTTCATGAGTTATCATGATTTTTTTTGAAATTTGGTGAATTTTCGTGAAATTTTGTGAATTTTCATGGAATTTCGTGAAATTTCGTAATTTTTTAAATGAAATTTCGCGAAATTTCGTGAATGTTCATGAAATTTCGTGAATTTTCATGAAAGTTCTCGAAATTTCATGAACGTTCGTGAAATTTGGTGAATGTTCGTGAAATTTCATGAACGTTCGTGAAATTTGGTGAATGTTCGTGAAATTTCGTGAAATTTGGTGATTTTTCGTGAAATTTTGTGAAATTCGTGAATGTTCATGACGTATAGACGAACTATAAGTCCTTTGGGCAACGGTGAGCTATACATCCGCTTGACCTGTGTTGGTTCCTCTCCACCTCCATACATCTACAGATCTATATCGCACCTGCGCATCACACTGTCACTCCTTCACATCCACCCTCTCTTTCTCTCTTTCTATACATCTTTTCGACAGTGCTGGACAATTACATGTCTCGCTCTCGGGCCAACCGTCGCCTAGTAAGGTGTATATATGTAATATATAATTACGAAAGCCAGCCGATAGGCGAACGAAGTGAGTTAAGGGGGTGTGGGGGGGGTGGTCGCTGAGGAGGACCTTTTGATAGGGTGAACCCAGAGCTTGGTGGGGAAGAGCGCTCCAAAGCGAGGGTCAGAAAAGCAGTAAAAATAGGGTCTGGTGATGCGAGTGATGTAATGGACGCCGAGTAGTGCATCTGAGGGAATTGAGCAAGCGAGTGGGGACAGGGACCCACGTACAACGTACAGAGCAGACCGCAGCCGCATGTAGGATACGAGTTCCCAGGACAACCCGTAACTCGCGAAATCCATAGAGAACCGAAAGTGGCATGAGTTCAAGTCCATGAATTTGGATTGAGTCTCGGTGGGGACGCGTGCGAAGTTGACTACATATCCGCATAGGGCTCCTGCCCCCCAGCAAAAACTATACTTGCACCATGTCCTCGGTCGAGTGGATGCTTCTCGCGGCGTCCACACGCACCGAACGTTTTTCCGGCTTGCCGGCGCAGATAGATAGGTAGATAGATGGATGGATGGATAGCTGGATAGATAGATAGCTAGATAGATAGATAGCTAGATAGATAGATAGAGAGATAGATAGATAGATAGATACATAAGATAGATAGATAGATAGATAGATACATAAGATAGATAGATAGATAGATACATAAGATAGATAGATAGATAGAATAGATAGATTAGATAGATAGATTTGATACTTAGATTAGATAGATAGATTAGATGGATAGATTAGATGGATAGATTAGATGGATAGATTAGATGGATAGATTAGATAGATAGATTAGATAGAATAGAATAGAATAGATAGATAGATGGATAGATAGAGATAGAGATATAGATATAGATATAGATATAGATAGATAGATAGATAGAGATATAGATATAGATTTAGATAGACAGATAGATAGATAGAACGATATATTCTATATACTACTGACTCATGACGTCACCTTTTTGCTGGCAGCCCTGGCCGAATCCAGTCAGCCTGGGTCCACGGCCCAAAGATCTACACACGCAGGAGCCAAAGTCAAGATAAGAAAGAGAAGAATAAAGAAGGCGTTTGGATCGTTTAATAGAGGCCCCTTCAAAGGTAAAAGCTTGTGTTTTGGATCGAGGCAGAACATGACTCACTCAAGCCCAGGCATGTGCATCGATAGGCGCACAAATCCTCACTCCTTCGCTAGCCCAAACACGTAACTGCTTCTTTTCAAACGCATGCCGTACTCGCCCGCGGCGTGCGCGCGACGCTGGCTATGGACTGATGTCGCCTTCCAACTTCCATAAAATGCATTCCTGCGTGTGACAAACACACGCCATTGCCTTGTGATGATGACCTACACCCACATACAACGTATCGCATTTCTCTTGCACTACTTCTTTCATACCAAACTTCTCCCAAAGCCGCCCGGCTTGCTTCTCTGCTCCCTCCATCACCATTACATACGGCCCCCCGCATCCGCGGCACCGCTGACTCGCAAGCTGCCGACCATGTGTCTTGTGCTGCGACGCCCGCCAGAAATGGCGGCTGCTGGCTTTCGTCCCCCTCTTCTCAGGTGTGTATATATTGCACTCTTTGGTTCCTTGGTCTGGACAATTTTTGTATAGTTTTGTCCTCCCTGCGGGACCGTCCCTTGCACACTCTCCGGAAGAAGGGTGAATGACTTCTATTTCCTGTCCTTGAAACGATGCGGTGCATATGAGAATATGTCGCTACAAATGCATGTGGATGTACACGCACACGCGCATATAGTATATATATGTATAAATCAGGATTCCTACATAACAAGAAGAGTATGCCAGGATCGTTCCTGTCGTTTTTGCGTCCCGTCCTTGAATAGATATGGTAAATGGGTCGATATGTGCCCCCACCTCGCCGCGCCCCACCCCACCCCACTTCAACACTGAAATGTTGGATATCACTGTTAGTCGAAGCGCATGTCATTGCCCTGATGCACAAGTGATCCCAAAATCGCTGTGTAGGTGAACCCTGATGCGCAAGTGAGACCTTGCCGTTTAGCAGTTTTCATTGGTAGGAGAGTCCAACTCCAACCACATCAGGTCCAACGCTGAAGGGTGTGTTTGAGGAGTCATGGAACATTGTGCAAGCAATCAAAAAGACATACTGTAAAAAAAAACTAATGCCTCAGAAAATGATTCATCATCCTTGAAGTCCAAGATGCCAGAAACCCTAAGGCCCTGCGCAATCTATGCAGGCCCCTCCACGGGCCCCGTGTTTGCCTCAGCCAGTTGGTTTGGCCATATTTTAATTCGTTTAGACCATTTAGGTCCTTGCCTCTGACTGACGGCAAAGAACGGGTACCCACAGAACACTTGTGAAAAAATTGTAAATACCAGTTGTAGTTGTAGTTGTTGAATTGTGCATCTCGTGCACTAGACTGTCATTGATCATCATAGATCTAAAATTACAAAATCAAATGATCCAAATCTGTCAGGTGCCTTGCCGAACCTATGCAATCATGAGACTACAATCTTGCATCTTAGGTCGCCCACACTTCGAGAAGTCTCGGCCAGCGACGGTGACGAGGTTGAAGATGTGTTGAACAGATAAGTAAACTGTCAGCGGAGAGGAGGATAGACTCTAGCGAACTTTAAACAGCAAGCAGAGACTATGGTGAGCCAAAGGATGTGCAACCATGGAATTCAGATGAATTCCGTGAATTAACACACGATTGTTTGGTGTTTCTTTGAGAAGGTGACAGGCCTCCGAGAGAGCTTCGCAATCCTTCGAGAGAGTCGGAAACACAAGCGAAACATGACAGTGCAGTTCGCCCTTTGCCAACCCAAGAAGTAAGCCAAACAGACTACAGATGACTACAGCAAAAAGTGCAAAAGACGTGATCGGTTTCCGGCTAAAAATCAGAATGCTCTGCAAGACCAAAGGTTCATGAATCCATGAAATCACCTCCGGAAGGGGCGCGCAACATGGACCATTCCTACTCTCAGTCTATGATCAAGTCTGACACTAACATGGACCAACTGCAAATCTGACTGTACACAGAATGCAGGCCAACATAGACCAAGCCCGGTAGAGGTCAACATAGCCCGGTGGAGGCCAACATAGACCATGCCAAATACCCGTACGGCCCACCATGGCACATCGGAATTTGGTCTAGGTTAGTCTCAACGGTGTCCGCTCCGAAACTAGACTAACATACACACTCATGGATATGCGTACTGATGTGAATGCGGTGCCACACGCCGGCCTAAGAACCCAAATCCTGAAGGTCCAGGGCAATCCTAAAGGGCCTGGGGGTCTTCAAAAGGAAGTGGGGCCAAACGCGCAAGTCGAAGTCGAAACGACAGGGTGGCGACGGCCGCTCACATCTGCAGATGCACTAGCACTTTACAAAAGGAAGAAAGGTGGCCACCAGCTGCGTCTTACAATGCGCCCAGGTGCACCAAGCAGGTACGTTTTCACGACAGCTTGGATGGGTCTTCGTTGGCCCATGCCATCCAAGTGTCCATGGGCCCCCTGCTATGAAAAACTAAGCAAATCCAGAAGGATTCCTATGACTCCAAGGGTTACACACACACGCCTCCCCGAAGGGAGGCATGTGACCTCCATCCTGCCCGGAAAGGAGGTAGGCACATGTGCTTGCAAAAGGGACAGATGAAAATGAAAAGGACAAGACAGACAAAGGTGTGTGTGGTTGCCGATGAAAAGGAACCAAGTGAAGAGGGACAACCGGTGAGCCAAACCTCATTGTAACGAACCTGGGCCACCTAAACCTCGTTGTAAGTAGAGTACGCGTTCGTGTATGTGTGCAAACTAAGGTCCGGACGATTGTGCGCGCAAGAGAAAGAAAGGATGAGGAAGAAGAGACATGAAGACAGAAGGACATGAAAGGAAAGAAGGAAAAAAGGGCCAGTGGGGGCGGATGAAAGGGGAACCAAATGAAAGGGGGCAAACCAATGACAGTCCAAACCTCATTGAGAAACCTGTTGCAAAAGCCTAGTTTGTTTGTAAATACGCCACGCACGAGGAAAGAGGGGGGGAGGGGAGGAGGAAAAGAGAAGGAGGGAGAGAAGGAAGCAAAGGTGTTCTCAGCTACGGCGCAAGCGTCCAAGGACACACCAAAAAGGAAGGAAGAGGGAAAAGAGAGGAAAAAGAGAAGGAAAGAAAAAGAGAGGGAGAGAAAGGGAGAGGAGAGAAAGGAAGGTGTTCCCAGCTACGAACAATCGTCCAGGGACACACCAAAGAAGGAAAGGGGAGTTCCTGAGTATTACATTCAGGAAAGCTCCAAAAAGCATGGAAAGAAAGGGGGGAGGGCAGGGGGAGAAGGGGGCTAAGTTCTCCACAGGTCCCAATGGACCTTAAACTTGCTTTGACCGCTGTGGTCACCTTGTGCCCTGCCGAAATGGCTGGCTGCTTTGACCGCTGCGGTCACGTACAGGCAGAAGCCAACTTGGAATTCCAAAGATGAGACAAAAATCATCGTACGTACGGCCTAGGCCACCTTCGCCCGCTCTGGGCATCTACAGCTCCGGGCAGGGGAGATAACGACGTACACCCGTTCGACGGGTCCACGGGAGGCACTCTGCGGGCTCATCCCGGGTTGGCACGTAGCCAAACACACTCATGGATATGCGTACTGATGTGAATGCGGTGCCACACGCCGGTCCAGGACAATCCTAAAGGGCCTGGGCGTCTTCAAAAGGAAGTGGGGCCAAACGCGCAAGTCGAAGTCGAAACGACAGGGTGGCGACGGCCGCTCACATCTGCAGATGCACTAGCACTTTACAAAAGAAAAGGAAGAAAGGTGGCCACCAGCTGCGTCTTACAATGCGCCCAGGTGCACCAAGCAGGTACGTTTTCACGACAGCTTGGATGGGTCTTCGTTGGCCCATGCCATCCAAGTGTCCACGGGCCCCCTGCTATGAAAAACTAAGCAAATCCA
The DNA here is from genome assembly GCA_963970005.1 of Durusdinium trenchii. Classification (NCBI taxonomy): domain Eukaryota; class Dinophyceae; order Suessiales; family Symbiodiniaceae; genus Durusdinium; species Durusdinium trenchii. The sequence continues at coordinate 384,399 of CAXAMN010027584.1, forward strand.
GAAGGATCCCTATGACTCCGAGGGTTACACACACACCAAAAATGTTTGTTTTGCGAAAATGTTAGTTTTCACCGGTGTAATACATTCATAGAAATATGTCAACTAGTGCAGTTCTTCAGCAATGTACAGATAATTATCGCACACAAGAAATATCCTCTCGTAAGCGAATCCTGTCTCTACCGTAAAGCGAAATTACTTGGGCATGTACTTAAGACCGCTAGCGATGATGATCCTTTAAGGCAAGTTTCTTTGAACCAAGAACTGTGAACAGGGTGAACTACGGTCAACGACGGTGTGACTGTCCCAGACAAATTGGTATTTGAATTGGTGATGCATGAAGACGATGATACGGAATCTATTGGAAATGATCTCCGTGTCTATAATGCGGCCTTGAACCGAGAACTTTTAATCTTTCCGTTCCTCCTGTGCTGTGGTAACGCCTTGCTCCTTTTGATGATGCTTCATTGCAGGGTTTGGCTGGAAGAAAATAGACAGGGAACCGTTCGCGCTTTAGACCGCTTCAGCCACTCCGCAATCCAGGGGCCAACTCCAACACCCTCACAGGATCCGGGACAGACGTGTGAAAGGCCACCCTTAGCCCTGCAGAACAAACACGTGCTGCGCTTGGCGCTTGACACATACGGATGCATTTGATATCGCAGTTCAACTCTATTCCAATGGTGCCACAACTGTTTGCTTGATGCTCTTTGTGTGTTACGCGCGCTGATGTTCAATCTTGGTGATATTCAATTCTTCCTTCAGGTGACATCTGAAGGCTTAACCTGACTTTTGCCAATCTCGGTGAAATCCTGGCATGGCGCATCAATGTCACCCCACTTCGCCACGAAGCCTGACAATTAGATCTGCGCCCAATCAGCACATTGAAACGAGGCCTTACATTTGGGCCCTACCTATCTCCATGAAACTTGCTGTTGTCTAGTCTCGCCTTAATTATATAAGTACTTTACTTTGTATTGCCTGAGCATGCAAGACAGGATAATGGACCTCGTTCCCACGCATGTGCAAGCTTCCCGGAGCCTGCCTTTGGAGGTTCCCCATGTCAATGATCCGCTCGCCTCGGCAAAGTTTCCGATGCACGCGGAGGTGGGAGAAATGCAGAGACTTTCGCGGCTTTCGTGGGTCATGGATGATAGTGGTGTACGAATCGAGAGCATCATGATGCAGTTTGTACCTACACTGCCAAATTCTGTGTGCTGCTGCCGCAGGTTGCTTATAGTACTTTATAGTCTACAGTCACGATCGTTTTTTCAGGCCCCGTTCTCACAGATAAGATAGCTTGAAGACACGTTGGGTGAAAGCCTGGCAATATGAAACTTTGAAACCAAGTACTGGTCCAATACCGATTTTTTGTCCAGTAGAAAATTACATACATACACGTCACATACATATACATAATCATGTAAATATTTAGATCCACTTATTAAATATGACGATTAGCGCCAAGACAGCCCAAGCTGGAATTCTTGTGAAAGGAATTTAGAGGCTCCGTGAAAAGACTGATTGTACTTGCCAAGTGAAGACCACCTGTTTCACTCGTGTGCCGGCTATACTACACTGTTTGCACTTGGATATGGTTTTTTCGATGTTTCTCCTGATGCATTGCCTTTTTTGACTGCACAGTGAAGGGATTCATCGGGAGTACTGAGCCTCAGTCCTCATTGCGAAGGGAGCTGGCCAATGCTTGTTGCTATGCAGGTGACAGCCTTCCAGCGGCAGTCTGAGAGAACAGAGGCCTTGCGCAGAGAGGCGCAGAGTCTTTCGTTTTCATAAGACACAAACGGCTCTCCTTGGAAGATCCCTGCATATACCTGCATGAGTAGTGTGAAGGATACTGACACAGTTGACACACTGATATGAATTTGATATGACAACTTTTATTGGCTGGTTGGTTTCGAACAAGAGCGTTGCTCTAGTCAATCAATTGTTCAACCAACATCCCCCCACATTGGATATTCTGGCTAGAGTGTTGATGACCCAGAAGTTTCTGGGGTTGTGGTGGTTTCTGAAATAATTCCCTACAGCCTGGGGATTACTGGGTTGATTGTGGTACGCTGCTCGTTGCAATGCCAAACTGGTGCCTCCTTTTCTTCGTCAACAGTTTGGCAGCGTCGAGGGCTATCCGATGAAAAGATTTGGCAACTCTGAGCAAGCAAGCGAGACCGAGCTCTTCTTCAGATGGGTGGCTGCTCAACTCTACCTTCGAGATGTATGGCTGGTCAGGGCAAGTCAGTGCGGGCCATGGGGCCCACTACGAGCTTTGCACTGCCAGGGCTGTAGGATTCATCATCATTCCTCTGCAGGTAAGGTCCTTTACATGCAAGGGGGCACTCAAACTAACTGACCTGTTGAGTCTCCACGGATTTGAACCCTTCCGATTGGCTATCCCGAAATGATTGAGGCCATTTGGCTGGGTATTTTGTAAAACATTCCACACGTCATTGCTTCAATTCAGGCATTTGGCTACAAAGGCTTGGAGTTGAACAGAACCTTAAAGGTCGAAACCGGTTCTTGTTGGTTAGGCCCTTTAGTGAAAAAGCCCCCTTTCGTTTGTGGCTTGACCATATTGCTACTTGTAGTTGATGTGCAATTCAAGCAGCTGCTGATGGCGTGCCCCTTGAAGCGTCAGATGTTGGAAGAGTATAAATAATCGCCTCGTCTTGGTCTGACACAAACAATGCAGAAACATGTGCGCAAGGCTAAAGACCTCCCAAGATCAAGTAAAGGCCTTGTCATATGGAACTTGGGCGTAAGCAAAAACCTGAAAAGTGTAAGGTTGCGTAAGGGAGTTGTGAGACATGCATGTTGCGTAAGCTTGCCATATGGTTGTGTTTTCATTAATTAGTAGATTAGCACACACTTGTCAATAAAGGAACTGTATGGACCCACGCCAGCCAGTAAGTAGATGCTAGTGATCCTTTGCTTCCTCTGCTTTGGAGTCTTAGTGATCATGTGTTTGTTGCCCGCTCACCTGCACAAAGGAGCCTTTGCGAAGCATTTAACTTGGGAGTATGGTTCTCATGTAAGAAAAAGCAGATGCGTAAGATCTGCGTAAGGTAATATCCGTGGCGCGTAAGCTCACATTGTGGTTGCGTAAGAAAAGCGTAAGCAGGAGCGTAAGAAAGTTATACGACATAGGGGTTTAATCATACGTATTTAGCCCAGCTCATGTCATATCAGAGGTTTGAGGTCTTTTTGTCAAGCGCGGTGACATGACATCGTCGAGGTACATACATACAGGGAAATAAGGTAGAATACATTATATTACATTAAAAGGTCGCCCAACACATACTGAGAGGATGGAGGTGCTTGCCGTGGAAGAACAGCTCAGGACTCCCACGGCTATATATTATATCGTGACATTCCTGATAATATTGTTCGTTACCTTTGGTTTCTTCTGCCAGCTATCCAACATGTACGTACATGTCATGGAGGATTTTCCTGTCAATACAATCTTTAGCCAGTAGCAAAGCCACATTCATTGATCTGAGGATGTTGATGGCAAACACGCGTCCATTGGTTTATGTTTTGAAAGGAGCCGGTATCAAAAAGAAGTATATAACAGGGTTGCAAGCTGTCTCTTGCCAGCTCAAACAACCAATAGTTGGAAGTCAGAAGTCCTGAGTTTAGGCAGCTTGTGGTCATGCCCCAAGTTGTATGTATTTGCTATGTGTGCTTCTGCATGGGAAGACATTAGTAAAGGTGAGGTTGTTCCAATCTCAGCTGCACAGCACCCGATCAATAGTGGAGTAATTGCCAGGTCTCAACCTTGAGACAGATGGTTGATACATCTGCAGCAAACTTCAAGCGGGTGGCGGAGGTTCAAAACGCTGGAGTAGACGCGGGAAACACTGTTTGACAAAACTATATATATATATATCTAGAGAAAAGTGGCAAAGCAAAACATGGATCTACTTGTAGTATGTGGTGAAGTGAAATTGTTCATTTACAATGAAACGGTAAGACTTCGGAACGACGACCGAGCGTATGCCGAATCTTTATAAGTGTTGCAGCAATCCCCTTTTCAGCTAGATTGAACAATCAATGTCTTGTGCTTTGTCCTTTGAATTTGCAGAAAGAAACTATACTCATATATATATATATACTGTATATATGCATATATATAGTCAAAACGCGCCTCACTTGTGGAAAGGTGTTCGTTTTTTTGCTGGACTCTTTCCAAGTAGTGGCCCAAACTTTCATCGATGTTCTTCCGAGTATCTCCGTGATGGGTGTGAGCATCCTTCAAACGAATGTGTGAACTTGCTTGTTTGGTTTTGAGACTTTACACGTTTGGTTTCTTGTTGTTTGCGCCCATTGCAGTATAGATAGAAGATATTCACCACGTTGGATGCCAGTCGGTGATTCATTTTTGATATTTGTTGAATCAGACACACTGCAGGATTCAGCTTCCTTTGCCATGGAGAAAGTGGAAGCTTCGTTGCGTCATCGATCTCAGTACATAGAGCCAGCTAAGCTTTGCGCTCTCTTTTTTTTCTCGGTCAGTATAGCCACAGCAAAGGACCGAGAAGACCTTGTTTTGCTGCGAGGCCTGTCTCAATTGGAGCAGCTTAAGGAAATGAAAGCCTTGCTTGAGCAAGTCCCATTCTCGGAGCAAGAAAGCAGACCTTCCGTTTCCCACTGTTAAGGAAGAGAACCTGTGTTGTTGTTCTAACTTTTTTCTGGTGCAAATCATCAAGCTGTGTAGATTTTCAACCCGTGCAACATTCAGCACATTCAGCTAAGTCAGCCCTAAGTTGGCCAAAACCGCAACAATTTGTTTACAATGTGTCACTACTCCATGAAGATCAGGAATCATACTTTTGAGCGTTCAAGCTGGAGGTTTTCCCGGGCTTGAGGCTTTGGACCAGCGAGAGCATTTGGCTTCGTTGGCGCGCCCCTTGTCGCGACTTTATTCTCGGACCTCAAAGCTCAACCATCTTCATGCAACGGGTTGGTTCCAACTTAGTAGCAATGACCTCCAACCTAATAGCGATGAACTCCAACCTAATAGCGATGGCCTCCAAGCCACTAGCGATGGCCTCCAACCTAGTACCGATTCCAACCTACTAGCGATGGCCTCCAACCTACTATCGTTGGCCTCCAACCTACTAGCGATGGCCTCCAACCTACTAGCGATGGGC
>CAXAMN010027584.1:389570-421016 GCA_963970005.1 Durusdinium trenchii
GATGGCCTCCAACCTACTAGCGATGGGCTTCAACCTACTAGCGATGGGCTTCAACCTACTAGCGATGGCCTCCAACCTATTGGCGATGGCCTCCAACCTAATAGCGGTGGCCTCCACCTAGTCGGTATGGCCTCCATCCTAATAGCAATGGCATTCTAAGTGAAACTGTCTTTAACTTCATCTTTCTTCGCGTCTTTGCAACTTCGCTTCTTTGCTTCCTTCCTGGGGAAGCCTGATGAAACTTGTCCTTCGAGCAACATCAAGGCGACGCGATGGAGCAGCGCCTTCATCACGAACTTCAGCACGTTTCTGAGGCGAGCTGAAACGAAATGAAGAACATGAAAGAACACATGAAGGAGAAAGGAATGGAAAGGCATATACTCTTGAAATATATTTAGAGTATAAAGGCACCATAAAGGCATAACCAACAAAAAATGAAGATAATCTGAGAGTCAACCATACCATGTAAGCCTAGGTGATGAACGCGAACATTCAAGCTTTGCAAGAAGCTGTGGCCAAGAATGATCAAAAGACCGTGGAAGAGGCAGTCATTTTGTTGCTTTGGCGCACTGAGTACTAAGTAGCAGAGAAACCAGGCTAGCAACCCCACACAAAGCCACTGCGTCACACTGCTTCAAGCAAGGATATTTCAAGAAATCTTTAAAGTGTTTTGCAGCTCGAAATCCAAACATAACATGTTCCTAGTTCCGACTTCGAGAAATCGTTGGAAGTGTTTTGCAGATGGACAAAGAGCCAATCCAAAAATGCATATTCACAGTATTGTTGTGATCGTGCTTGTGCAGGCACAACTGTTGGGCTACAGGGTCGACGCGGTGCTGGATGAGGTTTCAAAAGCATTGGTCTTGGCATGGCTTAGCAGTTCTTAGTGAAACTGAGGGTCAGCCCAGCAATTACCCCTTTTTCGAGACGACTGAGGTGGATCTAACATCCAAGGAAAGAGAAGAGGCTGGGTTTGAAAGGTGTTAAGCAATGTTGCGAAGTGGCGAGGAGGCTTCAGCATTTGTTTGTGCATCTTGTCTTGCGCCGCAGCATGATTCAATCTTGTGATCCTGGCTCAGTACGTTGACCTCCTTTAAGCCAGCCCACTGCTTTACCACCAAGTCATTATTTGAGGAACGCTTTACTTCCCATCCTGGTCAAAGCCCGCCTGCTTCCAATGCCTAGTTGCCTGTGTCTAACCAACAAAGGCAGCCATGCACGTTGTGAACTGCACTCTTGTCCCGCCGGCTGACTTATGCAATCATGAGCCGCACCTTTGTGTATTGAAAGCATGTGAAAGGTGTTGTGCAAACATTGCAAAGTGCTGGGTGACCTGCCCCTAAAGGCCTCAAGCCTTTAGATAGTTCTTCCATGTTCTTCCTGCAAGGCTGACTTTCGCCTGGGTGACCTGCACAGCCAGGCCAGGCTGATCGAATCTAGGGGTTCATGGTTTTCTAGACAGCCAGGCTATAAGTACAGGAAACAAGGTACCAATCCAATTGATCTCTCAATAAAGAATTGGGCCTTCTACCAAACAATGTGATTCACGGAATGTGGGAAGCTCACAGGATCAGGCTTCAGAATCCTTCAGCATTTCATTCAATGTATACCTATATATTCTATATTCCTTTATTGTAGCATGACCGAACTCTTCCTGTTTGCACAATTGCGCAGGCTGAAGCCTGTCGCGAGTTGAGAGGGTTGACTGCCAGCATTGCTCGAGGAGTACTTAGACTTGCCGAGGTCCATTGTGATTCTTAGATGGTCCAACACAAGCAAACATGTGAGAAACAGTTGGATGCCTTATATTGTACTTATATAATTATATCATTGTTGTATCTTATTGTCGTTTCACTTGTTTTAGTTGTATCTTGTCTTCTTCTGTCTTCTATCATCAGTTTCCTGGCCAATTTTGCTTCAGCCTTGGCAAGACAGGTAGGAGTCAAACAGCATAGACCAGCCTTGCATGTGCGAGAAGTGGGTACGCATGCATGCGCATTGTTGCAGAGAGCTGGAGGAAATGTAGGTCAACTGACAGGTATACCCTGCAATCAGAAACCATCTGCGAGACACTGACGACACCCGAAATTGCTGCTTGCACATTGCTGCTTGCACATTGCCGCAAAAAAGATCTACAGTGCCCAGCAAGCTATGTGGTTCAAATCCCGCGTGCTTCTCTGCACACCCCCGGCTAACTCTACTAACCACAGCAATACGTTCACATCATGTGATTGTTGGTGGTCCTTGCTATTGGCCATGGTCTTACCTGCTCCATCACCGCGGCCACCTGAGTTCCGTCAACACCTCAGCATATTTCACCATGTCGGCCGACACTGGATGACACTGGCATCCTGCAGCCTTGGCTTGGCAGACAGTAGACTGTCGGAACGACACTGGCCTCACCAGTCTGCCAACTGTGAGCTTGAAGAATACTCGAGGTGAATTGCTTGCTCTGGATCCTCGTGCAAACGCGGGGAACTACTGGAACGGCAAGTCTTGGGACATCGAGGACAACCGCTGGAAGCTCTTTTGAGAAACCAAAACAATTTTGTGCCTGGTATATAGATATGACAGCAGAGCACCGCTTTCCTGCAGGCCATCAACAAAGACATCCGAACTAGGGTGGGAGATCCAAAGCCTGTGCGAGATGGACGACGAGATGGAACCTTTTCAGCCCTTCTTGCAGCTGTGCGTGCTCTGGGAGGGGGATCAGATAGAGATGTCAGAAGACAAAGATGTTCATATTTAGAACGTGCTTGGAGCCTGTGGAAGGCAGGTTATGTTGCCTTAATTCCTTTTCATTGGCCAAAATGCCATGCCGTTTTGGCTCAAGTCCGCATTTCTTGAAAGAGCGACGTGTTTCGCATTCGTTCTCTCCAATCCCACTCATCGCCATGGCAAGCTCTGGCTCAGGGATCTTTGACTGGACCCTCCTTGAGGAGACCGAGACGGTGAGCTCGTTCACCTTGGATGCTTCGGAGGCGGATGCTCGCAAAAAGGAGCTTTGCCTCGTGGAAGAGGCGGTCATTGAAAATACGGGCCGGGTGGATGATGCCTTGGCGGGCACCATCCTTCCCAGTGATGACTCGGAGACGATCACGGCTGGCGACTTCGTCAAACGCGAGCTCCCCACACCAGAAGAGCCCCAGGAGAAGTTTGCGGAAATGGATGAAGCCATGTCTGCCCTGCATGACCCCTCCGGATGGCACAGTCGCCCGTGGTGCTGAAGACCAGACGGCGGGGATGCGGCTATGGAGCCTGCGGCGGCACTTCCTACTTCCTCGACTTCCACGATTACCTCACCGCGTGGTGGCCTGGCCTAGGCTCCTTGATCATAGTCCCACGGAGGTTGACCCTTCCTCCCCGCCTTCAACGACACCTGCGCTGGAGCCACCTTTGCGCCAGCGGGGGCGCAAAGACACCCCCGCACCACCGGTTGTCCCGGAGGAGGCAGTCGCGGCTTCTGTTGACACCTGCGCCCTTCTCCCCACATTGTGGGCCTTGCGCACACCTCTGAGCTGGAAGAAAAGTCTATTGGGACCGATCAATACCTGGCTCGGTTTCGTGATCCAACCAGAGGGGCCCATTATTCAGATGGCGAAAGAAAAGCACACCAGGGTCACGACGATCTTGTCCCAGATGACCCAAGGAGGCTGTTTTCACGGTCAAGGATCTTGAGAGTGCCATAGGACTCCAATGGGCTACCTCACCGCACACGCTGGCCAAGCCCCTGGCCCAACCGAGTCCGAACCTTTGCGACGCTCATCTCCGCCCTCTTGGGTGGACCCAGCCTACCCCGTACTGTCCTCCTTCGCCGTGGCATGGTGCCAGCGGTGCCGGCCGTCGCCCATGGGCGTTCCTCAAAGCCAGCCTTGGGGCCAACCTCCTGCATTGGAGACGTTGGGTTCCCTGCTTTTGGCGTCCTTCCTGATGGCTAAGGGGCGAGAAGAACCGCCTGCAGCTCCGTATTCCCCTCATCCCGGACAACCAAGGTAACATCTTTGCCATGCTGAATCAAACTACGAGGAAGATGCCAACTGCGGCCCTTCTGATGCAGCTTGTCCTTTCCCTCCACCAAGGGGAATGTCAGCTGGCTCCTTCACACGTCAAACGAGAGCTCAACACTTGGGCTGATGAGCTCACTCACCCGGATCTGGCTGGTTTTGACCCGTCGAAGAGGCTCAGAGTGTCCAGACCGATGATGACCTACCAGTTAACGCAGCGGGTGTTCCAACGACTCTACTTTCAACCACAGCCCCTTTAGGCATATCAAGTGTGACAGGCGCCCTGTGCCCTGAAATCACACGAGTTGTGTGCATGGGTTGCTTTTGGAACCCCTTTCGGGTTGGGACAGGCGCCCGTGGCCCTGCCCTCAGCGAGCACGTTTGAGAAATGCGCGGTGGCTCCTGGGGCTGGCGTGCTTGCTGTTTGTTTTGGCACTTCTTGACCTACCCCTGAAAAGATTTTTTCCTTTGCGACACCTATTACCCGCTCTCAGCGTGCCCGGTGTCCGATTCCTCCTTGCATTCACCTTTTTCGAAAATAGGATTGGCCTGGGTGGCGTTTCTGGGCACTATCCCAGTCCTATATCTTTCTCACATTTCAACACAGACCCAAGAGGAATCAAACCAACCTGCAAAAAGCTGCGTGCGACTTTGCTGTTGGCTTTTGGACTTGATTGATGTTTAAGGAAACTTTATAACATTAAACACATAATAACAAACAATAACAATAGTAACATCAGTAACTATGTGCAATATGTCGACATCTCATGGGTGCGTCAAATGGTTCCACAGTATTTGGAGAACATCATGAAAGGTATCAGGAACTGTTGACCCAGATCAGGTGCCAGTGGAGCTCCTCGCTCTCCTGATAGGCGAAAACCCAGCAGCCCACGGCGGGGAGGAGAGGACATTGGCACCTTTTGAGTTTGAACTGAACACAACCGCTTTGACTTTGTGTGTGGAGTCCTTCGTTCTGAACAACTAGAGAAGTCACACTAAAAGAAAGGCTCTTTCATGCAGGTGCAAGAAGGCTTGGTGGCAAGGGCGTTCTGCGACTGTTGGTGGTCACGGAGGTTTTGGAAGGTAAGAGTCGTGACTCATGTATGTGAGTTGGCCAAACATATGAAGATGTTGTGTTCCAGAAAGGGAACAATGATACTTAATAGACATGGACCTTCTGCAGGATGCAAGGTGCAATAGACAGGAAAGACCACACCGAAACTTACACCCACCACACTCCAAAAGAGAAGACTGTATCAAGCTGAGTACGTTCATTCAAGAGTGTGCACCGACGGGCAACAATGTTTGCGTACCCTCACCGTGTATCAATTTGTATGCTAATGTGTTCCATTATTTTTATTTCATGATAAATGAGTTGGAAAGACTTCATCCACTTGCTCCATCCACAAAAAATCGCCTCGGGGCAAAGGTGTAGACTGATATCCCATGTTTGAATGCCATTCTACCGTTCACAAGACATAAGAGAACTCACGGTCTGAGACAAGAGTGCAGACTGCCTTTCTATATAACGGGTTTGAGTGGGGCGATCGTTGTGTTTTAAAGGTGAAAGCCGCTTTGCTTGCTAGGAGCGCGCAGCTGGCATGCTAAGCAACCAGAGCGGTCAAAAACTGGTGCCCTGGATTGTAGGTTTGGCAGATACGATGAAAGTCTGGGCTAGAGCAGCGAGCAGCCAGGGCATGGGCGCTTGGAAGGCCTCCGGAAGTCCAATGGATTCCAATGTATTGAGCCTGTTGTGTAAGACACCGCACAAGCGAGAATCCTGCAAATAACGAACAATCCCGATGCAAGTCAACTCAGCCCGATTGGCAAACCTACTCTTATGTAAGCAGAGTTGGAAAAAACGCTAACTAATTAAAGTAGAGAAGACATAGGTCCCAAAAAGACTTCCCATACAAACAGTATAATTCAGAAAGTAAGACACCCGGAAACCATCAATCATTGCAAAAAAGGGAAATCAAAAAACGACTAACATCATGCAAAGAGGCCATTACTGTAGAGGATTGACTCCAATTTCTTGCACGAAACCTATTTCCAAACAATGTTTATATTATATATATATTTGCTGACCACTTTTGAACTATTTACTACCTGTGTTTCTCCCATATATATATATATACATGTGTTACCTACTGTTTGCCTAGTTGTTGCTTGCATTTTGCAACCCTCACTTTTTATGTGTCCCCATTTGTTGTTTTTCATCTACTCACTATTATGTTGTGTATTTCCAGCTTCTCGATATGAGCTGTTTCTTCATTTTCCTGGGAATGTGTTAAGCTTGCTGTGTGTTTGCTCCAAGTGAAGCGCAAGTTTTGACATACAGTCCTTCTCGACATTTCTTCTTTGATCAGCGGTGGCAGTACTGGTAGCAGTAGCAGTAGCAGTGGTAAGTTTAGGCAAGTGTTCATTAATTTCCATGCTGGGAGACCAAACTAGATAAACGTTAGTTTGCCGTCAGCAATTTGCTGATCTTGCCTTCACTGCTTTCACCGCTACGATGACAGCGTCATCGTCATTATAGTAATGATAACAATATCATCATCATGTGTATGTTGAAGGGCTGGCAAACAGAATGGGAACAGTTGCCAGTTTTCCTCATCTTCCATTTCTGACTCGTGACCGCTTCGTGTAAGAGGCCTTGCGCAGTCGACGGCGTAGGTGCTTCAACAAATAGTGGCGTAGGCGTGCGTAGGCCACCGTGCCGCCTCACACAAATTCCACCTATTGCGCAACTCAATGTGTATTGAATTACACTTGGTTAGTTGATTTGACACTTGATTGAAGCAAGGCAGATTTGCAAATCTTCCGTGTTTATCACGCTCAGGTATTGGATTGCACCCCAAAGGCAGTGAGCCAGCATTGGGTTCAAAGGTTTCATGGCATGGACGAGATTAGGGCGGGTGGAGAACTCAGCTCCTCTCCTTCCATTGTCGTGCCAGACCCTGTTATTTTTTCGCCTCTGCCCCTGCCTCCTAACTTAATTATATAAGTAGGCGCTTACTTAATTAAGTAAGGGCGACAAGTTAGCTCCTACATATGGACGCAGGATTCGGATAGCTCACGCTTCTTCAAGGGCGAGGGGGAGCTTCCTTGAAGCTCACACAAATGAGTTGGTTCCTAGGTCTTTTGTTTCTGTGCAACATATACGCTGCATAGGAATTAGCAAGGTTCAGTGCACACAGGGAAGGCACAGCAATGAGCAGAAGTTGTACTGAAGTGGAAAAGGCGGGTTTGGGCTCCCTGTCGCACCAGCAACAAATCTCCATGCTGATAATTCCCCTTTGGTGTATGATTGCTGCGGATGAGTATCAATAGTCAATAGTATTTGCTATTAAGTCAAGATGTGCAGGACGATATCAATAGGAAGAACAGGAGCATAGAACCGAGGGACAATGATTTCATACGGCATACACAGCTTTCAAAGTGGAACAACTGCAACACAAGACGGGTGGTGGGCAGAGGATCAATGTATGTTCAAGAGCCATGATTTTGGAGGGTCAAAACCGGACATCCGGAGCTGCGGTCCAGGAGCATCCCGCTTGTTCATTTTGGCACAGCCTTGTGTAGCCACTAGCTACATGAGTAGCGGCCACGCAAACGCACTCTGCACGAATCAAGCATTTTAATTGTCAACACTCGATCGTCACACTTGGGCCTCGCATTGCAGCGCCTCAATATCCGAGGTTGTCCCTGAAAGGTTGCCAGATGCAGACAATGAAGGTAGACCATACAATTTGAAGCTGGTCGTCGTGAACTTCAACAATGCCGTGCCCTCAGAATTCATTAAAGAAGGGTTGCTGTTCCCGCATTTGCACATACATATACAGTATGTTAAAAAATGTATTGTGTATATATATATATTACAGTACGCAGTATATGGCTATGTATGTACTGTATATATGTGTCCATTTGAAAGGTGCAAGCAACCTGAGGTTGGGACAAACTTTGGTCATCTCTTTGACAAAGAAAGGGCCGGAGGAAAGTTTCAATGGGAAGGTGTCCGCCGCTGTGTCCTTTGGACTCAGACAGCAATTCAAGAGTCTTGCATTGAAGGTGACACGAGTCTGTAAAATGAGTGGACAATAAAAGCAGCAAGCAATTCAATTCCAGGTCTTGGACAAGTCTTGCTAGAGGTGAATGTGTTTGCCAAAGCCGTTTTGTTGCCAAGGTGAAGGAGTTAACAAAACGACACTTCAAGATCATTGGCGTAATCTATCAGAATTGGAAAGGCTTCGATGGCGACGAATGGACTGAAGGTGTTCCTGAGGAGAGCGCGAGCGGCAAACACCTGACATTGCAAGGGCTTTCGGGGCATTTGGTGATTTTTGTGAAGTTGAAAGCCACTCTGCCACGGGACATTCGAAATGTGTGCGAGTCTGTCCAAGAGACTCCTCGCATAAGTGGCGAGAACCAAAAGAGCTTTGGCTGAACATGTAAACACTGTTGATTGATGCATTGCATCGGAATTGCATCCTCAAGATTCAACTGTGGTGATGTCAAGCTTCTGAGGGGCGCCGATGATGAGATGACTATCAAATGTGCATATCATCGAAATTGTTGCATCCTGGATAATGACAACTACAAGGAGAGTCACTTCCACTCTGAAGGGAGCTATTGAATCTATGTCAATTGCTGCTTTACTCTAATTGCGTTGCATTGCTTCTCGGTGATTTCTCATGCGTTTCTTGCTTTTCCTCCTTTTTGGTGCTTGCCTTGCTTTTCCTGGCGTTTCATGGCTTCTTTGTGATTTCTCTTGCGTTTCTGACTTTCCCTACTGTTTGTTTGTGCTGTCTTGCTCTTCCTTGGATTTTTTAATGCTTTTATTTGCTTTCAGGCCTCTTGTCTTCTTGTGGCGTAGTGGTTCCTTCTTTAGTTGCTTTTGCTTTTCAAGCCTTGAGTTTGTCTTGCTTTTCTGGCTTTCATACGTGTCCTGCTTTTGTTTGTTTTTTTGCTGTAGTGGTTGTTGTTTTCTTGTGGAGCTGTTTGTTGCTTCTGTGGGCTTTGTACGTTCTTTGCATTGCTTGGTGCATTTTATTCGAGGAGGGAGTAAAGAATGAAAGAGTCTTGTTCTTATGATGCACTTGGGTTGTCCCTTAAGTTGGTGAAGGAAACACTTGTCTCATGGTTGTTCACCCTGTGGCCGATTCCTTTTTTTGCCTGGCTCGAAATGGAACATGGCCCTATAGGTAGCTTTCAACTTCCAGGAGGAACTATAGGGAAACCACGGCCGTAAACAAAATTCCCGAAAAGGAACAAAAAAAGGACTCCCCAAAACCACTCATTCCACTTTGCAGAGGAAGGCACCACAGTCCTTGGCATTTTGGAGCAGTTTCTTTGTGGCATTGTTTTGTACTACTTCTGCAGGACTGGCTGCACTTGCTGCGCAAAGAAGAAGTCAGAGAGTGGTATCAATTCAGCCAAAAAACGGGTGCACATGAAGCTTGTCCTGGTACTGGGCAGTCAGTTTTCACTTTTGCAACCGTAGATTAAACTTGAAATGACGAGAAACGCGCGATATTTTGGCTGGCCCCCAGGAAGTACTTCTTTGACTCTCAAGTTTCTTGTTCGCAGTTCTGATGAACTTTTGCTGGCACTCACTCATGTTCAGCTCGTTGAAATGAGCGATATAATCTATTATTAAGTCATTGTTTGGCTCTGGCCAGAATTTTGTAACTGCATGTGGCTGCACCCTTGTTGCTAGTGTGTTCGCTACATAACTCCCATTCCACTTGCTAGCTTGAACCGTCTCGAACGTGTCTTCAAAGAAATTGAGTTGTGAGATCTATAGGCCCTCATTGACTTCTTGTGGGTTATATCATCAAGTAGAATCTACAGTAGCAGGCTACTCTAATTCTAGAGCCATCAGGTTCAAATTGTTCTAGTGTCGCTTCACTTCCTCAGACTTCTTGTTACTAGTAAGGCACTTGTTACTAGAAGCTTCTTGTTACTAGTAGTAAGGCCAGGAGCCCCTAGTAGCAAACATTGTTACTAGCGTGGCACTTGTTACTGTGTCGCTTCACTTCCGACTTTTTTAAGGTGGGATTCTTTGAGACTTTGGACGGAAATGCTATGAGAGGAGCTTCGGAAGAGCGAGAGGGGAGCCAGAGAGACGGAACACGGCGACGAAAACGGAATCGAAGCAGAGCAGCTCCTCGGCGGGGAGTGGGAGTCGCGATTTGTTCACTGCAGCCTGTGGCAGCACTCTGAGCCTTGACAGAGTTCTATGAACAGATTGGCTTTCAGGGACTTTGACTGACGCTCAATTCGTGTGCAAGTCCAGATCGACATATCAGCACTGAAGGGAGGCCTGATCAGCCTGGTATTTGTATATATATATGATTATATGTGACATGTTTTTATATAGTCAAGTTTTGTCAAATATGTGGCTGCTGCAGTAGATGTCTCCGTTGCGTTTCATGAGTGCAGCAAGGCCTGTTTCTTTCTAAAATGGGATTGACCAAACAAAGTACTTGGTTCAAGTCTGAAGCGAGCACACTGCAACGTGTGAAGCACTTAGGTTGAAACCACAGTTGATGTTTCACTGGCACAAACATGCTTGCTGTTGCTTTGTACATTCAGATGGTTTCCTTAGGTCGAAGCAGAAGAGGGAAGGATTTTTGTACCTCAAACGCCGAAGGCCCAGAGAGTGTTTGCTCGCGGAAAAAATTCCAGAGAGACATGATATATTCATAGACTTCAGTTTCCATGTCTTTGACAAAAAGGCTATAGAAATCATCCAGAAAGTCTCAAGCAAAAGGATTCTCATGGCGATTGAACTGAACCCCTTATCCTTCAAAGTCGGCATAGATTTACTCTTGCATTTGCAGAGGAAAATGAGGAACACGAGAAAACGTTCAATCCTTTACAACAAAATGAGATTTGCGGGTGCCACATTTGGTGCTGAAGTAGAGAAGAAGCGTTAGCATATGGTGTCGATCAAGTGTGCGATATTTCATGCCTAAGATAAGTGCAGTAAGCTGAAACTGAATGCTTACTGGTGAGCAAGATTCTTTGTGCTTCCTTCTATGCCATAGGTATCATCTGTTTGTGTGGTTGTGTCGCCCTGTTGCACGACAATGTATCCGAAGATTCCGAAGGCTTTGCTGGGTTGCGTCACGCCACCTGAACTGGGCTCTACGCCTGTCGCAACTCCACAGTTTATGGTTCCGCTCCTTGACCCAAGTCTTGGTGTTAGGTTCTTAGGCTCTTGTTTGACGTTCTTTTATTTCTTTCGATATTTATCTTTCGTGGTTAACAGGTTCTTCGTGCTCTTTGGTGTTGGCCTTTTGGGAAGCATGGTAGTAGGTTCATCCGCTAGAACGTGCCTTCAGATCCTTTCAGAATCTATTTGGACTTGTTGAGTTTGATCCTGTATGATTCCTATTAAAGGAGATGGGCCAGTGTTGTCGTGCAAGCATACCGACATCCCTACTCAGAAACAGGGCATGATGCAGTTAATAACAGAAAGGAGCGCTCTCAGCGGCGCGTGTTTGTATATATTTCAATCAACAACTTTTTGCCAGTGTCCCCTCACAACTTGTGCAAGGTTTGTTTCGCACGGTCCCTTCGCCCAATCTTTGTCAGCAACTTTGCTTTCCAACCAATTTGCAAATTTGGAAAATTCCAAGGAAATCCAAAAAATCAAAGAAACCAAAAGTAAAATCAGCACAGACCATGGGGGAGGGGGGCAGAGGGGCAAAGTCCTGTCACAATTGTTCTTTTTCCCCAAACAGTTTACTGTTGGGGTTCTATCTTAGAAACAAAAGAGCTGGCCACACTCACTGGCCGCGCCCCTGAACTCTGTGGCTGGGCTCCGTGGCTGGGCTCTGTGTCCAGGCCTTGTCCTCCTCTTGTCCTCTGTGGCTGGGCTCTGTGTCCGGGTCTTGTCCTCCTCTTGTCCTTGTCTCGGCCGCGCCCCTGAACTCTGTGGCTGGTCTCTGTGGTCCGGCTTACTGGAGAGGAGTGTGGCCGAACAAATAGCGATGTCAATGCCGACAAAAAATTCATTGATGAAGCAGTTTGCTCTTGGGGTGAAGGTAGGGCGTACCAAGAAATGAATGTTTGACTAATATTGGTCAAAACGAATCGCTTTGAAGCTGTTTGGGGTCTATGCTTGTATAATCTTTGTTTTTTGTTTGCATTTCCGTGGAAATTTCAATTTTGCTTACTGTCCCTAATCTTTGTCAGCAACGTTGCTTATCCATACAATTTGCAAAATTTGAAAATTATAATGTCCAAGGAAATCAGGAAATCCCAAAGAAACTTTAACGGGCACCTCTCGGACAAGTCGCCGACACGAAGGGCTCAGCAATGCAGAGCCGCCTCGCTCCAATCCCAAAGAAACTTTAAAAGCAATATCAAAAAAACATCATCCCAATCTTTATCCGCAACGTTGCTTTCCAGACAAACTTGCAAAATTGGAAGATTTGAGGAAATCCAACAGGTGTATAAAACACAAATACACACAAGCAATCGTGACAGGACTTTTGGCTTGTGCAGTTTTGTGTGTGTGATGTTATTCTTTGGTATGCTTTTGGATGTCCTTGGAAATTCGATTGTTCGATGTTTGCACGCTCATTTCTCATGAAGAGGCCGTCATTTGGGGTTTGTTGGGAGACCAAGTTTGTAGAGGCCTTTGGCAATGCGCATGCAAATGCTGATGTGATTTTTTTATCCAATGAATGAGCATGGCCAGGGCCTCCCGTCCTGAGTCCGAGAAACTGTGGCAGTGCACTTTTTTAAGCGTGCATCCCACCTCTTCCAAAACCCTCTTCCATCATAGCATGCTATTGTCCTTCTTTGTCACTTCTTATCTTCGACAAGATTCCGAGCGCAGAAAATGCACCCCACCTCACCCAGAACCTTCTCTATCATACAAAGCTGATCAAAGCTGTTATCCTTTACATCTTGTTACCATATGAGCTCGCGGTTGAGGTCCGGCAGGGAACACTGGGCGTGGATGGTCGCGGTTGAGGTCCGGCGGAGGACGAGGCGGAGGAGGAGGAGGAGGAGGAGATGGGGCTGACGTAAAATCTAACAACCGTCACCTGACAGGTGGGGAAAAAGAGTAGACAAATCAGTTTACAGTAAGGAAGACACTAAAAGATATGTAAATGCAAGCCACCAGTAAGGAAAGGTAGCAGTAATCAGAAAATAAAACAGCAACTATTTTTGAAATACGGCTTGAAACAAATCTGGAGGATCAATTTAGTATGGGAAAACTGATGAAAGAACAAGGAGTCAACAAATACTCCAGGAGACGAATCAAAATTAAGATGCTTATTTTAAATGATTGAAAGCTGTCATGTTCATCTCCCCTCTCGCCGCCAATAAGTCGCCCCAGTATGCCACACAACCCCAAGTGCCATGAGTTTCACGAGCAGCGAAGTAGGTTGCAGAGTGAGAAGAAAAACCAATGACCACTGCTTGAAAGCCTAGCATCCTTTCCAATGTAGAGTGTGCCTTTTTTGGGGGTTGCGGTTGCAGTGAGCGCCCTGCATTTCTTGCTTCAAATCAGGACTGAGACAGGCTTCCGCCAGCATAGAGGGCCTACAATCACCATTCCATCTATGTCCACACCGAGAAGCGCGGACAACCTCTTGGACTTGACGGCCGCGAGACTAAGAAATTGGGGGGGGCCTGCTGCGCATCTACGACTGCGTATTTTCTTACCTTGTGCAAGTGCAACCGACATGGTAGGTTCTACAGACTATGTCATACTATGTCAAGTACGAAGCAGGGGGGGATTCTCGTCGCTCAAGGCAGAAGATCCATCATCAGACGCAAAGGGTGTGAACACCGTCACAGCAGCTTGGCCCAAAATGAGGGGTTGCAAAGTTGGAATCGAGACTTGTGTCCAAGTCATGGCAGCCATGGCATTGCCAAGGATATGTGCTTCAACACACCCTTAGTCAATCTTAATTTAATTGCACATGTATCTTTCTTTCAGGTCAGGAGTGAACTCTACCACTACCATGCTTAGCTAGCCACCATTGACTCGGAGTTGAACTGGAACTCTATACTGATTTATTTCATGAACAGGACGGCAGCGATTAGCTTTGGTATCCAAGCCTTGCATTTGTGGTGCAAGTGGTGTTCATCAGAGTGGGGCGGGACTGGTCAACTCCCACATAGATTTCATAGCACGGTGTCAATGGCTGAATATTAAAGGCAAAGGTTTACATGAGAGACGCACGATGTCACATCAGATTTTGTTCCCAAACAAAGCCCTATATATTCAAACAACATTTAGCAAATCTTTTGATAGCGGAAGGTGTTGTACTTGCTACACATCGCTGTGAAATCTTCAGTGGCTGAGACATAGTTTAGCACTCTGTGTGCGAATTCGAGGTTTCACATATGAACTAGAAGCCTATATATTTTGGAAGTCAAAGACAGGTTGTCAAGCCTCTCAAGATCCAGGTCAGAAATTTACTTTAATTGGATGCTGTTCCAAAATTGAAGAGCCCTGAGATGTTGTGTCCTCATCCATCCTTGCACATACATTCTGCACAAGGTGATCCTTCGCTCACAATGCCCTCACCCCAGACAAGGTATGCGAAGGCCAAAAGGCAAGAGGCCTGATCGGCAAAAGCTTGGATTATCTTTAGGCCATAAAACCGATCTAGAAAGACACAACACAAGAGCATGTAGCTTGCCAGTTTTGTGCCGAGGAAGCAACAAAAGTGGAGAGAACAGCTTGGCAAATCTTCAGGCATATACCTTTGCGATATGTTCACATTGTGCTTTTTGTATCCTGATGGTGTTCAAACAAGACATTGAGCAACTCACGCACTAGGTTTGCGCATGTGGTCACTCAACATTTTGTACTCAATATCGTGATTCTTAAATTCTTTCGTCCAGGCCAATTCTTGATCGCCTGAACACTAAATTCATGCAATGATCCAGTCCAGAAAATTCCATCACAGATACAGGCACATGTGTCTTCATCGGAGTCTTTAATTAATGCAGCTCGAAGTCGCTAGTCGGATGAAGACGAAGCTGAAGAAAGTGACTCCGAAGAGGTTGCTTCTCCTGGTTTCCACTCCCCCTAGTATACCTGTATGTGATGTCCATCGTTCCGGGCTTGCTTCCTCTTGTCGGTGCTATATAGTAAGAGCAGTTCCCAAAGTAGCCGGGTTGAGCAAAAGCACCAGACACCGACAAGAGGAAGCAAGCCAGTAACGATGGACATCACATACAGGTATACTATAGGCTAAAAGCATTTCATGTCTAGCATTCTGTTGATGAAGCACCAACAGGGACGCAGCTTCTTTGGGCGGGTAAGATGCTTGCGAGCTTGCAGCATTGCCTAGAAGTGCCGTCGCGATCTTTGAGTCAAGCATGTCACGTTTGGGAGGCCCAAGATTCGGGTGTAGTTTGAGGGTATCAGCACGATAACAACACGAAGATAAACACAGTTAACGTATGTTAACGTTATGCAGCAAAATCCTATCAGATGAACCATGCCCCGCCCCAATATATCCCAATATGCCCTAAGCCTCAAAAGCATGCGTTGTTCATCCTTTCTTTCTACGACTTCTGCTACTGCTACTACTACTCCTGCTCCTGCTCCTGCTCCTGCTGCTACTACTACTACTACGACTACCACTACCACTACCACTACGACTACTACGACGACTACTACAACTACTACTACGACGACCACCACCCCCACCCCCACCCCCACCCCCACCACCCCCGCCGCCACAGCGACGACGACGACGACTACTACTTGGTATACGACTACTACTTTGACAACTACTGACTACTACTCTTGACCGCCTAGCCCACTTAAGTCACTCAGGTGACTACTACTACTGCTGCTGCTACTATGTATATACTTATAATAATGTTGCAAATTAGAAAAAAAGCAGTGCAAGCCAGCGCGGCGGCGATCGCAAGGGCTCCTAGCAGCAGACCAATGCACAATATGTTAAACAAACCTCAAAATATCCCCAAGCAGTGGGAAAATGACAAGAGGCAAAGTGCTTAGGGGTTCTCTTAGAATCCCTCTTAAACACAAGCTTCTAAGAAACCTCTAAGGTCTCTAAGTAAAAGAGTGCCTATATAACTGAGGCCGGCTGGCCCGTCCTTTGCACAGCAGCCCAGCAGGGCAACATGGAATCTGTGCGACAGCTTCTGGAAGCGAAACCAATCGGTGCAGATCCAAATATTCCAAATTGCTTGGGTGGCTCGTGCAGGTTTTCTATGTGATAATGTGTCGAAAATGGCATGATGCAGTAGCAGAGATTCCCCGAGCTTGCGATGTTGATTCGTCTCATGTGAACCCTTGCAAGAGACCAACATGTACTTTGTAAGAAAAAAAACCTTGGTTCCTTTGCTTATGTGTCTTTTCGGAGTTCAATAGGCCTTATATAAGTCTTGGCATATATGTTTCTTGTGTTTCAAAAGCTCTTGCTTCGAGCTAGAATGCTACTGGGGTCCAAGGCAGAGGGCACCTTTGCCTCGCTTGCTTGGTCTTAAACCAAGGTGCGCATCCTTTGTTCTATGCACTTTGCCACTGGAGAATCCGGATGTTTCGCCTTTTGGTGAAACATGGAGCAGACATCGGCAGGGCGAGGAGAGCACACTTGATGTTCACCTGGAGCCTCTTGAGCTGGATAAACAGCGTTGAATTACAACCTTTGGGGCCAACCATTAGTGCCATCACTGTGGGTCAAAATCTGTAGGTAGACGCTGGCTCGGCCTCCCTGCCATCCTTGGCGTGAAACAAACCTTTGAACCCACTTGTCTTGCATGATTTTGAGCAAGCTTTCAGGTACGCGGCTCTTAAATTTCAGGAAAGCTAATCAAGCCGAGTTGAGATTGAGGGCTAGTGTTCAGCAAATGTCATTGCGTGCGTGGCTACAAATCTTTTTCTATGGGCGCAACAAACCAGCGCTGCATTGGATTCGGCGCAGCTCGGTGAACTAGTCCGGCATACTTCCGCCACCGGGGTCATGCAAGAGGCTTGTTTGTTTTGCGGCACCCAAGCAGGCTGGAAGAGTCCAAAGGGTGGGGCGCTGGTGACATCCCCACCACAAGTGTTGGGCAAGGCCTGGATTAAGTTTGGGGAAGCGGGGCCGTTTCTTATCGAGCTCGGAGGAGGAGGTCTTGCGGCCCTTCGGCGAAACCATCCCGCTGGTGGGGACTGCACGGCTCAGGATGGTGGCAGCAGCAGATGCCTTCGCAGAGCTGGCTTGTGGACGGTCACTCTGCAGCTGCTGCGTCCCCCCCACTTTGCTCCAAGCACGCGCTCAAAAGTGAGTAGCTTGTTGGGCCTAAAGAAATGTGGTGTTCTAAGGTTCGTCATGAGGAGGACAAGCCAAGACCTTCAACAATTTGAGTGGCTCGATCACTGCTGCGCCAACTGGAAGACAAACGCCTGCAAAGAATCAGCGTGGGCACCACAGTTGTTCTACAATGCCCTTCGTTGTCACTTTGGCTGTCAGTTGCGCATTCGTGAGCATGAATGGACCAGTTGTGCTGCAGATGCTTTTGCCACAGAGCATGAGGCTGGAATTGGTGGGTGGTGGATTCCAGACGGTTTGGAATCGATCCCAGCTAACGCGCGGCGGTTTTGCTTTCAGTTTACGACAGCTCAGCTGCCGCGCTGGTTCAGCTCTCCAGGGAGCTCTTCGCTGCAATCCTGCATTGCAGCGTTTTCATTGGCTCAATTAGTGTTGTTGCTGCTTCGTTGTGACGAGCTACCGCAACACGAGTCTTTTGTGCTTCGGTTCGCCCAGCTGACGGACAACCGGAGTGTTTCCCACGCCGCATTTGGGATGCTCAGCATGAAGCAGCCCTTATCGTATGCGCTGCAAGCTCTCGGGCTCTATTCGTGTCAGCTGGGGGTATCGCTCACTTGCAGTCATGTGGCTGATGTGAGAAATGTGTGGGCGGATGCGCTCAGCCACAATGCAGCGCCGCCCGGTTTTCTGCCGCAAAACCAGCGCAGTTTGCAGCCGGGGTAGAGGGGAATTGTCCTCTGCAGCTCGCAATGGTGCCACTTGGCTTTCGGGGTTTGGTGGCAGACAAAGGACGCTCGGGGTGTGTTGGCCAGTCTGCTGCCCAAGTGCAGCACCGCGCGAACCCTCCTCCCACCTTGCCCCCTTGTTTTGTTATCTAGTCAGACCTTGTTCTGGCAGCTTTGAGGAAGCCTTGACTTGGTGCTGGATGGGCAGCTTACAGGCAGGTGAAAGCTGCCTCGTTTGCAGGCACCCACCCACCCTGCCTTGCAGGGTCCTACCTGCAAGGCTGGTTTGGCCCTGTGTGTCATCCATTGCAAGAAAAAGGGCGCAAGGGGTGTGGAGGGTTAAACTTGATGAGTGAACTCATCCTTTGAACTGGCAGTGACAGGAAACATGTTCACACGCTACTTTGCCCCCGGTTCCTCCTCACTCAATAGACTACTACTCTTCGGTCCACACATGGTGAGTGAACTACTGGACTTGAGTCGACAGTGTTACCACGACCTGTATTCACATCCCTCCCAGCCAGAATTCCAAATCAATATGGCTGGGCTATGGACTATGGAGAGAGAGGGATTGCACTTGCCTTCGGACTAGACCGGTCTCCCCCTAGATCGATCTTTGGAACACGCATGCCACTGAAGAAAAGCCTAAGCTGGTTCGCGAGCGTTGCTTTGCTAAGGGGTATCCTTTCGCGACCCCGCAGGAAAAGAGGTTTAAAAAAAACGATTTTTACCGTTTTTTACCGCGGATATGGTAGACAAAAAAGGAGCGCCCCCCCGGTAAAAACGGTAAAAAAGAAATCGATGTTTACCGTTTTTACCGCGGATATGGGAAAAAAAAAAAGGCCCCCCCCCCCCCCCAGTAAAAACGGGAAAACACATAGAATTGTCGATTTTTACCGTTTTTACCGCGGATATCGTAGAGAAAAAGGGGCGCCCCCCCCGGTAAAAACGGTTAAAAAAAACGATCTTTACCATGTTTACCGCGGATATGAAATTTAAACGTGGAGCGCCCCCCCAGTAAAAAAAAATAAACACAAAGATGTTTACCGTTTTTGCCACGGAGATGGTAGAAAAGAAAAGGACAAGTCCACCTACAAAAACGGAGAATAACACAACTTTGATTTTTAACGATATGGTAGAAGCAAAAAGAGCAAGCGACTCTTCATTAAAAAGGGTAAACAACAAAAGTAGTAATTTTCACTTTGGACCGTTTTTTACCGCGAGAATGCCTCCGGACCAGGTCGCAAGTTAGAAGACCTCTGTCAACAAAAAGGTTTAATGTTACAGCCCGGGTATCTTCCTATAACCAGGTGGGGTTCACTCCTCCTATCATATAGGAGCGTGTGCCCTTTTCGACAAGAGGAGTTTGGTGATTGATCAGAAATTTCATGACTTTTAACTTTTGCAGGGCAATGAACGCCTACATCACTTGGATCGAAAACTTTAGATTTTTACCTACCGCAGATATGGCAGAAGAAACAGCGGTGACCCTCCGTTAAAAACTGAAAAAAAAAACATAGACCCGTTTGCCCCCCTCGATCAAAACGGTACAAAAGGAAGCGCCCAATAAAAACGGTAAAAAAGAATTGATTTTTGCTGTTTTTTACTGCGGATATGGTAACATAAAAAGGAGCGCCCCCCCCGGTAAAAACGTTAAACAAAAAGGATTTTTTTTGATGTTTACCGTTTTTACCGCGGATATGGTAGAAGAAAAAGGAGCGACCCCCCGGTAAAAACGATAAAAACATAACATGATTGATTTTTTCCGTCTTTGCCGCGGATATGCTAGAAAACAGGGGCGCCCCCCCCGGTAAAAACGGTTAAAAAACAGAATCGATGTTTACCGTTTTTACCGCGGATATGGTAGACGAAAAAGGGGTGCCCCCCCCTGGGGAAAACGGTAAACAAATAAAATGTTCGACTTTTACCGTGTTTACCGCGCAGATGCCTCGGATTAACCCCGTAACCCCGGCAACTACGCTAAACCAGCACAGAGAAAAGCACTGCGGCAGGAGCGAGAAGAAGGAGTCCCTGAAGGCTGGAGCAATGGACCCAACCATGCTCCGCAAGCTTGCAGTGAGTTTGTGGAGCAAATTTTGGACAAATTATTTCAAAGTATAAGGTTAGGAACCTGCCGTAGTTTTTGAGTTCGTCGTTCCTTTTGTTGTGGTGGTCTCTAATGGTACGTGTTGGTTGCATATTTGTCACCTTTTGCGGATCTATTGAATGTGTTATGAAATGTGTGTGCCATAAGTCAAGTATCCAGTATCCCTTAATTTGCGTTTCCCTTCATGAATGCAGGGTGAGTTTCCGAGTCTGATTGGCATGCAAACACCATTAGTCACAGGGCTTGGGCTGCCACTGCATCCTGTTCTGCCCTCCTCAAATCAGGCTTGAATGGTCCATGAATCAAGCCAACCCCAAGAAGCTACCCCAGAACATAGACAACACTATAAATCAAGAGAAAGCTTCACTGCTCGCAATCATCAAGTGCAAAACCGAGCGCCCATGCCAGAGACCTGAAAGAATAAACACATCACCCAACTAACATCACCGCAGCCAGCTGCTGATCACACCAATCACCACAGTATGGGTGATGGTATGGGATCACAACAGCAAGTGTGTCATCGTTGTGCAGAGCATCATGTTTATAGAGTAAATCGTACATGCCACAGGCCATGCAATTACCACCGCCTTGTCAAGGCCTCCTGCCCGCTGCAGGACTATGCGGAAAGGAAAGTGAAGCAGGCAGCTCAACTGAAGCGCTTTGGGGCGGCGTACTTTGCGTCGCCTTCACGACTGGATTCTTGGCGGTCAAAGCCAATCGCATTCTGTTTGTCAAGGGATGGGCCAAGGTTACACAGCGCACAAGTAAGTCCTGCCATGCTGCAGAAGACAAGTTTGCTTACCAACAAGCCGTAAGCACAAAACAATGCGACTGTTTGTCCAAAGAAGAGGACGGTTTTTGTTTGGCTGCATGTAACATCATCAGATTTTAGCACATGCAAGGGGGTTGCATTGGTGCAAGGGTGGGGTGAAGGTCAAGGCGTTCGTTGTAGATGTTAAGAAATGTTACGAAGATCATGTGCTTTGGAAAGGGCAGTTTGAGCAGTCCTAGCATATGTCTTTGAGAGGTGGCGCAACACGGTTATGCAGTTATGCAGAACCAGTCAAGCAAGAGGGCACCATGGGCACCATATCAAGACCACGAACCACTTGTCCAGCGTGGCTGTGATGCTAGTAAGCTAGTAACTAGTGGCTAAGCATGTGGAACCAGCTCGGCCAACATGCGAAGAGTACAACCTTTTTGAAAGCAAACTTCTTGGTCATGGTCCCAAAACATCTCAGCAAAGCCAGTTGGGGTTGAACCATTGAACCCCATATAACTATATATAACATATATATATATAACAGAGGAACAAGGATGAATCCCGTTTGATTTCAAATGATTTCTACGCATGTCTTCACAGATTGTCAGACGGGTGTGTGGGATAGGGTGCCGTGATTTACCCCTCGGACCCGCGGCATGGAAACATAGTTGAGAATTGGGAACTGCGTCCATTTGGTCAGCTCATGCTTGATACTGATAGTACCTTGTGTTGCCAAGGAGCTGTTGCAGGCAGTTGGCCTCTCGACTGAAATACAATATAGTCTGTTGTTCGGGAAAAAGCACTTTTTTGTGGAACATATATGATATCAATCAGAATATCGTATCGCAACATGCCGTTTGTTGTTTGTGTAGAGGGTTCTGTCGAGCAACAAATTTGACATTGCAACGAATAGAACAACTCATTCGTTGCAGTGCAGACTCTCAGACCAGCGTTGAATGAGGTGCGCGAGGAGCAGCAAGAGCTGCTAGGAAAGCAGCTGCGGCGGCAGAGTCATCCCGTGCCAAGCGCCGAAGAGTGAACGGCGACACTTGACTCGCATTCCAGATCGATACCAATCCTCCTCCGCCTCCTCCCCTACTTTGCACCATTCCAAGCAGAACGTGTCGAGAGAGAAGTCAAGCAAGAGAACAACAAAGATGTTGGTGGCCAGAAAGTCAAAGTCTAATGATGCCATGCTTGTTTGGGCACCTTCAACGCCTTTTTTGTCCGTCCTTACCCTTCTTGCCTACACCTTTCCTTCTCTTGCCGAAAGGGTGGATCGATATCAGTGCCTTCTCGCATGTCTGCATGCCTGGATCCATATGGAGGCGCATGAGTTTGTTTGCGTTTTCGAGATGTTTCGAGTCTCAACCCCCAGCTGTGGCCAAACCTGGTTTCACCATGTTTCACCTATGATGAGTGCCTGGACAATGGCCAAAAATGTGTCACACTTGGCCCATGAGGATCAACGACACATACGCTCAAATGACATTTCAACATCAGGCAGTGGATCCATTGACCTAACCGCTGATGGGGATGCGGAGCAACTGCTGTAGCTCAGCTTGTAGGGAGGAAGGGAGGGAGGGAGGGAGGGGGCATAAGATGCCCACAATCCCACACGTGGCGGGGGCGGAAGTTTCGAGAGGAATCACCAAGAGGACAATGCTAGGGTGAAGATGGCGAAGTATAATGTTGCAATCTGAGATGTGTGATGTGACGCTGGACAAAATCCACCACCTCAACAGTGCCATGCCTCATTCAAATCGCTACGGCTTTGAGGAGGAGGTGGTGCAGGATTTCGGGCCTGAGGATACCTGAGGTGGTCCCAAGTTGAGGGAAAACGAGGGCAAGAAGAGTGCAGTGTAGTAGCGTCCTTGCTCCTAGTAGTGATGCCCTTTGCTCCTAGTAGCGTCCTTGCTCCTAGTAGTAGGCCAGGAGCCCCTAGTAGCGTCCTGGACACAGCGTTGAGGGATTTGTCCAACCATGGCGATGCGTGATATGATTTGATGGTGTGTGTGGCGATTTGTCATGTCATCAAGCGTGTAGTTTGGTGATTCTGTGCACGGTGAGTTCTTTCAAAATTCTACTGTACTTCTTTCACTTTTTCTCTATACACCTGCTGGGTCGCATGGAGCAGTATGATCCTGACAATCCAGGACATCATAGGGTTGTACTCCAAAATGCACATGCTAGACAAGGTATCTTCAGAACATACTCGTAACATTGCTCATCATCAAAGGCGTCTTCATCGCGGGACATGACCGAGTGTGCCTCCTATCGTTTGAATGGATGACACTGTCCTGCAGCGTGTTAGATTCAGGAACGCTGAAACTAAACTTCCTTTGTTGCATAGTTTCCAACACCATAAAACAATTGTTTAACTGTTGTGTTGTATGCTGACGGTCACTCTGCTTGCTCCTCTGAAGCTCTCTATATCCTTTAACGCGTTATGTCCCGGCTTGCCGGTGACATTTCACGTGTATTAGGAAGGCGCTCCCGGAGGCATTTCACCTTTCAACTTGCTCATTTCACCTTGCTGTTGCCCACATGTTCATTGTATTTCCAAGTTTCCTTTGAGTACCCTCGATTTGGCGCAGACTTTGCATATGAGAGAAAACCCGCTTTTGAGGCCTGCACTTTTCTCCAAACAGAGTTATTCTCTGGACATATGATGAAATTTGTACTTGCTCATTCTTCTCTAGACAACTATACTTATGCAGCTTATGCACAGTATGTGTTTCTGCTCGTTTACAGTATATTTTCACTCCAGAAGTAATTGTCGTAGAAATCTGTAGAAATGTTCCCCATGCAGCCCTACCAGTTAGCAACCTCGAGTTGCAGTCTTTAATCTCCACTCCAAAGAAACCAATGCCAAAGCAGCTGTTTCAACGTGTTTTGCCACCCTGAGTCGCAGTCCCCATTGTAACTGCACTGCCACTGCGCTGCCACGAAACTCCCTGCACGCAGCCCACGTGGGCAACAGTGCCACATTTGCACCGCAATCCGCGCCGCACTTAAGCGCGCCCTTTGCGCCCTGCTCATCATAGTTTTGGCACCGGTCCTCTCACCTCTCACCCGGTCGTTATCAAACCTACAAGACCCAGCATCCTTTGCAGTTTTTTGATGTAGTGAAGTGGCAACTTGATAAGCCTCACTGACGAACACACTTCTGTGTATCCTTCGGGTTGGATAGCTTGACAAATACCTGCATTTGTGCACGACACATGTTTGGTGATGCAATGGGGCTCTTGAGCTGGAGGGGTTAGGATTCGAAGGGTACTTTTGCGTTTCAAGAAACAATGGTAAGAGGCGGAGCCACTGACCTTGCAAGGTTCTTGCCTCAATGCAAGTTGAACATCATACCTTATTTAGGTTTGCCTTCGGGTGGCCGCAAGCTTATAAAAGCAGAGAGGAAGAGTGGATACACCACGAAACACCAGCGTATTTCATCCGAATGAGAACTATATTAGATATCCATATACACAGAAGCTATACCATATTGCAAAAGAATCTTCGGAGTTCCGGATAGGCAGGTAGATACACAACACTGTTGCCCTCTCGGAAGTGATCCCTGGAGAAAACAGGAAAGACTAAGGGCTTTCATGCAGCTAGCAGGATGCTGCAAAATCCGAGCAGCTTGGCCTGTCGATTCTTGCATAGTTGCGACAGGCAAGCTGGAACACTTCGAGCAGAGGCAGTCCTTTTGGATTCCTGACATGGCGAGTACAGCAAAGCCTTTTGCTGTGTGAATTTATGACGCTTTTGAAGATGTTGAAGAGGTTCACAAGTTTTAGAGCATCAAATTGTAAACATCTCCAAGGCCTGCTTGTTTCATATGATTTGTATCACAGCATCAAAGGGCATATACCACACTATTGCAGATAATAAGTTGCTTTGCATGTTTGGGAAGGGTCGGACATTCAATGTATTCTGCAAAAACAACCTGTATATTCGCTCATGGTTTGAGTTGATGATTCCAAGCATGTAAAATGGAATACGTGTTTTGAAAATGTTCTTTGTTTTAAGGTTGTTTTTGTTTGAAGTTAAGTTAGTCCTTATCCATTTGGGAGATACCGCGATTTGTAAACACAGTGAAGCTGTCATTGGCAGTGAAGCTGTCATTGGTATCGGAAGAGATTCAAGCTTGCGTTGTAATCATTCGATGGAGCCTTTGTTGTAGACTTGGCAGAGAGCTTGTTTACATGAAATGCCAGAGCCTACTTGGTCCACTTTGCTTCAAGACTATTGAAGCTCACAAAGCATTTTGTGTTTATGGGAGGATGGATGATGGATTTTGCCTGACCTACTTCCTGTACTCAAGCAAATGACTCGAAGCATTGTTTGTTTGGAAAAGCAGTGTGAAATCACGCCTGACCGAAACTTCTCGCAACAAAGACTTGTCCACAGGAATATTGACTCGTCACTCCGACAAAACTGAGAGAAGCTGTTCATTCCAGACAGGCTGATGAAGGTATGGACGGAGTCGAGGGAGACAGCACCAAGGAAGCCATCGAAGAAGGACATCAATTGTTTGGGTGTGGGAACATGTTTGAGGCAACTTGGGAATGTACATGATTTGTATACACATGTATGACCCGCAGAGCCGCTGCATGTTTCTGTGTTTTTCGACTTACAGGCGGAGACAATATCTTGGCTTTATCTAACCCGCCTCATGAATTTGCACACAGCAGTGGAATCTATCAGATAGAATAGATTTTATCTAATACCAAGCTGAAGTATAGAATAGAAGTGCGGACGTTCACCAGCACAACTTCAAGCGTTTTTGAGACACCAGAGTGGGCCAACACATTGAAGGAGATGCTCCCGAAATGGAAGACAATGAACTTGCAGCTCTGTTGGGTGAAGCTCTGCGTGAGGATGATGAGGACTGGCGGGGCAACATACCCTCAAGGCTTCTTTGCAGCTCAGTAAGCTAAACACTAGAGTCACTATATAGAACTATTTGTCTCAATGTATCTGTAGTTCACATAATAAGTTCCGTCAGGGACGGAGTGCTTTGAGGAGCATGTCGATTCTGCAGCGGATGCCCTTGGCCAATACCCCGAGCAAGATGGGAGCAAAGGGGTCGAAGAGCCTGAGCCACTCCCAACTGAGACTCCAACATGAACCTCTCAGAGAGTCAGCATACTGGTGCTGGTACGAGAGAAAAGTTGATTGCCCAGGCAAACCACTCGTATGATATCATGCCGTGATCCTGGAAGGAACAGCTTTTGAATCTTTTGAACCTTGTTTGGAGTCTGATCATGCTCGATTTGCTCAAGATGAGCAATGGTTAATGACCCCCAGATTTGCCTCAGCAGTCAACAGCATGACTAAAGAGCGAAGGATGTTTGCTGCCCAAAGCCAGGGTGGGAATGTCGGAATATCCAATGGTTCATGATTGGATTGATTTGGGCAGCTCGATCAAGCTTGCAGGTTTGTGGAGTCCTGTCGGAGCACAGAGAGGAACCCGCTCGATGTGTGGTTTGGGTGTTCACATTGTTAAGATGGTTCACATTTGCTCTTGAGATCTTTTGAATGCTCTTGAATTGTATTGATTTCTATTGTTTTGTGCATCATTTTGCATCTAAGCCAGGGTGTTTAGATTTCAGAGGAAACTGGAGGGGCAGAGGTGCGGAAAGTCAAGTTATGTCTTTTCCCCATCATAGTTCCTTGCTTTGAATTGTTACATATTATTTGCGGTGTTGTGCCCACAGAAGCTTGTACTACAGCAAATGTCTGCGAACCTTACGGGTCAAGGATGTGGGCACTAGCGAAGGCAGTCAAAATTCTGAACATTGGCTCTCGTAACTGTTTAGAGAGCCTTGATCCAGGAGCATAAAATGGCATCACATCCTCCCATGCACATTTTCAAATGTTGACATGATCTACGAACAGGTGATTCTACCTGGTGGTGGAGTTGTGACATGCTCTATATGGGAGGCGATCTAATGGTAGACATGGTGATCTAGAATCTGGACCTTGCCGGAAGGACTCATTCAGTCGAGTCGACATCAGAATTTACAATGCTGCAAAGTAAAGTGGGAAAATCTCAGCTTCATGCATTGTGGCCGGCACGACACTTTGGAGCCTCTAATAATCAGGCCGCTTTCAGGAGCAACCAACGCTCAGGAACGTCAGAGGCACAAGTGTCACGTCATAAAGGTTCGACTTGGGAGTGCCACAAAGAGGCCTGGTTTCCCAAGTAAGAAGGTTCAGTGCTTGCAGTCCCAGCGCTACTCATCGTGTGATGTGGGTGGTGTGGGAAGGTATTGCTTGGTGATAATCATCAAGTGTAAAGAGTTCAATGCACTGAGAGCATTCATTTTCGTGCCCAAGCAAAGTGCCACGGATACTCAGGCCCTGTACATGCAGTAGTGCTGTAGTAGACCTTGGCTGCTTGGTCCCACTAGTATGCTTACACGACCCTCAAAGGATATGTTCCTTTGGGGGCAACGGCAGGGAAACAATTCACTTTACACAGGGACTTCGGTTAGCACTGTCAAGTTTTAGGGCAGGATGCTGATTCCGAAGGGTGGCTGCCACAGAGTTTCGAAGTGCTCATCCCACATCAGCCTATGTAAGTGAGTCACCCTATTTCCTTCCAATTGAAAGCCACGTAGTGTGACACTTTTATGGTTTATCAATCTAGAGTCTAGAGCGGTTTGGAGTTATGCAGAGGGGTTTTGTAGTTTTTGGAGTGGTTCAAAAACAGAGGGTTCAGAGTGGTTTTGAATGCTTTAGAACCGGCCTCAGTTTGGATCGATGAATGAAGAAGATTTAGGAGTAAAGAATTGGCGTGACACCAGGACACTTGAGGAGATTCAAGCACGATGAACCTGCTCTTAAGTCTAGCCTGTGACCTCATCACCTAGAGGGTCAAGAAGACCAATGCTTAGCAGATGTTGAATGATTTTGATGTAGGACAGCCGGGCAAGTGGTGCACAATGCGACTAATTGGTGCGTTGGCGCTATTGTGGTGACGATGTGTGGTGGCTGTATGGGTTCTATTTCTGTTCTATTCTATTTGGTTGGGGCCTTTTTTGCACTTGAACGATTCACCCGATACCCTGAACTCATCTTCTGCAAACAGCGAATTTTAAGCGACACAGAGAAGACCTGCAGTGTAGACATTTGCTCCTGAACCTAGACATATCCAAAACAAACCAAACCCAGCCCTCAGGCGCCACAGAAACTTTCTCAAACATCTCAAATCAAACTCAACATATGTCCAGCATTGTGACTCTTTCATGTTTTTTTTGCAGGATTCGGATCCTTTAGAAGCCGAGCTATCTGGCAGAGGAATCAGGTGCAAACGTTGAGAGTTTAAGTTCGCTTTTGTAATGAAAAACATGTTTCGCATTTGGCTTCGCGGCTTCGCACTGGGCCGCACTCGGAATGCCAGATCCCAGGTATCGCATTGATGACGCCTGGGCAGTGACGTCCGAGGATACTTGGGTGAGTGGAAGATACTGGAAGCTAGAATCTGATAGAATGTCGTGTAAGAAGAGGTGCATAGCATTGCATAGCAATGTGCATCTCCAAGATGTTCGCTCTTTGCAGGGTTGCTGCAATACAATGGCCTTGATTCTGCAGAAGGCTTGGACTGGCAAATCACAGCAGTTGACAAATGTGTCACAGCAGTTCGTGACTTATGAATACTTTGAGGCCTTGGGCAAAGTTGCATCCAAATAGAGATTTACTTGAAGTCAGAAGGCCCACAAAAAAGGATGTCAACTCCGTTTCGCAGGCAGAGCAAATACATGCCACAAGGTTCGCGAAAGAGGCACGCGTCTTAATTCGTACTCCTAGGTGTGGAAGTCGATGCGTGTTGATAAATTGCAAGTCCCTGCTTGGCGATAATCTTTTGTTGTAGCTCTCATGCGGGGTCCCATGGTAAGCTCATGTAAACTCAATAGAGAAACATACAAGTTCGATCGTTTCCTGATCATTGCTGGATGCGTCCACATGCTGGACTACAGTTTTCTGAGGCGTTCAATAAAGAATAGAAACAAATGTGTTCTTCGGTGTTCAAGAGCCAGCTAGCTGGCTTGTTGGGAGTGTTGGGCCACGGGCCATGGCGGCGGCTAGGCTGCTGGTGGGGGTGGTCCTGTTCGCAGCCGGCGGACAGGGTTGGTGGAATGCCTCGACCCCTTCACCACCAGACCCGCCGAAAGCTTGGTGGCGAGAGTTGTTGGACGACCGCTTTCCACGGATTCTTCCGTGGGTCGACTACGCGGTCCAGGGCACCGAGAAGGCTTCATGGTGGGCAGCTGAGGCCCAGTCCCAGGGACTAAACTGGGGGCTTTGGACCCTCGCGGACACGCTGGTGAGCTTCCTTGGGCGGACCTTCTTTGGCAGCGCCTGGGCAGGAGTTCGCAATGGGTGCAAGCGGCTCTTCCAAGGGTGCGTGATCCTGAGCTGTTGCATCGTTGCCCATTACATATGGGTCGTTTGTTGGCCAGTGGCTTCTCTGCTTTGCGCAGTGGTGATGACCATTGTGTGGCTCGCTCGCTTCGTCTGCTGGGAGTTTGCGTGCACTACGCAGAAGTGGCTTGGTGGCACTCCAGAAGAGACCATGGCTGACTACTACGGCCCGGGTACCGGTCAGGTCCCAGAGACCTCTGAGTTGAGAAAGTTCAAATACCACAATTCTCAGGAGAAATGGGTGATCATCAAAAGGAGCAACCAGATGGCCGTCTTCAAGGTCTCCTCGGAGGTCGCGCCCATCAGGTCCAGCGGTGTCTATGTGGGGATCGAGGTCGACACGCTGCGGGGTTCACCGTCCTTGCTCCAGGAACTACTGGGGACAGACAAAGTCCACCTCTGTCGCAATGATGAGTGCAGCGAGCCAGGACACCTTTCAAAACCTATGACCAAGAAGGTGGACTTCGAGGACTTTGACCTGCACAAGGCCAATTAGGAGGCTTGCTCGTGGGGCACCCGCCTGCTGAATTGGGCTGTTGGCGGCTCGAAGGTTGGCTGCCGGCAAAGGACGTGGCGATCCAGCATGTCTCAGCCCCGGGCCCACCGCCCTCTGTTCCAGCTGCTACCCTCAGCTCCAGCTGCAGGCACACTGCCCTCAGCTTCACCTGGTGGCGTAGGTGGCTTCTCTGGACCATCAGTAGGCACATTGGCCTGCACGATCGTGGCCGTCTCGACAGCCGCCTCGGCCTCTGAAGGCACTGGAGTGCTGGGCTTCTAAAATTCTCCAATCGCATAGTCCAAACGAGTGGAGGCTTCCGACCTGTCGTCCATTGCCACGAAGCGATCCTCACAGGACACAGAGCTATCCTCACAGGACGCGATTTGAGCCACCTCGTGACCCACGCGTGCTGGAGGACGCAAGAAGATGGTGGGTGTGATTCAGGACCCATCAAAATTGGCCGCAGAGGGGTACGTTCGCTTGGAGCCCAGGTGTCCACTGTTTGATGGAGAAGTAGCGCAACAAGTCGAGGAATGGCTTGATGAGAACGTCGCCAACAGCAAGGCTTCGAGCACATTGAAGATCATTGAAGATGTACCGATGTACCAGTCTGCATGGGCCAAGTGGGAAGATTGGGCAGTCAGACAGGGGTGGACTACGCGCTTCCGCGACATCCGCGCCGACAAGCTGGACAATGAGAACAAGCTCTTGACCTTCTTGGGCTATCTTGGGTGGCTGGGCTCAACAGCGGCCACGATAAAACAAGCCCTCTTTGCTGTGAAGGATGGCCACAAGAGAGGTGGTGCTGGTGACCCAACGGGGGGAATGTTCCGAGTCTGGATGCTGGTGGACTCGCTGGATCGACATGCAGACCGAAAGCCTCGCAGGTTAGGGGTCACACCAGGCATGCTGGTGTGGATTGGCAAGCATCTTTGCAGCAGTGACCTAATGGGGGAGGACAAGGTGGACAAGGCCATGGTGCAGGCGGCATTGCTGGCGGCATGGTTCTTCATGCTCAAGGAGTTCTGTGATTGGGGATTTGACCACCAGATGGTGTTGTGGGGGCTGGACGTCCGCCTGACCCGTGGAGGACAACATGTTGCTCAGGATGCGGATGAGGTCACTGCGCAGTTTCGCAAGACCAAGTCAGACCAAGAGGCATTCGGATCTTGCAAGACTATGGGCCACGGGGGAACCTTTCCTATGCCCAGCGCGTGCTTTGGAAGAACTTCGGCGCGCAGCAGCCCGTCGTTTTGCACCAGGCCCGGAAGCTCACCTCCCCCTGTTTCGGTGAGGAAATGGCACGGCCTTGAGGAGGACAGAAGCGCAAGTGGTTCTCCAAAAGGCTGCAAAGGCTGAGGGATTGCCAGCCGACAGGTTCATGTCCCACAGCCTCCGCATTGGAGGCGCCAGCGCTTTGGTCAAGAGAGTGGGACGATGGAGCAGTTCCGCTGCGCAGCGATACTTGTATGATAGTGGGGAAGTGCTGAAACACCTCTCAGGGAAAATGGCAAGGGTGAATCAGCGCATCCACTACACCTGGTGTTGATGGCTTGCCGGCTTGGTGAAAGTTGTGGCTGAAGAGCCATGATCCCTGGCAAGAAGTTCACCACTTGACTTGCCATGCCGCCAAAACAGTCGGGCAAGCGC
>CAXAMN010027584.1:423042-440763 GCA_963970005.1 Durusdinium trenchii
CTTTAGTACGCGGAGATCTGTGGAGCGGGAAGATGAGAACTGGTGACTTGGTAGTACAATGACTTGGTGGTACATCTTTAGTACGCGGAGTATCGGGGAGCTGGAGGATGAGAACTGGCGACTTGGTAGTGCAACTTGAGTACGCGGAGTATCTGGGGAGTTGGAAGATGAGAACTGGCGACTTGGCAGTAGAACTTTAGTACGCGGAGCAATCTGTGGAGCTGGAAGATGAGAACTGGCGACTTTGTAGTACAACTTTAGTACGCTTCCTTCCAACTTGCTTTTTTCAATGAGATTTCCTGGAGGCGTGCACGCTGCTTCTCCCCATACCAGCAGCCCAAATGATCACGACGATGAGCTGGGCTGTCACCGCTTGGCCGCCGGCGGGGGGTTTGGGAGGCGCGCGCTAATTCGTTCACTGTATGTACAGTGAAGACCTTCACCAGCAGCAGACATGGACATAGACAGGGACTCATACACACACACACACATCACACACAGAGACCCACGCACTGCCTCAACTTACTCGGACACACACACACAGACAGAGACTCATATACACACGGACATAGATACACACACAGAGACCCAAACACTACCTCAACTCACTCGACTTAACACTTCACACTGCACACTCAACAGATAACTCGCGCTCTGACTTCCTACGTGATGAAAAATGCTTTCGGGCCACTCGTCGTCTAGTTTTTAATCAGTGTGTCCAGGGTCTTGCATTGCTCATTAACTGACTTCCTGAATGCACGGCGTCTCATGTGGAACTGGCACGGGTTCTGGGATTGCACTTCTGCGGCTCGGTGTAGTGACCATAATGTATATACTGTAATGTATTTGGAAGCATGATTTGTCCATGTTATCTCAATGTCGCCGACGCAAGCTAATTTGCTGACAGGTTGGTGACTTCGACGCGCGTGTGTACCATGAGTGTCTCCATTTGGTCGCTGCGCACCAAGGTTTCAAGGAGCTTGCTGACTTTGTTTGTTGGCAACGGATGCATTCTGCCATTCTGTGACCATGCCAATGATGCGATGACTAAATATAGGGCCTAACGACCAAATACTGTAGCAATAACAATGGGCTGGGAAAAGCACGAGTGCCGTGTTGTTAGGAACCCTGTGGTTTTTGTCATTGGTCATGTCTTGGCTAAGTCCTTCATGCTGTTTTTCCCCAAACAGTTTACTGTTGCGGTTCTATCTTAGAGCTGGCCACACTCACTGGCCGCGCCCCTGAACTCTGTGGCTGCAGGCCTTGTCCTCCCTTGTCCTCCTCTGTGGTGTGTCCAGGCCTTGTCCTCCTGTGTGGCTCGGCTCTGTGTCCAGGCATTGTCCTACCTCAAATTTGGGCTCGTGGCCCGGCTCTGTGCCTCCCCCTGAACTCTGGCCCTGGGCTCTGTGGCCCGGCCTTGTTCCCCCAAACGGTTTACTGTTGTCCTCCTCTTGTCCTTGTCTTGTCTGCGCCCTGAAACTCTGTCGCCCGGCTCTGTGTCCGGGTCTTGCCCTTGTCGTGTCCGCGCCCCTGAACTCTGGCTAGGCTCTCTGGCCGCGCTGACCAATAAGCCTGTCCTTGCCTTGCTGTTGTCCTCCTCTCTTGTCCTCCTCTTGTCCTTCTCTTGTCCGCCTGAAGCTTGCCTGGACCGCGCCCGACTGACAATGGAAGGGCTTCTTCGAAGGCCATGGGTTGTCCTGCATTCGGAGCAAGCTTCTCAAGCATTTTTGGGTGTGCGCCAGTGCGCTCCAGGCGCGCTTGGGGAGTGCGCTTGCTCAAGGGCGCTTGCTCCGGCGCGCTCTGTATATGCGCTGGCAGCACGCTGCGGGCGCGCTCGGCAGGTGTTTGCATGGAACGCGCAGGCAGCGCGCTCTGAAGTTTGGAGCCCTCTCTTCAATTAGCGCGCAATTCCTTAAAGGTTGCTTCTTGAAGGCGCTTGGAGAGAGTTTTGGGCGCGCTCCAGGAACAGTTATAAAGCGCGATGATGGCAGCGCGCCCCACGCGCGCTCCGCACGCGCTCCGGAAAGGCGCGCTCCAGGGCGCGCTCTGTCGGGAAGGCGTTGGCAGCTCGCTCTGGTGAAAGGTGTTCCAGTCCAAAGCTATACCTGTGATCCCCCTAAATTGTTTGAAGGCTTCTGTTGGCGAGAGGGGTGTCATCTTCAGTTAGATTTTGGGCGCGCGCTGTAGACATGCTGGGCTTGGGAGCACATTTCAGGAATAGTTCCGAGTAATTTTTCGACTGGCTGGCCGCGCCCGTCCTCCTCTCCTCCTCCTCTTGTCCTGTTCTTGTCCTCTGGTTGCCTTTTGTCCTTCTCTTGCCCTCGTCTGGGCGTTGCAGGGCGGACTCTGGAACGTCCGGTCAGCGCTCTCAGCGCGCCCTTGGGGAGCGTGCTTTCGAGCGCTTGCTTCACGTTGCGCGTGCTCCCTTGCCCATCCAATTTTGCCGCAAGCGTCTCAAACATTTTTGGGTGCGCGCCAGCGCGCTCCAGGCGCGCTCGGGGAGTGTGCTTAGTTAAGGACGCGCGCTCCGGCGCGCTTTGTTTAGCTGCTGGCAGCGCGCTCGGCAGGTGTTCGGAGGGCGCGTTACAGATGCGCTCTGGAACGCGCTGGCAGCGCAATTTGAAGAACGGTGTTCTCGTCTAGTCTGGCGAGCGCACTCTTTAATTCGTTTTTGGGCGCGCTCCAGGTGCGCCCTGTGAGCCTTGCCGGGAGTGTGTTTTGCAGCGCTTGGGAGCGCGTCCCAGCCTTAAAGACTGAAGGACTATCAAGCTACCCTATAAAGAAGAGGAGTATATAGTGGATAGTAGTGGCTTGGAATTGTTCCCCAAACAGTTTACTGTTTGGGTTGTGTCTTGGGAAAACAGGAGCTGGGCACACTCGCTGGCCGCGCCCCTGAACTGTCCCCTGGCCGCGCTGGTCCTCTTGTCCGTCTTCTCTTCTCCTCCTCTTGTCCTTCTCTTGTCCTCCTCTTGTCCTTTTCTTGTCCTCCTCTTCGTGTCGTCCTCCTGTCCTCCTCTCCTTTTGTCCTGTTCTAGTCGTCTGGCTGCGCTGGCCAACCCTGCGTCCTTTGTTTTGTCCTTTTCTTGTCCTCCTCGGATCTTCTCACGACATATATCCGGTATCCCATCGGACTGCGCATGTGACACAGGCATCAGGATACCTGCCGCAACTGGTGTTTTCAAACACTTATTGTTTAGGTGCAGTTCCCAAACAGCTGGAGGCTTTAGAAAAGTATACTTGCATTCGTTTCCACCAACATTGGAATTTTCGGAGTTGACGCCGACGCCGACAAAAATGCTGACGCTGTTTGGGGTCTACGCTGGTGTAATTTCATGTTCTTCCCCAGGCAGTTTACTGTTGGGGTTCTATCTTACAAAAAAAAGGATGGCCACACTCACTGGCCGCGCCCCTGAACTCTGTGGCTGGGCTCTGTGCCCAGGCCTTGTCCTCCCTTGTCCTCCTCTGTGGCTGGGCTCTGTGTCCAGGCCTTGTCCTCCTCTTGTGCTTGTGGCTCGGCTCTGTGTCCAGCCCTTGTCCTCCTCTTGTCCTTTGTGGCTCTGCACTTGTCCTCTGCTGTGTCCAGGCCTTGTCCTCCTCTTCTCCTCTGTGGCTGGGCCTTGTCCTCCTCTTGGCCGGAACTCTCTGGCTGGGCTCTGTGGCTGGGCTCTGTGTCCAGGCCTTGTCCTCCTTTGTCCTCTGTGGCTGGGCTCTATGGCTGGGCCTTGTCCTCCTCTTGTCCGGGTCTTGTCCTCCTCTTGTTCTTGTCTTGGCCGCGCCCCTGAACTCTCTGGCTGGTGTCTGTGGCCCGGCTGAAGAGGAGTGTGGCCGAACAAATAGCGATGCCAATGCCGACAAAAATTCTTTGATGAAACAGTTTGCTCTTGGGGTCACGGTACGGAGTACCAAGAAATCTATGTTTGACTAATACTGGTCTAAACGAATCGTTTCGAAACTGTTTGGGGTCTATGCTGGTATAATCTGTTTCTTCAAGCGTTTTCGAAAATCCGTACTCAGAGCGACTATACAGTAAAAATACGGTGGGCTGCTCCGCCTTTCTATCCTGCGACGCCATTGTCTTTTAGCGGGTCGCTTTGCGAGACAGTCTGCCGACAGCTCTCCCAAAATCGCCGTTGGCGACGTTGTTTTGTTGGTGCAAATATACATGTAGAACTTGCACACGTTCAGTTGGCAGTTTCGCTTCGTCGTCAAAGTTTTGGGAACATATTGTTACGAAAGCCAGCCGATAGGCTAGGCTTAAGTTAGTTTCTGCGAACAAAGTGAGCTTGGGGAGTCCAGGGGGGCAGATGCGATTCTGTGTGGTCAAATCATGTCAGCCTGCTGAAAGGTGTTTTTACTTTTTGGTGTGGGCAACTTTTGGCGAGTTGATGATGCAACAGACGCAGGGCAAATTAGATTTAGGGTTGCATCACCCTAGAAGTAATTTTGAAAAAACTTGCTTCGCAGAATGGCCCTGGAAGGAAACGGCCAATTGGAAGGACAAGATCTGGCCACTTCAATCTATATTACTGTGGGAACAATGCATCACACGAGCTTCACACACCTGTGCCCGGCTTGGGTTTTTAGCTCTGAGATGCTTATCCGATCGGGGGCTCGCGGTGTTTGAGAGTGGGCCTAGCCAAGTGGTTTTCAGCGCATGTGCATGCGTGGGGTGTCGGAAGCAGAACACTGCGTTTACTAAACAGTGCGAGTTCTTCAGTTGCTAGTAGTTCCTCTGACCACCCTTTGGAAGGGCATAGCCGTCCCGACCTAGCTTTCCGGACATCAAGGACAGACCTTGTTTTCACGGCCGCGGCATAGATTAAAACGGCTTTCACGGCTATGCTAGACCTTCACGGTCTTCACTGCTTTGGTCTCAAAGCTGTGCTATCAGTTCGTTTTTGTCTTGTTTGGCTCGATTCATTAGTTCTTCTTCCCATCTAGGGATATTGGGGGGGTAAGATCACCGCATGTAACCTGTCAAACCAT
Organism: Durusdinium trenchii; assembly: GCA_963970005.1. Classification (NCBI taxonomy): domain Eukaryota; class Dinophyceae; order Suessiales; family Symbiodiniaceae; genus Durusdinium; species Durusdinium trenchii. The sequence continues at coordinate 428,029 of CAXAMN010027584.1, forward strand.
GACACATGAGGCATTTTTACCAACCGGGAACTTACATTTGCCAAGAGGCTTCGACACACTGCAGAATGCTTAGGCCTTTGGCCAAGTCCCTCGCAGAAAACTATGCTTCCCCCGTTCTGTCCAACGACTGCGCGCCCTTGTACCTCTACCTCTCTTGGGCCTACGCAAGCGCTTCGAAAGGTTCATCTTGGCATGAACAACCGATGCGTGTTTGCAACGACGCTCCTGTGCACGCTTCGGCCATGCCTTTGCACCGTCACTGCGCAAACACGCGCTCTGCGCAAGCTGACTCGGCAGTCCGCTTTGTCTAATCTCTTCCGCACCTTCCACCAGTAGTCAGTTACCTTACTCAAGGGGATTCCAACAACCGTGCGCGGTGCACATCACTAATGAGAGCCAGTCAGGACTTCCTTTTCAATGCATTCAAGCCGTACAAGTACAAGGTTGTAAGATGTCGAAAAATCCAATCAGACCCGTGCAGAATAGTAGTGACAACCTTGAAAGGCAACTTTACCGAACATCCTTGCTTCCGTGTTTGTTTCAAGTTTTTACCAAATTTGAAAACAAGTACCTTGTATGTTGTTGTGCCCAGCACTATCGTGATTTATTTTTTGTGATTCTGGTGTAGACCACTCAATTGTTCTGATCTAAGTTGTTCTAACGAACTATGTCTGGATAGAACCGCGGCACTTCAAAAAAAAGGCATCAAAACCAATCCAGAAATGAACTGTCCTTTTTTGCAAAAGAACTAGAGAACAGGCGCCGAGCAGCCGGGCTTCAACAGTTTCAGAGGTAAAAAGCGAACGGCTACTGCCTGTTTCCCTGCCACGAGCCACAAAGTCGCAGATGGCTGAGGCAAGTCGTTTCCATGCAAGGATGTCTGGTAGAATGTGTTCAACGGAGGGATATGAAGCGCTCGTAAGCCTGTGCCGTCGCACTCGAACGTTCTACGCCAAGATTAAAGTCTTCTCTTCCTTCTCAGCCGCGTGGCATTCCCAGGCCTGACGACAGGGTGCTTCAAAAGGCCGATTGTGGTTGTTAAATAGTTTTCCGAAAACTCAAGATGTAGATCCTATATGAGACAAGATGCGCAAGGTAGCAGCAATGTGCTGACATATGTGATCACCCGTGCCTGTAGATGTTTGCTCTGCTGCGGCAACCCACGGAGGTTGCCAAACGTAAAAACGATAAAACTCGATGGGGTTCCTAATGTCGCCATGAGCAAAAACAAGTTGGTTGGCTCATTTTAAGAAACCTGCAGCCCATATTTGATATTCATTCCCTGACCCTGCAGAGGGTATGAGAATCAATACTGGAAGAACGGAAAACAATGACAAAATGAAAGTGAAACAAATGAGGCTGCAGACGGGGGGTTCTCCGGGCGAAAACAACACAAGCAAACGTCAGACGAGTCGAACACGCGGAGCCTGCCTGTGTTTCTGAAAAAGCGCGCTTGCTTTGACGCATTGAAAAAGTGCTAAGACAAACGGATTTTTTGGAAAAAATCCGCGCGAAGAAGTCGAATATGAACAGAGTAATGCCAGATTTGGACAAGGTGTTTTTTCATCTCCCCAGTCAAGGTGTGGTTTCATGCTTTTTGCATATCGCATTTCATGCTGAAAAACCTTCAAAAATACTGCTGGCACCAGTGAAAAATGATGTTGTGCTTTTTACAGTGTAAGTCACACGACTCATCGATGACAATGTTGTGGTCATGACAATGCTGTGATCGATAACAATGTTGTGATCGATGACAATGTTTGTGACGCTGAAGTCCCCAATGTCCCCGATGATGCTAAAGTCCCCGGAGAACCCCCCATCCAGACCCACAAATGAACCCCCTTTTGTTCGCAACTCGGCACTGTAAAGTCAGGAGTGAGCTTTGTGGCTAGCCTGATGCAAAGGGCAGCTTTAGTGTGAGCATCAGTGTCCCCTAGACAAGTCCGTCATTTAAACTAAAGCTCAAATGCTCAAGTCCAGCATGACAATCCCAATCGTGTGTGAAAAAACATACGTGCCCAAATGTCAAATTCCAGATTCACGTCCTTTTTTTCTTGCTTTTACGCTATCAAACTGTATGCCTTTGTTCTCAACTCACACCGATGTTTTGCGCGAGTTTGCAAAGGCTGCCGCAGGCAGACCGACAAGAATGCTGAATCCCCAAAGCATGAGACTCTCCTGCTGCCGCTTTGACGCCCCGAGTCTTAGATGTCTATAAGTCCTATAAGTCTATGTCATAGCGAAGTGTAGAGAGGCTGTGGTATGGTGAGGCGCAGTGTAGTCATGTCATGCGCAGTAGTTTGTGATGTGGTGAAGTGGTGTGGTACGTACCATCCTGTGCGGATTTTTGTGACGCGCTGGTTTGTCATGTCATGAGAGATTTTGTGCAAAGTGGTGACTTGTAATTGTAGTGCAGCCAAGTGTGAAGCGGTGAAGTGTCGAAAGAAACATGTAATGTAATGCGCATGTAACAATTATATAGTTGAGTCAGATGGGTGGCTACCTGACGCCTGCCTTTTGGCTCAAGATGCTTGTTTGGTGGCTTGCCACCTAACACTCGTTTGTTTGGCCTTGTTCGTTTTCTGCTTGCGCTATTTGGAATGCCTTGGCGACAGGCCAAGCCCAAGTGCGCGGACAGTCCATATTCTGGTGAGTCCTGTACTGAGGGACTTTAGTTAAGCCTTGCAGCCTCTCCAGCTTATTCCTGTGTAAGATGCCTGGAAGATCAAGGGAGGGCGCGGCCATTGAACGGGTGACTTCTGCGGGGTTGGTTGCTGAGCACAGCGGTTCATGGAAGCACTGAGGCCGGCTGCAAATATTCGGAAACAGTGCCTGCCTGCTACGCTGGGTTGGGATGCCATAGCGTCCCTCATTGAAGCAGTTCGTAGGCTTCCTCCAGTCTCTTGCCGAATGGCGGTAGTGAACCAACGAAGACAGCGGCGACACTTTGCGCTGGCCAGTGTGCGTGGCGTGACATTTGCAGTTTCCAAGCTTTCACTGTCTTCTCTTTGGGATTTCCCGGAATCTTGAGTTGAAGTTGCCTTCCAGAAATGCCATCCACCTTCATGTCATGGACCGACCCTACTGGTGCTGAATTAGGCCGTCCGTTTTTGGGGTCCTTCTGGAAGATGATCTTGCCACTGGAAGCTGACCTTGCCGCTGCTATTTCGCATTGGCAAGCTCTTTGCGTCGCACAGCTGGGGCGATGGTTTTTTGTGCGGCTTGTTGCTTTCTTTTGGGAAGAGCAACAACTGCGGCTGCAGCCCCGCAGGGCCAACATGCAGCAGCGCGCAGTTGCATCGTCAAGAAAAGGACGAGCGCCCGCACTGCCCACCAAACTTTAAGGGACAGAGGGGTCCTGGCAGAGAACACAATGTGAGTGAGGATGGTAACTGCACAAAGGGAATTGAACTATGCAAGCTGCTCCAGTCAGGAGAAGGCCTTGAGAAAGACAACAGAGGATTCTTCAATAGGAATGGCCCAAGAGGCATCTATACGGCTGGCGCCGTTTGGAGACGCACGGAGCGGACAGTCACAGCGATGGACCTAAGGCGGCGCCGCGACTTCATTAAGGCACCACGCCTCAATCACGGCAAAAGTCGTGACAAATGACACTTGGACAGACAACAACGCACCGCATGTGAACTCAGAGCCATGGATAAAGACTCGCCAGAACGCAGGTTGATGATGAAAAGGCACAGAAGCTTGCAAAGAAGGTTAGGAAGAGGCTTCGGGCCTGAGGTTCCTGCTGGAACTTGGACAAGTGTGGCCTGGTTTGCAATTCAAACACTCGCAATTGTCCCCGCCCCTGTTTTTGCTTTTGCTTTGCAGATTCTCAGTTGCGGAATCCTAGTTGTGGAATCCCAGTGGCGGAATCCGAACAAATAGTTGCGGAGTCGGACTTCACCATCATCCACGCGACAGCAAGCTAAGCCGCGAGCCTGGATGCTGCAACTGGATTTCCGCCACTGCATGGGATTCTGCAGTTTGGATGCCGCAACTTGCAATCTCTGTTTGAGAACACCAGTTGCAGAGTCCGACTCTCCAGTTTAGCTTCAGAACCCCAGTTGCGGAATTTGACTTTCCTGTTTCAGAATACCAGTTTCAAAACCTTAGTTTCAGAATCGTAATTCTAGAACACCAGTTTCAGAATCCGACCGATTACAGTATATAGTTTCCAAATCCGGCTCTAACCACAGGGCCATGGCTGAAACATTGGAACTGAACTCCTTGTGAGCGGACTCCCGGGCCTGAGAAACATCTTTGCAGACCAATGAGGGTTGAAGTGTAAAGGTGCCATTTGTGATGTGGTCAAGGGTCAAGTGGCGATGTTTGATGTGGTCTGGTGAAGTGTGCTTTGTTGTGCTGTGATGAAGCCTGTTGAACTGCAATCTGGTGATGCGTGGTAGTTTGTGACGTGTTTCAGTCAAATATTTGTGGTGAGTTGTGATGCAACGAAGGGAAAAGAAGTAAAGTGCAATGTTGTATACAACTTTGCGCGCCTCCAGGAATCCCTTGAGCCCTCCTTTTATCGACTCTATACGACTGTTCCATATTTCACTCCACATGACGACTTCTCTCGAGATACTTCTCTCTGAGAATATGTTTATCCTCTCAAGTCGCTACATTACCTCGTGCTGAATTTGTGCAGGCCTGCCAATGCAGCTCGCAACCTTGACTTCCATGCCCCAACGGAATCGCGTTGGCATGAAACAAACCGAACACCAATGACCAGCACGCCATGCAACACTCGCCTGCAACCGTCCAACACCTGTCCGCACCTTGGTGACACCACCTGGGCAGTTTTCCCTGACACACAGGCTCCAGAAACATCCCTTGATGACTAGTCATAGTGACAAAATTAATGAGCGTGTTGCAGTACCATGCAGTTGCGGAGGTGACCTAGGCCTGTTTTGTGCGTAAATGTCCACCTCTGACTGATAGATAGGGCCCCCTCCCCTCAAATAATCTAAGAAACAGTTTTAGTATGGTTAGTAAAGTATTTGCATTGTTTTTTTGGGAACAATATACGTGGATTGAAATTTGGATTAGCAAGGCATCCAATGGTAAAATTGGATTTGTTTTATTCATTTATTCAGGGTATATGGGTTCGTCGTAGGTGGACATGAGTCACTTAAGCCCACACGTGCATTCAAATCAGCAATGAACGAACATGCAATTGAATTGACTCACGAAAGCTCACCATTGGAGAAATAAAAGTACTCTCCCTGCTTCCTGCTTGAGATATGCATGCATTAACCCCTTGCGAAGGGACTGGATACAATCTTCAAGCTGCTCAAGGCAACAAAACCTTAGGGCTTAGGGTTTCTGTGGGAGTCGCCATCAGACATTTCAAGTGTCTCGGCTCCTGGGGCGGTGAAATATTTGTAGAAAAGTTTGGCCGATATACCCTGCCATGAAGAGCTGACAGTCCAATGGTTTTGAAGAGAGTGGTCTGCCGTGGCTTTGAAATGCCTTTGTTTTTTTTGCTTCCTTGCCAACAACACTCCGGAAGCAAAAGCAGGAGGGTCTGGAGTTGAGCCTCCCGTCGAGGGATCAAAGGATTCAGTCCTGACCTCAGGATTCTATGGGAGTCTGGTAGTTTTCCCTAGACGCTTATTTGAAGATGTTTGGAAGCCTCAAATGGCTGAGTCAGAAGTAGACTCAGAGAAGCTGCACAAGCTGTGACAATGAAAGCAAGCCCTTCGTCGAAGCATATATTTATGTACTCATACTCAAACGAAATCAGAACACATCAGAACACTTTTGAAACTGTGACGGACGTAGAAAGGAAACCATACTGTAGCTGATCATGGCATTCTCCAATGCCTCTGACAGGTGACATAGTGATAGCTGTTTTGACTATTTGTGCCAATGAATATAGTTTTTGCCATTCATGTGGGTGTTGTCTCAAGCAACTGAGTTTATTGACAACTCAGGAGGAGCTCGGCTGAAGTTGTTTACAGAATAGCGGGGCTCAAATTTTGAGATTATGGAATGTTGGGTCAGCGCTTCCCCAGTCCCCTTTCAAAGGTTTTGTTCAATTGACCTCCCCCCTGCGATAGGATGATAAGACCTCAAGTGTCATTCCAAAGATTGTTTGTTTTGTCCAGGGTCCTCCGCCCCGGTGCAATGTGAATTGAAAGAGCCACTTTGATTTCCCATGAATGCACTCATCATGGCAGCCACGCATGACCGTGAACGTGGATTCTCCGAACCACAATCCTTTGGCACCGAAATCCCCATAGGTCACGCTACCACAGACTAACTGCACCGCAGTGTAGATTCTCGCAAACCACACGGAGACAAATGATTCACTCTATGGTGCAGATTGTGAGCAGCTAGCAACCTCAAGTAACCACTCATCACCGCATTGACAATGAACCACAGTGCCTCAGTGCACGGATCAAATAACCCCTGTAAATTAGCTCAGATGATATTGCCACAGCCAACGCAGATCACTGCTCATCGGCACGATGTTTTTCTCAAACCACCTTGCATCATCAGAGATCATGGCAACTCACCAGAGGTGCAAGAGTGCATATCACTCACTTTCGAGAAACTGGTGCAGATCAGCCCAGCACATCTTACGACAAGCTAAAGCGAGCCTGATCGTTTTTGGTCGCTGTCGCCTCACCAGTCTAGGTTACCAGTTCCAACTGCCATGCCGTACCACGCCGTTGAAAGAACAATATAGGGTCCAGGGGTGTCCAGGGTTTGAGATGGTTGAGAACTACATTTGGCCAGCTAGTTTTAGTGGCATGCTCTTGTCGAGTTGTAGACTGCTTGAGGCATAGAAAGAGGCACGGAACCCATATCATTCATTGCCCTGCCAAATGGTGACCCAAGGCAACTTTTGGCAATTCTTTTTGATTTTGTAGACAATAATGTTTAAACATGCGCAAGAAAAGAAAGCATCGCTGATCCTTGCAATAGGTTCAATCTTGTTTTCTGCGTCTTTTTAGCTGCGTTGCCACTAGAGCTTCGAAGCTTGACTTGGCTTTCGGGAGGCCGGAATCCTGCGGGAGATTCCTGCGCCCAAACACAGACAGGACTTATGGATACTTTTGGTTTCGCAGGAAATTCGCTAAGTACCAGCTATTGTATAACATTTACTGACCCTATAGACTAGGCCATGGAAGATGCCACTGTGTTCATGAGATTTGCTTGTTCTAATTCTTAGGTGTGTGTGTGTGTAGGGACCTAGTCACTATCAATTCTTGAGGACAAACTCAAACATTGGCCAGGCAAGGAGCTTGTTGTACCATGTCGTACACGCTCTATCGACATGAATCGATGATGACAGTCAACAGTGGTTTGTTTGCGCCACAAGAGGCCGAGAAGGAAGCCCATGGACTTGATCTTAATCACTTGCTACAAAGACAAAAACCACATGCTGCAAGCAAGGAAAATTGACAGGAATATGCATGAATTAACATCGGGTATTGAGATCTATTGAGTGACTGGTAGCTAAAGCCAGCGACGTGCGACGTGCCAGTTCTTCTTTGATTCATTGCAGCATGCTAGCTAAGGTCCATCTCCCTTTCGTGGCTTCACCTCAGCATTGTCTACGTGGTGGCGCTCAGTTTTGGGACCTCATGCTTGCTTCAGCACTCCTGGATCCTCATGCATGGCATTGTAAGGTAGTACAAAGCAGAAGTATTTGCTTGCTCTTATCCTGGCACCAGATCGTTCCTGAAAGCCAATGCAATTGCGAAACCTAAGGACCTGTCCCACTGACCAGACGGCTAGGACACCTTTGATCGAGTGACGGGCTTAGATTTTGTGAATTTGTGAATGACTGCGCAATAACGGGATTTCATGAATTCTCACTTATATTATATAGACTGAATCAGACTAGTCAAGGACTGTTTAGCTCAAGTGAACATTTGAGCAAGCAGCAAGACCGTATTAGCAAGATTATTCGGCCAGGCTTCGCACTGCCACCCACCTGGCTGCATGCTTAAGAGGATCAAAGTTTGATAAAAGATGATAAAGGCATGACTTCCAAATCAACTATGTACTTGTACCCCTGTGGCATCAGGTAATTTGTTCTTAGCGTGGTCTCCACTCGCAAGTATTGTAGGTGTTCAAAGAGAAAGATCCCACCAATGCACTGCAAAAGCGTCTTCGAAAGATCCTACCAGGTTTCTTTGCTCAAGAGATTTCGAAAGCTTTACATCTCAGGTGCAGAAGCCGCAATCTCCTCGAAATCTTGAGAGGCGTATATAGACTGGTGTGCTGGTACCGCGCATGTGAGAAGATGTAGACTATGGAGAGCAGAGCAAGTCTGTCTGCATTCCTTCCGCGCCAGCACTTGACAATCTGAATCAAAGTGCATGTGCTCATGTAGTTAAGCACGCACAATAAGATGTGGCACAACAGTAGGTCTCGCATAGGTTCTCGCATGCATATGTTCTAGTTCAAATCAGCACTAGACGAGTTTCCCAGAAAATCTAGGAACGAAATCAATCACGCGAGGGCTTTGCGTCCTCGCGCCTAGTAGCGCTCTACTGACTCTAGCTGTCCTTTTGCTATGACCTGCCCCAAAAAAAGCACGTTTAACATGGAAGGAACAACAACCTTCTTTAGTTCACATTTTGTTGTGCTTTCCTTCTCTTCGACCCTGTTGTGTTCATGAAGCCAAGCCCTAAAGCCTGTTGCTGCGTGATTCTTCGATACACTTGGTTCCGCCAGGCCAGGATCTGCTAGATTGCCTGCATCCTCCAGGCATCATTTAAAAATTTGGATTCTTTGAGATGGATCATATTGATTACTTGAAATCATGTCCGATTCAGGACGGATCAGACTTAACAAAGCAACCAAGATAAAACAATTCTAGGGTTCTTTTTCACCTACAGCACTGAATCAGCGCATTACAGCACTTGCTGTGTCAGGTTGTCATTCCAGAGGCCGGCGACGAGCAGCTAGTCCAACTGTGCAACGAGAGCCTTGTTGTTGTGTAGGGTTCAATTTTTGCCTGCATTCTTCTGGCTTTGCACCCTGCACCCGCGGCATCTAAACTCTGCCGACTGTGGCCCTGGCTGGCTACAGCCAAAGTCGGCAGCGAGCCTTTGCTCGCAATTGACATTTTTCAAGCAGAAGATGTGAAGAGCGCAGATTCTGCATTTCTGAATCGACCTACGTTTCACGGCTTGGGCCATTGAGAGGTCGCTGCTTAAAATGTGGAGCATTTGGAGGCACGTGACATACATGATCACACATGTATTCGAGGTTTGCCATGGAGCCTTCAATTCACTCGTGTCATTTCTCCTCAGTTCAACATGATCAAAGTTAATTATTCTCTCCCACTTGATTGTTTAGGACTCGACATTAAGCTGTGCCTCTTCCCATTTGAGAGAGGATTTAAGGCTTCTCAAAGAAAAGTCGCAGAGGCAGAGAGAGAGAGAGAAAGAGAGACCCCGAAACATGAACAGGTCAGGTGTCAATTTGATGCATATTTTGTCGACGCAGTTGCCCGCAGCTGCTCATACCGGACAATACTGGTACAGTACAATCAATGTATATAGTATAATATTTGTTGTGCTATTGCGAAGAGTCCTTCCTCGGTTGGTCAAAGTAGTAGATTGAATGAAGTGTGGAACCTAGGGCAATCCCATCCAGCGATGGGTCACGATTTAACTCACAGGCAAGCTTAGAGAGCGTTGTTGCGCTAGTGCACAGACCCGGAATTAATGTCAGACACAGATACTTCATGGCAAGACAGTTCACGCCAGGACCAAATAGAAATGAATTGGCATTGAAGCATTTGGACAATGACAAGCAGAGAATATGAACGGGTGTCAAGTGGATTGCAGGCACATTTTCAGCCGGTCCTTTGCAAACAGAAGTCTTTTTACCCTTGCAGCTTCGCTTTCAAAAAGCCTGATGAGATGCCCACACAAACGCGGCAGCGATATTTTGGAGACTTTCATACCAGCACAGATTGCTTGTCGACGCTCATGCGTTTTAGAGCAATCCCTGAAAGGCCCTACTTGTATGTGGTTGCTCTTTGTTTGAATGCAACTGGAGCCTGGAACCACATTTCCAACGTCTTCCGATGGTGCAAGCACCTGATGATGCAAGACCTGGAGCTTGATCCTGAAACCGTAAGAGATCGCTGGAGTTCACCAATGACATTGGTTGATAGAACTAAGACGTTGATCATATCCGAATCATATCCCTCATTCTTTGCATACCTTCCGCAAACTGCGTCGCTGAGGCCCATGTTTCTGTTTGCAAGCGCTTTGCCTTGGTGCCAAGGTGGCACACTTGAGGCTTGCCAGGTCCTTAGAGAGTTTTGGAGAGACGCTCACTGCACAAGGCAACACAGTTAAATGTGAATTGTACTGTGGTTTGGAGCTGGTCAAACTTCCTCAACCAAAAAAGTCAGCGACAGAAAGGGGATGAACGAGTTCCACTTCAATCCTTGTTAGATTTGCTTGTGGGCACCCATCAGTGGATGCAAAGTTGGGTACTTGTATTGTGTATACTTGTTGTTTTTGGTGCACTGCTACCTAGCAGCTAGAAATTCTGAGTCGAAAAGGTGATGCCGAGATTTCTTATGCCCTTGCAAAAGGTGCCACAATAGTTACTCTTCCCGACAAAGGCACATGCCGAGTGAATGCAGCCAAAGGCAATTTGAACAAACTTGAAGATCTTGTATGTCGCCATGAGCTTAGGACTGCCCGAGTTTCACACCTATGAGACTACTGACTAAGGCGACAGTTACCTATGACCTTTGAGGTGTGCCAAGGGAGATAAGGGAGATGAGGTCCCCTTCTATCAGAAGGTCCGGGCTACCTGAGTTCACCCTATTTCGGATTGGGATTGCATCATGGCTTCGAGAACTGATTCTCATTGATGGTTTGGGGTTCCCTCCTCTCCTTTTCGATCCACTTTTGCTCTTCACCTTTGCGCAGATCAGCAAGTGAATATGTACCACATCATCAGTTCAACACAGGCCATAGCAGCTATGGCAGTCACAGCATTTGCTCCGCAGCTCTCATCTCATCGCAGCATCCTGGTCCATTTTGAGCCACCAGCACCCCGACTCAAGTGGATTTCATATGCCATATGCTCTAATATTCTGGCCAGGTGCATCCATGTGAGGTAAATTCAGTCATAGAGGTCCCTTTATTGTGTGGAAGCATTCAATAAGTAAAACCAAGTTGGGGGACACTAAATTCGCTGCAAGTGGACGTTGCATGCCGTGTATAAAAACAATTCTGACCATCACTCCTTTGCATCCCACTCTGGCCGTGTCTTGTTGAGGTCGAAGACTCCCTTGCGGACCATTTCGAACTCCTCCAGGCTCAGAGTTTTGGTTCCTACTACTGGCCTAGGCACTTGTGAGTTCTTGGACCCCGTGTTTGTTCGGTGCAAGAACTATTCATGACCGGATCAAAGACCTCCAAGGCCATGGCTACAGAATTCCTGAATTCAAGTGCTACTGTTTGCTGCTTATGAAGCAGAAAACTATAGCAAACTGTACAAACTCTTTTTCACAGAGGCTTGTGAAATACTTATATTTTACATATTTCCTCATACTCCAAGATGGTCATGAATCTTACAGTCCTCATGCAATCACTGGAATTCAACAAACCTTGCAAGTTACTTCGAAGCTAGTGGCATTAATCGCTATTAGGTTGGAGGCAATTAGGATCTATTAGTTTGGAGGCCATCGCCATTAGGTTGGAGACCCTCGCTATTAGGTTGGTGGCCATCGCTCTTAGGTTGGAGGCCATCGCTATTAGGTTGGAGGCCATTGCTATTAGGTTGAGGCCGTCGCTTCTAGGTTGGAGGGCATCGCTATTCGGTTGGAGGCCATCCCTATTAGGTTGGAGGCCATCGCTTCTAGGTTGGAGGCCATCGCTTCTAGGTTGGAGGCCATCACTGGTAGGTTGGAGGCCATTGCTATCAACTTTGCAGCGTCTTGTGAAAGTGTCCTTAACAAAAAAGGGGCGCTCGATGACATCACAAGTTTGGACAACTGGATCTGGAGAGCTGTGCGCGTCTAGGTCTCGCCATCCACGTTCAAGCCAAGGTCGATGATTTGGATTACAAGGCTTACGTGGCCCCTTGACATGCTGCCAGCGGTGTTTTGCGCCTTCCACAAACCACTCAAACTGAGCTTCCAAGCTGACCAGAACAGGCATCTTTGCTCCAAGTCAAAGGCTGCACAAAGCTGCCAGATGGTGTGGAGGTGTTGGTTGCCTCCGTGTCACCCGGGTCTTGATGCCTGGGGCGCATGTTGAACACGATGTCGACACATCGCCTCTCTGGAGCTGCAAACCTCTGGCCAACGCCCAAAGGCATAGGTATCAAAAAAAAATATTCACCGAATCAAAAAATGAATATTTACTGAATCAACCAAAAAAATATTCGTTGTGGGATGAAATCCCTTGGAATTCCCAGTCGTGTAGGTGGCCGGTCCTCTGGTCTGCTGGTCCCCTGGTCCTCTGGTCCGCTGGTCCTCTGGTCCGCTGGTCCTGGTCCGCTGGTCCCCTGCAGTCCGCTGGTCCACTGGTCCGCTAGTCCCTTGGTCCTCTGGTCCTTTGTCTTTCTGTCTTTCTTTTTCGCAGCTGTTCTCCTTTATCTTTTTTGCGTTTGCTTTTCCTTTTGTTCGCTTTGCAGAGACGAAACCAAACAAGGAAGCAAGCAAACAAGCAAGCAAGCAAGCACTGCTCACCTTTGGATCTGGTGTGCGCTGGGGGGGGCGCTGCGCCCCCCCCC
>CAXAMN010027584.1:440863-467117 GCA_963970005.1 Durusdinium trenchii
GGGGGGGGCGCTGCGCCCCCACCCGAACCCCCCCCCGCGCCACGAAATCTGCACTTCATCCCCGACACCCGTGCCTGCCACGAAATCAATATTTTAAGGTGAACTCCCCGGTGCAAAATTTTCTAACCAAGCAAATATGCTTCCTCTATCTACCTATCTATCTATGTATGTATGTATGTATCTATCGATCCATTTATCTTTCTATCTGTCTATCTGCAGTTCAACATCCACAAAGTACTACACCTGCCACGAAATCTGCACGTCAAGGTCCACAAAGTCTTGTGCCTGCCACCAAATCTGCACTCCAAGGCCACAAAGTCCTGCACCTGCCACCAACTCTACACTTCCACATCGAAAAGTCCTGCGCCTGCCACGAAATCTGCACTCCAAGGCCCACAAAGTCCTGCACCGGCCACCAACTCTGCACTTCCACATCCACAAAGTCCTGCACCTGCCACGAAATCTGCACTTCAAGGTCCACAAAGTCCTGCGCCTGCCACGAAATCTGCACTCCAAGGGCCACAAAGTACTGCACCTGCCACGAAATCTGCACTTCAAGGTCCACAAAGTCCTGCGCCTGCCACAAAATCTGCATTCCAAGGGCCACAAAGTCCTGCACCTGCCACGAAATGTGCATTGCAAGGTCCACAAAGTACTGCACCTGCCACGAAACACTACGACTACCACTACGATACTGCTGCTACTATAGTACTGTTGCTACTCTTACTGCTACTGCTATTTGGAACTTATTTTTTGGAGTCTGTATTTATGTTTTTATTGATGCGTGTAAAATTGTTTTTTATTGCTACGTTAAATATTGTTTTTGATCTCTCACCCACGCCCAAATCTTGTACCGCTGTGGCATAAGTCCATTGGCACGGTGACATTGGGTGGACAGCCCCCCCTGCGCAAATGAAAATGCACCTGGCGGAGCTTCAAACAAACGGCGCAAGATCCCTTGTGAATTCTGAAAGACTTTTTCACTTGGGTGACCCTTCGTCTCCTCGTCCCTGTTGAGTCAACCCCTAAGCGCCTAAGGACTGATGCGCAGGGTCCCCGGGTTGGAGCTGAGGGACGTTGCGAATTGCGGACCTCTTTTGACCCGGTCAAAAGCCGAGCTTGTTGATGGTGAGGCCAGCTGCCTGAAGTGCAGAGTCAAGATCTCGAAAAGCTGTCGGGCCTGGGTGGCTACTAAATCAGGATCAGCGCCAGTAATTAGGAGAGGTCATCAATCCAGGTCTTGACAGCCACTTGGGGCTTGCCCTTCTGGTAGAAATAGCATGCCCAGATTGCCTTCCGCTTGAAGTGATCTTGGACCTGTGTACAGGTCAAGTTTCAAATGAAGCATAGGGTACCCAAGCTGTAGAGCAGGCTCATAGATGGCATCCAACTCTGCCGCGTCGTAGAATCAGCTTTAATATGTGTGTCTATATATATATATATTTGTTTATAACTATATATTATATAGAAGCCAGCGCACAACAGAGAGACAGAGATGCAAATCGGAAAACCAGCATTGAGGGTCAAAAACATCACAGTTCATCGTGTTCACCATTGACTTGCACATCCATTTGTTGGTGTTCGCAAGTTTGGCCAAGGGCCTCGAATAAGTATAATAAGGGTAGGAACACCTACAGCATGGATTGCAAAAGCAAAGATGTCTTGGAAGATGTTCCTTGGGGGGGAGGGTACAATACCACTTGACGGCAACATATCGTAAACTGCTAGGCCCTAGGCATGCGTTCCAAATGATGGCTTGGTTCGAAGGATTGATTGTCAATTTGTCCAGGTACATGGCATGGCTCTTCCTGCGAATTAAGGGCTGGCAGCAAAGCACACCATCAGTGTACATTCGAGTACATTCGTTTGGCAGGTGAGAAGTTGTTTGTCGTTCAGAATGATAGCCAGGTGCTCAGAAAACGGTTGTGCACTGCATCAACACCATCATGGTCATAGCTGAGTGAAGAACCACAAGAATGTCGATGAATGGGTTGATATGGAAATACTTGTGTATTGTATTGTATTGTACTGTATAGTGTTTTTGTCGACTGATTCTCAAAGTTTAAAAAATATACAAATACATATATATATATATATAGATAGATAGATAGATAGAGAGAGAGAGTGCTTATGTATGTTTATGTCATTTTTTACTGCCAGCTTTGCATATTGCGCCCACCCAACCCAAGGACAGGTTCCCTGGTTATGTCCTTCCGTCCTCCCGATCAATCGGAAGTTATGCTTGGCGGACATGAGGGAATTAAATATTTGGTCCATTGTTGCCATCGTCCCGGCTAGACACACCAACCAGCTCCGTTCGAGCCCTGGGCACGCTGGTTTGAGCTTGTGATACAACCCCTTCGATGCAGTGTTGAGCATGGTTGAGTCATACGTGACTCAAATATCAATGCTTGGACTGGGTATACCTCACGAAGACATAAGCGCAACAATCACGCGCCGTTCATTGCCTACATTCCGATCAGCCCTTTATCTGAATTAAGGCTATGGAAGTTTGGGACTTGTGAGCTTGCTGGGCATGCGTATCTTGGCTGACCTAAAATCAGGCATGTACGCAGCAAACGGTGGCTGACTCGGCGGAGGCCTAGTGTAGGCGGTCTGATTTGTGCACGTCATAGCTACAATGACGTCAGTATAGATGTATGTTCTCAATGTGAGTGCAAAATTGCCGTTGCCCACGCTAATTAATCAGTCTTGGAGATTGCTACCCCTTGCTAGTAACAATAATGTGTTTGCAAAAGAATTATCCCCATACATTTGCAATACAGTAAATTACACCAGCATAGACCCAGATAGCTAGGCAGAATCCCACGACCTGTTGACATGCGACCGGCTGGAACAAGAATGTACGCAGCCTGCACAGCCAGCTTACGGCGCCTCCACAGCGCGCACAACCAGCTGACACCAGCGCCCGACCAGCGTCGCCGCCCGTCTTAAACGCGCGCTCAGCCAGCTCACAGCACCAGCGCCCAGACCACAACCCCAGCACCACCGCCGACGCCCTTTCGAAAGCGCACACAGCTCATTCTTATTTGCAGTAAGGACATGTAAGAACCCCATAGCTATTAGGGGAGCGTGTATAATGTTATGCGCGCAAAAAGTATGCGCGCAAACAGCAAAGCCCGTAAGTGTCATTGGCCCAAGGCCAAGCAGTATCCAGCGCCACTATATTGACTTTGTAGCATGCTTGAAGCAACAATCTGTAGAACGATAAGGCCGTATGATCTTGCGCGTATGAGTTTACGCGCACAAAAGTATACGCACAAACGGCAAAGCCCGTAGGCTTGACTCGCCCAAGGCCGAGCAGTATCCAGCACGACTATTGTGTGTGCAGCATGCTGAGGCACGCTGAAACCATGGTCGGTTGAGAGCCTGGCGTTGCGCATATATAGAACATTATACGTGCAAAAGTATGCGCGCAAGCAGTACAGCGCTTGACACAGCTGTCGGTCAAAACAGAACCTGAAGAGTGTAATTACCCCACAGCGCTAATAGACGTAGAACGCGCAAGCGACACACCGTATGATGTTGCGTGCATAAGTTCATGCGGCCCATGACTGCTGGCACTTCGGCTGTTGGTCGCCCTTCACTGCTACAAGCGGCAGTTTGTCACCCTTCACTGTCAGAAGCGGCGGTTGTTTTTCACTTCACTGTCAGAAGCGGGCGCCAGCACCGAGCACCGGCACGCCGCTCACGGCACCCCGCACCAGCACCGGGTGTCGGTGCTGGTGCTGTGAGCTGGCTGTGCACGTGGAGACAGGTTGCTGGTGCTGGGTGCCGGGCGCCGGCGCTGGTGCTGGTGCTGTGAGCTGGCTGCGCGGGTGGTGGAGACAGGGTGCCGGCGGTGAGTGCTGGCAGCGCGCGTGGTGGAGACAGCGGGCGCCGGTGCATGCCAGTGCTGCCGGTGCTGGGTGCCGGCTGTGCACGTGGTGGAGACAGGGTGCCGGGTGCTGGGTGCTGGTGCTGGGTGCTGAGTATACCGCCAGCTCACAGTACCAGCCAGCACCCAGCACCAGCACCGGCACCAGCAACCTGTCTCCACCACACGCACAGCCAGCTCACAGCACCGGCACCCGGCACCCACCACCAGCACCGGCACCAGCAACCTGTCTCCACCGCGTGCACAGCCAGCTCACAGCACCAGCACCGGCACCGGCACCCAGCACCCAGCACCAGCACCAGCACCAGCAACCCGGCACCCAGCACCAGCACCAGCAACCTGTCTCCACCACGTGCACAGCCAGCTCACAGCACCGGCACCCAGCACCAGCACCAGCAACCTGTCTCGAAAGCGCGCGTGGGCGACTCATTGTTGTTTGAAGTAAGAACCCCATAGCTTCGCTATCTGGCAAAAAAGATCTACAAAGTACCAGGTTGGGCCTCACAAAATGAGCAGGATTGCATTTCCTTGCAGTGCCTTTACCGATCGGTCATAGTTTGGGACGCCAAAGCTACAAGCGACGAGCATCAGTTTGCGCCTATAGCCACAGTTTTCAAAGCGCCATTTGTCAAACCTGCTTCAATGTTTGAAGCTTTGTCCATGCGTTAATCCATGCTATGTTTCCCCTTTTACAAAGCTGCCCTCCATGCGCTTCACCTGTTTCTTCCCTGAGCGGCACCAAGACAAGCGACATATTCACGAAATGACTTAGTCGCTCCAACATGTGTTCGCAAACTATCTGGATTACCTTGGGGAAGCACCTGGACACCTGCCAGCCTGTGTTTACCTGAGGTGAATCGCCTTAGTATGTTGCCATAGTTGGATGGTGTTTAGCTTGTTTGTTCTAGGTACCTTGGGCCCTGTTTGAAGCAATTAGTTTGGGATTTTCGTAACAACGCAGCCGCGATGAGACTGTAGGTTAAACTATGTCGGCTATGTGAGCTATGTACCAACAATATGTCGTCTATATATTTGTCTATCTCATATCTTCAGAGCTGGACCTTTCAATTCAATGCGACTCTATTTCTCGCACCACGTATGGTTTGATCATGTTTGATCTCTTTGGGTTTACATCCTTTTCTCAGGTGTTCTTTGTTTCTCCCCCTCTCTTTCCTATTTCTGAATTCTGCTTGCCTATCTTGCCCTTCCTCGATTAAGAGTCCACCTTGCACCTGCACCCTGTATCGATCAAACCCAATGTCGTCTGACAAACTGCGACAGTAATTTCACTGGGAGACAGCTGAGAAGTCCAGAACTGGTCGCGTGACCACAGCAAGGAAGCAACTAGAATCAGAAAGACAAGCAATCCCCAGGTTTGTCACGACGACATCAGCTTTGGGCGCCCAAAACGTGCACACCGCGTGGACAGCAGCTATGCTTCCACAATTCTTTGATGATGCACAGACATGAGACAATGTATGTGGGTGTGTGATTGTCAATTGTCCAATCCTTTAATGTATTTTATTTTTGAAAGCGAAGACATCTGAACGTGCTTCACGTGCCCCACCATGTGATGCTAGAATCTAGAAAAAACTCCGATAGGGCAAGGTAAAGAAACTAAGAAGCATGGTTTTTGCTCCACCTGAAGTATTGAGTTTGTAATAAGTAATGTGACTTGGGCACCTGCCTCCTGGCTGTTCAGCCGACTGCCCTTGCACAATGCTTCTGGGAACCTTTGCCAAAACAAATCATGCCTTTCCAGCACACCCGGGAGTGAGATGGAGTGAGAGTTGAAGAGCAAGAGCAATACCCTGTCATGTCCACTGATGATGATGATGATGATGGTGATGATGATGATGATAATGATTGACAAGGAGCAGGTCGAACAAAAGACTGTCAACGCATTCTTCTTCTAAGTTGGTGCCCAGTCCGTGAACTCTTTCTTTTTCGCTCAGGCTTTGCAGCCAGACGCTTTCAAAAGGCGCCCTTTCTCCACTAGTTTATTGTAGAAGGTGTTTGGCAAGTCAGAATCGCCACCTGAGTGGGTGCACAAAGCAGTGGAATAGTGTTTGAGTACCCGCCAGACGCAGCGGCTGCGTTCTCCTTCGTCTCGCAGAGAGGCGTGCAGTGGTAGCTCAGCTGCCTGTGTGCAATGTCGGCACAGATATGGTAGCAGTTGCAAGAATCATGGTGAAAGCAACTCTTTTCAAACTACTGCACACAACGACAAAGTCTGTTAGCGGTGTACTTCATCATTTTATAACTATTTTTTTCCATGCCGGTTTTGTCGATAAATGCAAAGTGCATTTGCTAGTTGCAAAAGAAGTGGCCACTCATGTCGCAGCCTACCAAATTGGTGACGAGAATGGATGGTAGTGAAGCATGCCGAACCATGGGCGAGCAATAGATATTGGAGATTGTTGGAGGTTGCATTAGTCGCTGGACTTCTACCTGTACTTCCAAGCTCATCAGCTCGTTCGGGGCTGATGTATTCAGTCTTTTTGCAGCTGTTCTGGCAGCACATCCATGTTCTCTCCATATATAATTGTAGTATTGTATACAATTTACCATAGTGATTCATTACAAGTGATAGATATTTTTACAAACTGACCAACCACGAGATAATATGGAGGCCTACTGTAGTTGTTTGAGACGGATAATTGGAATCATAGTCCAAGTATTTGGTCACCAACCAACATTGCTGGCCATTCTGCCTTAGTACATCGGGGTATCCTTCACCCACAAATCAAGCCGATTAAGAATAATTAGTGAGTGACACAACTTGACAGGCATTGTGTCATTGAGTGTAGCCAAAGCTTTCCTGAAAGGCTCTTCCTCGCACATATATTCGTTGGCTTCAGGCTGCTTTCACCAAATAATGGGCGTCCCAATTTCGGACAACCAATTCAAACAGTCCCAGCTCAGTTGGCATTAAAGTGAGTTAGCTACAGGAAGTAGAGTAGGAAGTGGAATCTTGCAATGTCAATGGCGCAAAGATAAGCCATCTTCCGAGGAGCTGGACCATTCGTCAGCTTTTTGAGCGATATCCTGCCGCAATCTCACGCACGTGAAGCTATGAAGTTGTTGCTTCACTGGTAGGGGCGGCCTGTTCTGTCATCATGTTGTCAAAAAGGAAGTGTTGATGCCGGTTCAATGAAAAAAAAGTCAAAGGCATATTCTTCATAAGAAAATCAACCGAATCTCTGCAGCCGAGGCCTGTTCGAGAAGCTCAGCGTGAGGTGGCCAAGGTCGACGCAGAGATTCGTGAAGGTGGGGCACTTGAAGACTGAGACAATATGAACGTTGTTAAACTATATATGTGAAATCTAAGAAGCGCATGTTCAAACAACCGACCAATATCCCTAATCACAAGTGAAGAACACATACCAAACTGTACAAAGAGGTTGCTCAAATTTGATGGAAAGGGAAGGAACGGCTATTCTGGTATTGAGGCTGCACAACAGAGATTGAGAGAACATGTAGGAATCCGTTGCTCAACGGGTTCCATTGCTTGCAATGCTGATTGTATTTGTTTGTGCTTGTCACCACGTGACCACTTGAGATACGGCTGTTACGTGCAGGAGTCAACAGGTGGACGGAGGTGACGGTGCGGAGAATTAAGTCTCCAGAGGTGCAAACTCAAATCGACGAGCTCCGCAGATATTCTGAAACTGCAGTAGAATGTGAGCACTATCGAATGAGACAGACACAATCAGATATTTGAGCCAACAATTAAGCAAGGGTTCTTGGAAAAGTAATACATATTTATGCAAATGTCATCCAAGCCAACCCCACCCGCAAAAAGCTGCTGGGATCCACTTTGACTTTCGTCATGGGAAGAGCTCGGCAATGAGTGCGGAGCCGTTTTTGCTCCGATATGTAGGGGATTTTGACGATCCCCTAATGACACCTCACAAGGTATGTTTTCTCAGCCAAACAACGAGACTCCCACACGCACACTTGGGGATTGCAAACCTGCGTGGCTTTCCCTCTGCTGCTAGACTGCTGCTGCTAACCTCCCGTCGTTGCTTGCCAGCTTACCCAGTTTTCGTCCACCCCGAATTTTTCAAGTGTCATTTCCTCCTTGGAGTGCCACAAAGATGTGGAAAGACCAAAGCCCTGAAAAAATGATAGACGATAGGGGACGTCCTAAATTGTCAATGCATGAGCCGCGAACAAACAGTTTTTGGCACAAGCTCATGTCAATATCATCTGGAAGGTGGGCCATTAAAAAGTAGTCAGACTAGGTCCTACTCAGGCCAGTCTTAAGGCATGAAATATCTAGAGATATAAATATATATATATATATTCACCTTAAAGTTATCACTACAGAATTTGCAGCCCCTGGGTGTCAAAACAGGGGTCATTTTGTAGAGACTCTTCTTCCTAATTTTTTTAGAGAATTAATCCCAGGTCTCTGACCTACCATTAAAAAAACACCAAATTGTTCACCTGTTGAGGTGGGGTTGTGATTCTGTAGAAGAACCCAGGCAATTTTGCAAAGTGCCAGAAATGTTGAAGCGCTTGCTTGGGTTTTGAATGTGTAGACAGATATTACATTGCTGCACTTGTGTGCTTCGATTTCGTAAGATTTCGTAAGGACAATCCTAAAGCAACGGAAACCAAAAATAAATATTTGGCGATCAGCGATCAGTGTTTCTTCTACAAAATCAAAGCGTGGGCTGAAGAACATCTTCCGGCAGTAGGTGTTTACAATAGTGTTTCAATGTTTACTGGAGGTCTTTTGGTCGGGGGCTGATCATAGATGTTTTGAAGGGGCAAACGTTCAAGTTGTGCATGACAGACATGATCATTCCATGTGCTGCAAACGTTTGGAAGCACGATTATAGTGGACAACAATTTTACAGAATCACAACTTGTTTTCAAGACGCTAAAGAGGCCACGAAACACTAGAAAATCCTTTTCACTACAAAATCCTCTGGAAAACATGTGGCTCCTGACTCCTGACAGTCCATTTTTAGAGCTCTTGATGTTTGGCTTGTGATGCATCAATCAGTTCTTGATTTTGTAGGGTTCTCGACTTGCAACTACGAAATCAGATACCCCAGCCTTCTCCGGAACTCACATTGGGCTTGTATTTTTCTAAATACTGTATATGAGTATATATGTTTGGTCGAAGTATAGCGACCTCACCCAACGTCACCTAACATTCGGAAATAAGGGGCTACCGTTGGGGTGAGGTCGCTATATGGCCCCTTCAGGTACCATCTCATCTCTCTCTCTCTCTCTCTCTCCCCCTCCCCCACACCAAACATCTCTTTTGCACTTCCCAACTTCTTTGCTGCGGCTTGCTGGCGGCGCCGCTTCTGCTTGGAAGGCGCGGTGGGATTTGGGTTCGGCTGTTTGATATTTAACTGGGGTCCAGCCAGGGAGTTGCTCTCGGTCTTCCTGAGCTTCCTGCTTGGGGGGGTCTTCGTGTGTTGCACTGGCATGGCACTGGGCAAGTGCATTGCAAAAAGTGCAATTTCAGGCTACGAAAAGTGTTTTGAAACTCGGGCCTGCGATTGCAAAGAAACACAGCCGAACTAAACTAAGATAGCATCAGGGAGGGGTTGAACCGGGGATCTGGGGTAGGTGGGCGCGAGAGAGACCAGACCACAGTGGCCTAAACCAGATACCAACCGCGGTCTCTTTGTGTTGGATCACTGGAATGTTCTGAGGGTGGCCCTCCCAAAAAAGACCTTTTGGACCCTGAAAAGTTATTGCCGCTTAGGTCCATTTGAGGCCAGAGGTTTCGACTGCAACCAGATACCAAACACTGAGCGATCTCTTTTTATTGGATCACTGAAATCTCTCTCTCTCTACTGTTTGGTATTTCTAGAACAATGCCCCAAACCTCACCAGACCTGGAGAACAAAGGGTAGACATCCTGAGTTCCAACTGATAGTTCTGCTCTCGGCAGGCCTTCAGCTCCGCCGCTGCGCTCCAGCCACGCCGTGGGGCGGGGCGCACCCCACGACCTCACAGAATATGTTTATTTCCACAACCTAACCCTTAATTCAATTTGGAAAAAGTAAATTACGACCCAACGACCTACGAAACATTTTAATTGAACCAGATATATGTGCACAGTATACTGTAGAAGGGAAGGACTAAAGTTTTGCGCTATTCGAGCGGGTCAAAAAACTTGTTTGCGTGCATAGCATGTCAAGGTGCCTGATGCATCTGGAGCTGAAGAGGCTGTACTGCTGGCAGGACCGAACTGCAGTCATTGAGTTGCAATTTGTTCCCTTAAGAGAACCGCAAAGGCTCGTACGATTTGTGGTGCTTTGGTGATTTCGACTGTCTCAAAGATTGTGGACTTTGCAAATGGTTTGCCTTTTTTTGTATGCGTGCGGTACCCAGACAGACCCGTGTCACGCCAGGAGATTACGCGGTCAATGTTGCTGGGCTTGACAGGTGGTTGAAAACGAAATTCCAATTGATCACAAGTCATGGATATTTTGATATGCCATAAGGAAAAAACTCCTTGCAGGAAGACCACTTCACTTCGTGCAGCCGAGCTCGAAGCAAAGGTCGGAGTTCCTCGTTTGTTGTGAAAGAAATGAGCATCAGTCGGCTAGAGTTGGCTCGTTGCTCTTTGATTAAAGTATGCCAATGTGTTGCACAGATTTGCCGCGGAACCAATTGAGTTAGGCGTCCCCAGAAAACTTGTTTGGACGTGACGAACCAAACATCAGGAGCCAGCTAGGCTTCGTGGCCGTGCCGAAGCAGGGCTCTTTGAGCCATGCACTTACATCCACTTCTCTATAGAGCAGCACTACTTTGTCTAGCTGCCTTCTACCGTGGGTATTCCACTGTGAGTACCAATTGTGAAAAGCCTGGAAGCTTCGCAGAGGGCTTTGTTGGACCAGAGGTTTCTGATGCTGTAATTTAGGGTGTGTGAACAGCGTGTGTGAAAACGCTTTCAACTCCAGTGGCGCTGACATGGGAAACAGCAAAAGACGGAAAAAGTAGTGTCATTGATTGCGTCCTGGCTAGAACGAGGACAGAGATGATTGGATCAGCCACTCTCTTAGACAGACTGGCGAGGCTGGAAAATGTATGTTTTGATATGTTTGGGTCTAGTGATTCTGTTCGATGTGTTTCTTTGTGGGTGTTCGATCATTGTCATGGCCTCTCATACAGGTTTGTAGGTTTGTTGTAAAATCACACAGTGCCTCCATGTGGTTTGTGTTCTTTCACTGATTTTGTGTTTCTTGCATGGCGTGCAGTTGATGATTTCAGTCACATGGCCGCCCGCTCCGGTGCGGTCTTGGCTTTCCAGCTTTCATTGAACATGACATTAATCACTGGCCGCAAAGGTGAAGTGGTTGATAGTCCCCCAGTTCCTTGGTAGCAGCTTTTAGATGCTGATACTGTTGCAATAGCACCATGGCAGATGTTCCATTGCTTCGGTACTACCCGCCATCACTGGCAGATATTGAATGGGGTGACTATTGTAATAGAAACAGTGATTCCAACCGTCGCTGGTGATAGCATCGTGACGGGGCAAGTCTGGAAATGCTGGTTGAACATCAAACAGCAGCAAAAAAAGATTGATACCAATATGTGGCAGGGCAATTTGCCATGGCCTGCACCCAGTTTCAAGCAACCCATTTCGAAGAGGACTTGCTATGAAGTATTGGTATGTATGGGTTTTGAATGGTTTTGAAGATTGAGCTGCACTGTTGATTGCACACATGCAGTACTGGTGACACCGTTTGGATCGCTTTCATTCTGAGAATAAATGAGAATAGCCTGGCCACAAGAACGCCAGATTGTAATGATACGTGGGATTAGGGCAGAGGAATCAATCAGAATCATATCTATGTTGTTACTTTACTTTTTATCGGTTGTCTAAACAGGTTGTTTACAGGTATTTCCAGCACCCCAGGAAATTCAGGAGGACACTTTGACCAATCTCGTACATGCGGCCAGCGACCTGCAGTTGTCCATGCCACAGAGGTGCCAACGTATTTTCCTTTTGATTTAAGCCACCGAAATCTCTAGATGCAGCGAGCAAGCTTTGGCAGCTGTGAAGGCGTGCGAGAGGGCGTGTACCGCCGCCTTAAAACATGTCCTGGTAGGGTTATATAATACATATTGGTAAGGTCAAGTTCCCTGAGGTACAGGAGCTTGTCCGTTCCACTTAAGAGAGACCTAGCCGCCAGCTCGACTTTTCAGCCTGTTCTTGAGGCTTTGGGCAGCACATCAGATCGTTGAGCGCAGTCTCCTCGCAGGGCCAGAGAAGTGTCCCTTCAGTGCTGTGCTTACACAGATGAGCCTAGAAAGACCCTGCAAATGGTCTCCTTTGGAATGATGCTCCAAAAAGGTGGTCCGTGGTCAACCTAATGCTGCATTGTTCCAACGTGAAAGTCGCAGGGTTGCTTGCTTCCCTACAGGCGTTTCCAACATCTCCACTCTTCCAAACTTGGTCATCTCGATGCAACTGGCCTCAATTAAGGTGCAAGATCGGCTGATTGATTGAGGCATCTACAGTAAATATATAACACAAAAAGCGGTTGGCATTTGCATTTTGGCTCGTACCATCCCCGAGCCCTGACGTCTCCACATACCCAGGCTACTGTAAACAGATTAAGGCACCTGCTGTAGTAGGCTGTAGCTGTTTCAAGCTACAACATTCATCAGGAGTATCATATGCATATTGTATGCACATGGCATGCACATTGCATGGATATCATGAAATCAGCGTGATGACATCAAATTGCATCGTGTAAGATAGATAACCATGGTCCAGGCACGAACCAACATGTATTGTGTTTCATTCGTAGTTGCTCAATGCACTTTTCTTGTTTGAAAAATGTCACTGAGTCAGGCTAGATTTGGCCATCGAATCAGATCGCCTTCCTCAGATCGCCGTACCTTGGTTTTGCTTCAGTTTCTCATGATGTTCTTCGTTCCTGCTCAGTGTTTTAGACCTAGCTTAGCTGCCTAGCTTGCTTGTATTGGAACAGCCTCATTGGCACTGCCTTGGGGGGAAGTGCTGCTCCGTCAACCAACCAACATGTTCGAGGACAATACAAGCGGACCGATCCGGCTTGCCTTCAACCCAATTCAACCCTTTGCCTTTGTTTGTGTTTGGCTTTTTGTTGGATCCAGAAGGTGCTACGGATAGTGTTGAAATCCCTCTCACACCCATGGGGCATGTATAGATGCTGTACTCAGCCAACCAAGCAGTGAGCTTCGGCTCATGCTGCGCCAATTTCCGCTGCGCAGCAGAGTGCTCAAAATGCTGCACTCGGAGTCTGGCATGAAGCCGAAGCACATGTCGAGACTGAGGACAATTCCACCATACGACGTCTCAAAGACACGCTGAGGGGTCAAAGGGCATGGCATACTTCCAGACTTCCAGACAAGACTGCATCAGGTGCAAGATGAACGTGAACCAGCAATCTCACAAGAAGTGGCCGAACGCGAAAGTGGAGCAGCTTATGTTGAACAGCTAACAGCTAATGAAGGGTCACCAAATTTGAGCTCCAACGCGACAAATGTGGATGAGTCCAAGGGGGCGATTGCCAATCTCGTGAAACAGCTCGAAACAGTAAGGCAGCAGAGCTCTGTTAATATGGATGCCCAAGCCAAGGCTATACACAGGAACTTCGACACTCAAACCGGGAAATCAAGCAGCAGCTGCTAAAGTTGCAACAAGCCATAAATGCTCAGTCAAGCGGTGACGGAACAACTTCACCCGGCAAGCAACCGAGTGCAAATGCCATGACAATAGATCTGAATACAGAAGGTCCATTTCAAGGAACACTTAGAGTGATGCCGTAATTGCCACCTCCAACGCTGTATTCAAGGCTTCATTCCCACTGTTAATGTGGCTGGCGGCGGTTGAGCCTCACATCCCATAAATCCAAAAGTATATGAGAAGATCGATGTTTTGCTTGCAGAGAATCACGCGGCAGCGCCGCAATACCAGATCAATTTGCGCAGAATGCAGCAATATGAGCATAGTTCATGACCGTCGGGCAAAGGCTGGCTCAGCCGCCGCCAAAGTACGCGAATGACGGAAAGGACATTATTGAAGCAGAAGAAGAAGAAGAAGACGTCTGCCGTTCGAGAAGCTATGATTTGAACTCTATTATGAAAAAGAAGGAGGGCGCCAGCTCATCCGATGTGCCTGTAACAAGGCCGCCGTTGCCAAGGAAGAGAAGGCCATACACAGGAGGAGGAAAGTGAGAAAGGCGCGAGGCCAAGATTGCAGTGGAAGAAGAAGGAAAAAGGAGTGAGTCAGATAGATTTGCCGCTTGGGAACGGAAACAAACACCTAGAATGGATGAAAAAGGGAGGTTGGACTACATCAACCGATTTGGTTTTGGCATGTTGTGATTGACTTGTCATGCCAGCTACCGTAAATGATTAGCTGTTTGTTGTTTGCCTTATAGAGTGTTGAAACTGAAAGCCTCTTCGGACGCGACAGTGAGAAGAGCGTTTCACTGCTAGTCTATGTGTTAGATAGGTTGCTCAGTCTCTTTATATATCAATGATTGCTACGTTCTCTGTGTACAAGTATGCGTGCAAGAGCTAGAACGGAGGAATCTTAAATCGGATCCTGCGTCGCCCGAAAGTCACGCTAAGAGATTCTTAGACTACAGTTTGCTCCTTGTAAAGGCGGGCGTTGGGTAGCAACAGCCCGCTCAAGCCTATAGAGCGAAAAGGCTAGAGTTTAGCGGAAACGCAGAGTTGGGCGTTGATCCTGCGAAACTGCGGAATAGCAAGGGGAGCCGAGTATCCTGCCAGCGGTCAGAGGGTAAAAGTTGCACAATACCACCCAGGTTGTTTACGTTTAGGTAGCCCATGAAATCCCACGGACGAAAGTATCAACTGGGCTCAAACTCAAACCAGAAGCATAAACTCAGACATTGCGCGGTTAACTTCCTCGTGGCCATTGCACCATGACCCACGAAGTGTCCTTCAAGGACAATACCGTACCAATTCAGAACCCTTAGGGGCAACGCAACATCGCCCAATCAGTTTGCGACGGACAGACGCTCGAAGTCGTTCACGTTCTGTTCTGGATATGTAAGGCTTATGTAAGGTCAAAAACTGAGTCCCTGTAGGTCGGCAGGTAGAACGAGGTTTCTCGTGTGAAGCAGTGTCGCAACGCCTTGTGCAGCTTGGTAGACTGATTCTGCTTTGACATGATTGGTCGATATTCGACGCCGTCTAACATATGGTTCCAAAATCGAAATAACGGGCAGAGACTGGTCGCTCCGCAGGTCAGAGTGATTTGGTGTTCTATCATTTTTTCGAGGGTTTGGATCATTCATTGTTCGCAGGCGTCAAATGTGTGTCTCGAGAGATTGTTTACGTGGTGGCACTGAACCTTGATCAGCGGGGGCAAACACTGGCATAGAAGTTTCAGATCCGGAGTGCACAAGGTATTGCAATGGTATGTTCACACCATCCAAGAAACTGAGGCCATGCATCTCTACCAAACGAGCGCAGACCATCTTGACGGGTGTCGGTATCGCGCATTCCTGTTTCATGTCGGTCGCCGCTTTGGTGACTTGGAACTGCTGCGTTTGAGGTGAAAGTTCTATGGTGCGTTGCTTTACATCCTGAGGGCGCTATGATTTTGGAATCACGGATGCAAGAATTGGTCCCTCAACTGGGATTTGGAGTATGATGTTGGTCAGTGGGGTGTTCATTTTGTGTTGTTGGCCATCCCGTTGTTCCAGTCCATGCAAGAACACCATCACAGACATGGACTTGATTGTTGTCTCTTTCAAACAACCAACGGCTGCAATTCTTGCAACTTTGATGGGCTCTGAGCTGTTCACAGTGGATCCTCGCTTTGCGTGTGGGCTGAGCTGCGGGCGATGACTCCCGGCCCTTGCCAAAGCGCACTTTTACAAACACATGTTTCGTTCCGATTTGAGACACAGCCGACCTTTGTCGGTTTGCTGGTTATATTTATATAAGCATTTAGAATATATTTTAAAGAAACTGAATATATATATATATATATAGTCTAGTTATATATTTGTTTCCTTCTTGATGGATTCAGAGCCAAGGAGACTAATGATGCGGTGCCTGTCATTCTTGGAAGCTCAACTGCACGATAGCTGATTGGTAACTAGCCCAGTGTTCTTCCAACAATTCTTCCGGGAGTGTGCTTAAGTTCAATTCAAGTTGTTGAATGCAAGCTGTGGTTAGTGGTGCTGATGACGCTTTGCTGGGCCCGCTTTGCAGGCATTCTACGTGGAACAGAGGAGTGATCACAACCTGAATTTAGGCTGATCTGGAGTGTGCTTTCAACGCTTTGCAAGTCAAATGAGAGCAGTCACATTCACGGTATAGCTGGCCTGCAGAGGCTTCAATCACCCTTTAGCGCAAACTCTTTCTCTACCCATAGAGAGGATGCGCTTCTAGCTGCTCCTGCTGTGCATTTCCTGGAGCAAATGGGTCGTACAAGGCAAGAATCCGTCCAGGACAGCCTGGCTGGTAAGTTGCTTAAAGCCCGGCAAAGCCCTCTTGACAATTCTTGACAACTTTCAGTTCCATCGCATCGGCGCACGTCACTGTCGATTCACATTGTCCCCTTTCCTCGAGGCCAAGCGCAGTGGCCAGTCACCTTTCCAAGGCCCTGGTTGACAGCTTTGTATACTCTCGTTTGAGTTGAGCTGGACAAGCTCAGATGGAGCTTTCATGGCTCCATGCTTTCATCATCATGTTTATGTTCAATTCCCTTTGAGGGACGGAAGCTTGATCGGCGCAGGCGCATGCGCCACAACTGCTTCTGCGCTGCTTAAGCCGCTGGCAGGATTCCTTGGAGATAGTATCTGGCCCTTTGGAAAGCAAAACCAACGAAGCATTTGCTAAGACACCATAGCTTTACAGTGTTGGTATCAGAGAAGCGTAGACCGCCAAGATCCTCTTTGTCGCAACCAAGGTTTGCTCAATCTCTTTGCCTTTGCATCTTTGCAAAAGCAACGCATTCAGAAAGCCTCGAAACAAATCACCTTGATGCTGCACGACTTGCAAGCGTGCTCCAAGAATAACTGAGAGATGTGTATGCCAAGATTCCTGGTGATATGGAGCCCATTTCTCTGCATCCGAGGCCTTGCAGAGCTCCTGTCGCAACATGGCAGAGCATGCTGAATATACTGAGCGCACCCAAAAGGATGAGAGCTTGAGGGATGCTTACAGATCTTCCAGCTCCAGAGTGCCACAGGCCTGTTCGACTGCAACTCTCCCACTGCGTTCAAAAGGTTTGTAACTTGTCCTGAGCCGTGTTTTGCTAGTATGGTGCTTTTACCTTGTGTAGCATGTACATTAGCGCGTATACGATCATATATGGCTTCGCCTGGCTCAAGAAAAAGGTGCATTTTTTTGGCTGTTGTGCCTGTTTGAAATAGGTTATCAGGGTCAGCCGTAGGACTCTGCTTTGTTCTCCATCGCTTGCTCGTCCCTCGCACCGCGCCCACGGCTGCTTCGAGGACCCCGGTCAGTATCGACATTGCCGGACTGGGACGGCATGTGGCCCAACCGCCCGCAAGCGAACCTTTGTTCCAAGCCTTTGGGTCGCGGTAGCCTTTCCAGGGCCTTGGCCACTTTGGAACCTGCCTCCATCCTTCAGAAAAGGAAAGACATACCAAAACACTTTTCTTAATATTTTCTTGTGGCTTTCTTATGGTATCTTATGGTCCAGCCACAGGCCCTTCCCCCCACCACAAGGAACCTTTTTCCAAGCCTAGAACAGCAAAAGCAAACACACCAGCCCAAGAATGCCACGTGGAAAGCCCACCGACAGCATATGAAAGCCACGACAACAAATCATATCAGAAAGATAACATAATATATAATCGTAAGTAGAAAACCACCGACTCGAGAAGCCAGCTTACAGACCTAACAAGAAGACATAACAAAGCCACACCAAAACCATGAAATGATCAATTTACATACGTACTTCTGTCACTCGTTTGGAAGTCCTAAGTCTGGTCACTCCGAGGACAAGCGCCTAACATCTGCGCTCTCAAAGTTCTGTTTCATTGGTTTGAGTTCGGATGATAAAGCTTCATATGCCTCCTGACCTCTTTGGGTAGCCTTGAAGAAATTGTGTGCTTCATCTTTCATGGCTGTGTTTTCTTTGAGCACGCTTGCAGCTCCGACCACCACCCTCTGCCCTTCTGCTCGCAGTTCGTCACGAGTGCTCACAAGCAAGACTTGTTCGCTCTGCCTTTCCATGCATGAACCGGCACGGTTCCTTGAGACAGAGGCAGCTTCCGAAGTGGCCAAAGCCGCCTGTAAAGGCTGCCAGAAGGCTTGGAGTGGCCCAGTGGCTTGGAAAAAGGGTTCTTGCTTCGCGCGCAGGACCCGCCAGGGCAGTCGCAAGGCTTGTTGCAAGCGACCTCCATGGGCGGCAGAGCGTGCCCTTCAAGGGCAATGCAAGGGCAAGGAGAAGGACAAGCGTTTGAGCGGGTGAATTCCGTGGCTGGCACTGGCACCGGGATTCGTGAAAAATATAGATCTTGCTAGCAGGAGTTCTGGTTCAGTTCAGCTTTCTGTCAGCGTTCTAAAGGGCTCTGCGTTTGCTTCGCTAACGGGATTGTTAAGTTGGCCAGAATCACTCGCTATTTTGGATTCTCTTAAAGTGCGAACTGGAACGTTTGCCGTTTGCCAGTTTTGTTGGTTGGCTTGCCTTGAGCATTGCGCGTTGCGTTTCAATTCATGGCCTGAGCGCCGTGTTTGGAGTCACGCGTGCTCCCGGAGTGCTGGATGGATTTCCACGCGGTTGCCTTTTGAGCGTTTCGCCTTTGAGTGTGAAAAGAATCGCTTGTTATGCCTGCAGGGGCCATGCGGCCATGCGTTCTGTGTCCTTGAATTCTCCTTGCCACGCATAGGTTCGTAGGTCGTGTAGTGTACATTGACATATCTACCTGAAATGTTGACTCTTCAGTGTCACCCGTGATGATCGGCCGTGCCGCGCGGGGGGGTTCTTTTACCATGTATAGCGTGTACTTGGCTACAGCTGCCTGATTGAAATAGCTAAGCCACAAAACTAGTGCATACATATCTTCAACCACATTCAATCTTCTAAAAAGGTGCACTCCTCCCACAGCCTGCCACTCTCTTGAAGCACCGTGAGACGTCTTCCCCCCGGGCTTTCACAGAGTCCCACCGCGCTCGCAAAGCATCCAAAGAATCAAAATGAATCGCCGCACAACGCATACATCCAAGCGTACTACATATAACTATTGCAGTTCACCAAGTTCCTACTTGTTTGCATGTTTTGAACTAAATGATTCGCGCGGAAGTCGTATGTGTGGCTGAAAGGCCCTGCTGCATATTGCCCACGGGGACATTGACACCATCGAGAATAGCGAGCGTCGGAAAGCATGGATCGTCGTCAGGAAAACGGCAGCAGGTCTTGCGCGTCCCTTGGAGGAAAGAAAGTGAAAAGAACAGCAACAGCAGAGCTTCAGCACTATTTATCAAAGTCGAAAGAGGCGTTCAATATTTACGTGGGGCCAAGAGTGCGTGTTCATGATGTCAACGAAACTTTCCAAGCTGAGTCTTTAAATTGAATCACGTAGCGCTAACGACGACATATTTTCCGGAAGACACTTGCAAGCACTTGCGGGCTTTGCGATGAACGGTCTGAAGGTCCGAAAAACGAAGTTAGTAACAAAAAAACCCTTGCGACACACTGTTGATGCACAAGTGAGCGCCCTTTTGATCCTATCTTGGCAGGGGTGTTGGCGGTGAGATTGTCCAACAAGAGCTCCACTGAGGTGAGTGGAAGGGAATCTCAGAGCTCTTGACCACTGGCTGACGCTGACGAGGCTGTTGTCAACTTCGACCTCGAGTCTTTGGCCAGGGCACGCAAGCACCCTGCCAGCGCGCCAAGACAGTGTAAGAAATGCGCTTGGAAGACGGGCGAAAAGCGCTGGAAGAAAGCTCTGATGCTTGATAGAACAATCCGACTCGCTTTGACGCAAAAGAGTTCACGATCGGAGCGACTTGTTGATCTTCTTCTCACAGCTTCAAGATTCTTCATTCTAGCAGTTTTCAGTTGCTTAGGTCACCTACCACATGGTCGCCAATCTGGACAAGCCTGCTTTTAAAGCATATTGCATTTGGAGAGCTTATGGAGAGGCAGGTGGGAGAAGTTTGTATATACGTGTGATATGGTGCGATTGCATAAATAGAAGGTTTGGCCTTCCTCTCATGGACTCATACACACACTCAGAGTCCCCCCAAGTTGATGAAGTTAAAAACTTCCTCAACAAAGGTTATAACTAGGGATAACATATGTTATAACCTATGCTAAGTTCGATAAGTTCCTTGGAAGTTATAACAAAGATATAAGTATATATATATAAGTTCAAAAACAAATGAAGTTTATAACATAGTTATGACACATGCTAAGTTGAAGCTTGCAGAACTTAGAAACAAGTTACGGAAGTTAGTTTTTTTATGCTTTTTTTTGATTATTGAAATCTGTGCAAACATGTTTATATATTCACAAACAAGGTTGATAAGTGCTCATGTTGTGCAGGATTCGTTGGTTGTTTTGGCGGTTGTTCTGCCCAGTACTTCTCTTCAATGCAAGATTGTGTGGAAAGAAACCGCTTTTGTATAGACACACGGATAAATTTAGGGATGCAAAAGGGAATACACAGGGATACAGAGAGATACACAGGGATACACCGGGATACGCATGTATCCAAATGTATCCCTGTGTATCCTTGGATCTCCTTGGCATCAAGTGTTCTTTTTCCCCAAACAGTTTACTGTTGGGGTTCTATCTTAGAAAAAAATGAGCTGGCGACACTCACTGGCCGCGCCCCTGAACTCTGTGGCTGGGCTCTGTGTCCAGGCCTTGTCCTCGTCTTGTCCTCTGTGGCTGGGCTCTGTGTCCAGGCCTTGTCCTCCTCTTGTCCTTTGTGGCTGGGCTGGGCCTTGTCCTTTGTGGCCTGGCTCTGTGTCCGGGTCTTGTCCTCCTCTTGTCCTTGTCTTGGCCGCGCCCCTGAACTCTGTGGCTGGTCTCTGTGGCCCGGCTTACTGGAGAGGACGAACAAGTAGCGATGTCAAAACGACCATCGTTTTGAAGCTGTTTGGGATCTATGCTGGTGTAATTTATCTATGGCAGAAATTTGAGGGCTCAGAAACTGTCCTACCAGACTTGAGGGCGTGGTGGTGTCACGAAGACAAAAAAAGTGCGACTGGCTGCGGACTTGTGGCGGTTGTCTGTCGAGAATATGAAAACCCGTGTGTTTTCAATGCTTTCTATGTTTTTGCTCGGCGGCTGTCTGCCCTGTCTTCTTGCAACGCAAACAAGTTAAGCAACTTAATAACTTCTTCAACTTTCTTATAACTTACTTACACTCTCTTTCACATAACTTACTTATAACTCATTTCTAACTTCAGTAAGTGCTATAACTCAAGTTATATAACTATTAACTATTATAACTAGGGGGGACTCTTAGTGCACTTGGGGAAAGGGCACTGCAAACCAGTTCGGAAAAACACGGAAAGCGGAGCAGCAACATTTTACTGGGTAGTCGGACCTCTTTTTTTCATGGCTTTAACGGTGTTGTACTCTACGCAGAAGACCACCTGCCCAAGTCGAACGGCAGCGAAAACAAGTAAACTTACACTTGTCGGACCTAAGTCTGTCGGGTTTTTACGATGTTATACGCACATGACGCAAAAGACTACCTGCCCAAGTCAAGCGGCAGAGAAAAAGCAGCCAAGTGGACGAACATCGCCGCAAAAAAGTAAAATAACAGCAGCAAAGCCTTCAACATAGACCCCACAGCCCCAATCACTTGCAACATACCTCCACGAGAAGCCTCAAGAGAGCCCCAACATTGGGCGAAACGTGCCAACATGGAGAAGGATATGCCCTAAGAATGCACCAAGATCGCCGAAGATTGGCGCAAACATGCCCCAAATTTGACTGCCCATTGGAGCAAGCTTTCGTAAGCAACGAAAACGACCAAAAAACTGTCAAAGCCACCTTTCTTACACTTGTCGGACCTCATTTTTCATGGATTTATGGTGTTTTACGCACAGTACGCAAAAGACCACCTGCCAAGTCAAACGGGGCAGAGAAAAAGCAGCCAAGTGGACCAACATGGCCGCAAAACAAGTAACATAACAGCAGCAAAGCCTTCAACATAGCCCTGATCTAGACCCCACGGCCCCAATCACTTGCAACATACCTCCACGAGGAGCCTCAAGAGAGCCCCAACATTGGGTGAAATGTGCCAATCTGGAAAAGGGTATGTCCCAAGAATGCACCAAGATCGCCGAAGATTGGCACAAACATGCCTCAAATTTGACCACCCACTGGAGCAAGCTTGCATAAGCAACAAAAACGACCAAAAATTGTCAAAACCAATTTTCTTACACTTGTCGGACCTCATTTTGCACGGTACATAATTTTCTATAGTGCTTTACACACACTACGCAAAAGACCACCTGCCCAAGTCAAAACGCAGAGAAAAAGCAGCCAAGTGGACCAACATGGCCGCAAAACAAGTAGCATATATAACAGCAGAAAAGCCTTCAACATAGCCCTGATCTAGATTGGGCGAAACAATAACATAACAGCAGCAAAGCCTTCGACATAGCCCTGATCTAGACCCCACAGCCCAATCACTTCCAACATACCTCCACGAGAAGCCTCAAAAGAGCCCCATAACATTGGGTGGAGTGCTCCAATATGGAAAAGGATATGTCATGCACCAAAATCGCCGAAGATTGGCGCAAACGTGCCCCGAATTTGACCACCCACTGGAGCAAGCTTGCATAAGCAACAAAAAGAACAAAGGAAACTGTAAAAACCAACTTTCTTACACTTGTCGGACCTCATTTTTCTTGTTTTTTGTGTTTTACACGCACTACGCAAAAGACCACCTGCCCGAGTCAAACCGCAGAGAAAAAGCAGCCAAGTGGACCAACATGGCCGCAAAACAAGTAGCATAACAGCAGCAAAGCCTTCAACATAGCCCTGATCTAGACCCCACAGCCCTACTCACTTCCAACATACCTCCACGAGAAGCCTCAAGAGGCCAACATGGAAAAGGATATGTACCAAGAATGCACCAAAATCGCCGAAGATTTGCACAAACGTGCCCCAAATTTGAGCGCCCACTGGAGCTAGCTTTCATAAGACAAAGCAACAAAAACGACAAAGAATACTGTCAGAACCACCTTTCTTACACTTGTCGGACCTCATTTTCATGTTTTTTTGTGTTTCACACGCACTACGCAAAAGACCACCTGCCCGAGTCAAACCGCAGAGAAAAAGCAGCCAAGTGGACCAACATGGCCGCAAAACAAGTAGCATCACAGCAGCAAAGCCTTCAACATAGCCCTGATCTAGACCCCACAGCCCCACTCACTTCCAACATACCTCCACGAGAAGCCTCAAGAGAGCCCCAACATTGGGCGAAACAATAACATAACAGCAGCAAAGCCTTCGACATAGCCCTGATCTAGACCCCACGGCCCCAATCACTTCCAACATACCTCCACGAGAAGGCTGAAGAGAGCCCCAACGTTGGGCGAAACGCGCCAAGATGGAGAAGGATAGGTCCCAGGAATGCACCAAGATCGCCGAAGATTGGCGCAAACATGCCCTAAATGTGACCGCCAACTGGAGCAAGCTTTCATAAGCAATAAAGCTCTCAAAAACGCATTTCTTGCACTTGTCCAAACCTTTGCGATGCTGGTTATGTCCCCTGGGGAAGACTGCAGTATTGACATCATGGGTGTGCTCGTCAGGAGCTAGCTTTCATACGCAACAAAGGATAAAAAGAAGCTCTCAAAACACCTTCCTTACACTTGTGGGTACTCGTTTTTCACTGTTTTTTTATAGTGTTTTATGCACATTGCACTTCAAAGCCTTCGAATGCCGGAAAACAAGATAAACCTCAAAAATTGCCTCCCGTGCAAGTAAAATGCAACTTGTTGAAGGCAAATAAGCTCAACACAAACTCATCCAAAGCCACTTTTTGCTGTAAATTACAGTGTTTCATACACCTTCGAAAATGTTTAAAAAATAAGCACCCACGGTCTGCAAACCAGTTCGGAAAAACACGGAAAGCGGCAGGAGCCCCACATCCTCAACAGAGCCCACAACATGTTTTGTGAACAATGGGTGAAAATTGCCAATGAGATAAAGGAGATGCCCCAAGATAGCCGCGGACTGGCAGCAAAAAACAACCATGCCTCAACAAAAATAACCTTATACTTGTCGGACCTAAGTCTGTAATGGCTTTTACCGCAAAAAAAGTAAAATCACAGTAGCAAAGCCTTCAGCATAGCAATCACCTCCAACATACCCCCACGAGAAGCCTCAAGAGAGCCCCAGAGCCCCAACATTCACCAAGACCGCCGAAGATTGGCACAAACATGCCCAAATTTGACCGCCCATTGGAGCAAGCTTTCGTAAGCAACAAAAACGACAAACAAAACTGTCAAAACCACCTTTCTTACACTTGTCGGACCTCTTTTTTCATAGTTTGTATGGTGTTTTGCGCACACTACTACGCAAAAGGCCACCTGCCCAAGTCAAACGGCAGAAAAAACAAGTAACCTTACGCTTGTCGGACCTGAGTCTGTCATGGTTTTTACGGTGCTTTACGCACATTACCCCAAAAAACGACCTGCCCAAGTCAAACGGCAGAGAAAAAGCAGCCAAGTGGACCAACATCGCCGCAAAAAAAGTAAAACAACAGCAGCGAAGCCTTCAACATAGACCCCACGGCCCCAATCACCTCCAACATACCCCCACGAGAAGTCTCAAGAGGGGTGAAATGCGCCAATATGGTAAAGGATATGCCCCAAGAATGCACCAAGATCGCCGAAGATTGGCACAAACGTGCCCCAAATTTGACCACCAACTGGAGCAAGTTTTTATAAGCAACAAAAACGACAAAAAAACTGTCAAAACCACCTTTCTTACACTTGTCGGAGCCGCAAACTGGCAGCAAAAGACCACCATGGCCTCAAAACAAAGTAAACAAGCAACCTCATTCATACTTGTCGGACCTAAGTCTGTCATGTGCTTCACGATGTTTTACGCACATTACCCAAAAAGACTACCAGCCCAAGTCAAACAGCAAAGAAAGCAACATCGCCGCAAAAAAGTAAAATAACAGCAGCAAAGCCTTCAGCATAGACCCCACGGCCCCAATCACCTCCAACATACCCCCACGAGAAGCCTCACGAGAGCCCCAACATTGGGCGAAACGCGCCAACATGGAGAAGGATATGCCCTAAGAATGCTTCCAACATACCTCCACGAGAAGCCTCAAGAGAGTCCCGTAATTTGGGTGAAACGGGCCAATATGGAAAAAATACCCTAAGAATGTACCAAGATCACCGAAGATTGGCACAAAATTTGACCACCCACTAGAGCAAGCTTTCATACGCAACAAAACAAAAACTCAGAACCACCTCTCGTACACTTGTGGGACCTTATTTTTTCATTGTTTTCACGGTGTTTTGCGCACACTACGCAAAAGACCACCTGCCCAAGTCAAACGGCAGAGAAAAAGCAGCCAAGTGGACCAACGTGGCAAAACAAATAACATAACAGCAGCAAAGCCTTCAACATAGCCCTGATCTAGAACCCACGGCCCCAATGACTTCCAACATGCCTCCACGAGAAGCCTCAAGAGAGCCCCAACATTGGGTGAAACATGCTCTAAATTTGATCACCCGCTGGAGCCAGCTTTCATAAGCAAACAAAAGCTCTCAAAAACACCTTCCTTACACTTGTCCAAACGTTCGCGATTCTGGCTATGCCGCCTGAGGCAGACTGCATTATTAACATCCTGGGTGTGTTCGTCCGGAGCAAGCTTTCATACGCAAACAAAACACAAAAAGAAACTCTCAAAAACGTCTTCCTTACACTTGTCGGACCTCATTCAGTGCTTTTACCAGTGTTTTATGCACATTGCCCTTCAAAGCCTTTGAATGCCGGAAAACAAGAAAAACCTCAAAAATTGACTCCTGCGCAGGTAAAATGCAACTTTTTGAAGGCAAATAAGCTCAACACAAACCCACCCAAAGCTACTTTTACTGTAAATTACAGTGTTTTTTGCACCTTCGAACATGCCAAAAAAAGCCTCCACGGTCTGCAAACCAGTTCGGAAAAACACGGAAAGCGGAGCAGCTGCATTTTATTGCTGGGTAGTCAGACCTCTTTTTTCATGGCTTTAACGGTGTTGTACGTACACTACGCAGAAGACCACCTGCCCAAGTCGAACGGCAGAGAAAACAAGTATATAACATTACACTTGTCGGACCTAAGTCTGTCGGGTTTTTACGATGTTATACGCACATGACGCAAAAAGACTACCTGCC
>CAXAMN010027584.1:487117-511164 GCA_963970005.1 Durusdinium trenchii
TTGTGGGCCTTGGTGACAAAAAAGTTCTCATCTTAAGTTGACTTGCTTTGTTTCCGTCTCTTCTGTAATCTTTGTGCCTCCCATGCACCTCGTAGTGATGCAAGTGGTGCTGTGGAACGCCGCCGACTTTTTTAGCATTTTCTCTGCCATTTTTGTATTCGATGCCCTTGTGGAAAGTCGGGGCCCAGTTTGTCAAAAAACAGTGCATTAATGATCCCAAAAAGTTTTATTTTTCACTGTGTTTTACAGTGTTTTGTGCACATTGCCCTTCAAAGCCTTTGAATGCCAGAAAACAATAAAAACATCAAAAATTGCCTCCCGTGCAGGTAAAATGCAACTTTTTGAGGGCAAATAAGCTCAACACAAACCCACCCAAAGCCACTTTTTACTGTAAATTACAGTGTTTTTTGCACCTTCGAACCTGCCTCAAGACACCCCAAAAGTCTGCAAATCAAAATCTCGAACTCTCACCCCCCCCCCCCCCCCCCCCCCCCCCCCCACCCCTTTCGGTAATACTTCCAAGCGCTACAGCGCTTTCCGTCATCAGCTTGGGCCCCCCCACCCCCTCTTCCCTTTCGGTAATACTTCCAAGCGCTGCATCGCTTTCCGTCATCGGAAGACCATTGAACCTATTCTTTTGATGAAGAGCAGGTTGTCGTAGGTTGTCCCGCTGTAAAATCCGCCCGCGCAGAAGGTGCCAAGGGCATAATGACAGTGGAGGCCCGTGGCAACAGCAATCGAAAGAAATCGGCCAGACTTTAGCTTGGGGGGGGCCTAATTTGAATGACGAAATGCTGTGTTTTACAATGTTTTTGACGATGGAGAAAAACTGACATGTTTTTGGACTACAAGTTGGCGATGCCGGATGTGCCGGACAGGGGATATGGCGTTACCTCGCGGTAGTATGCGCAACACGGGGGACACTGTTCGTCCGTGTGTCCTGCCCAAGCGACAGACCGAGATGGGCAGCGCAGGTTGCTGCCGAGCCAGTAGGGTGGTAATGACACGCTTTTCCCATGTATGTATGTCTGTATGCATGGAGTCTGTGTGTGTCTTTGTTTTCTCTTTACTCTGCGCGGGCGGCTTCGACCGCGAAGCGGTGTGAATACCATCACGAGAAGTGAGAGTTAGGAGGTGTGGGGGGGTCCCGTGGATGGCCCTGGCCGGTAGGGTGAGCCCTGGTCGGGTCAACAATGCATCTATAAGCCTTGGTGATGCAAGTGGTGTCAAGGTGAAGTAGTGCATCATTAGCATCACAAAGCGGCCAGAATACAATTCAAGTGGACAGCAGCCTGTCTAGTTGTGCGCGTGGTTCTTCACCAGCAAATATGGATGCGGTCAGCTGTAAAGTAAAGAGGGAAGACTTCAAAAGAAGAGGGCGGTATCAGCAAAACCGTTTTCTGCACTGCTCCGCTGTAGAGACAAGCAGGCATGCTTCGCACTGAACAAAAATCACAATCTAAGCGGTCCAAAGAAAGGGCGGGCTGAAACGCATGGTGGCTAACGGACTCAACGAAAAGGCCACGTGTGGCGGTGCCCTTTTTGATCGCTTTGTCACAGTTTTGGGGGAGTGCTGTCTTCTGGGAGGCTGGTTTTTGTCCCCTCCCTTCTCAGGTGCGGTGTCGTCAACCAGCATGATACACGTAATGATGCAAAGTCTTC
This sequence comes from Durusdinium trenchii, assembly GCA_963970005.1. Classification (NCBI taxonomy): domain Eukaryota; class Dinophyceae; order Suessiales; family Symbiodiniaceae; genus Durusdinium; species Durusdinium trenchii. The sequence goes on from CAXAMN010027584.1 coordinate 488,780, forward strand.
ATCGCAGCTTTGCCTTGACTTACCCCACGAATGGCAAAGTTTAAGTCGCGACAAGCTTTGATAAGGCTGGAGCAAAAGATTGAGCAAAGCCATGTTTGCAAGGCCTTGTTGTAAAGGCCAGATTGTTACAGAAACGGTTTAAAGGTTTACCTTGGAAAGCATTTTTGTGATGGTAAGGTTTTTTGGTTTGTTTGACACCTTGTATTGAAGGTCCCGTGAAACGGTTGGGTGAGACGAGCAACTAGTATCTCAGTGAAGACAAAACCGTGGCTTGTGAATGGACTGCGATAGCCTTTGGGAAAAGTTGCCAATGCCAGGTTTACGCTACACTCGGGGTTGGCAGCATACCAGAGCAACAGCAGATGTAAGGGGGCGTCCTCTGGCTTTACACTGCAGGAATACGTACATATATATATATATATGTATACACATCATTGCATTTTGTCCTTCATTCTTTCCTTTAGTACACTTCGAACGACCTCGCAGCAGCTGGCAAGGCACTTGAAGCAGCGCCTGAAAAGGCAACCGCCTTCAGGCGTGCGTGAAGAGCTCATGGGGCAGGCAGTTCAGATGAGGCTCACACTCTATTTTAGCATTGTTTGCGTGGTGGATGAGTTCGGGCTAAGGTTCGGACGCTCTTTGCTAACTAGATTGCCAATCTCCCAGCGATACTTTTTGCGCGCGAACTCTAAAGACAGGGTCCTCATAGTCCTGATTCGCTTTGCTTTGCTGCTAGTCGAGCAAACTTTGCAGTCTTCAAGGTCAACCATACCGTGAGGTTGAAAGATATTCCGGCGCAAGCACCACCAATCAGAGCTTCTCAAGAGGCCAGCACGTTAAAGCAGGAGATGCTGAAGGTTGCGCTGCACACAAGTTCCGACTGAGCCCAGCAAGGGTGCATCTGGATTTGTACTCCCAAAGGCTCCAAGTTGTGACATTGACACCGTGTGCAACATTGCTTGCAGCAACATCCTTTTGCAACCCTCACAACCGTTTCGAACCATCAAGAGGCAATTTCAATGAGTTGCATGATGTTGCGTAACAGGCCTAACGGGACTCACTTTCCTTTAGCAAACAAAGATTGTATAATAGAGTAAATAAGGCTCTGACAGCGCCCCACGGATGTCTTGACATGTTTGACTGCGAAGAGATTGCAGGCTGAGTTTCTCATCAGTCAGTTGCAGGCCTTGCTAGCCTGGCGGGACCAGCAGTTGCACATGCCAATGAGTTTGCCTTGTAGTGTCTTGTGCTTGTAGGGCAGGTATGGTGGACACTGAATCATTCATGTCAGTTGTTCTTAACCTTGAGCATGCTTGCATGTGTACATGTTTGTACATCGCCGCCGCCGCCGCCGTCCATGCGCAAGTGACTCCAAAAGGCTTCCAAAAGGCTTCAGGTGTATTTCTTTTTTGCCCACCCACCCTACCCCTGAAACAGTTTGGTGTTCACTTCATTGATTTTTGGTGGTTTCGCCCTGGAAAGGGAGCGAAAGGAGCTAGTTACCTCCGACCGGCGGGTGAGGATCGCCAGGTGTCCTGTTGGGTCACCCTTGTCGAGAGTGTGAGGCCGGGTGGGATACTCACGAGATAGAGTCAGTTGGATACTTGTTCTATTTCCCGGCTGGGTGTTGAGAGTTCTCTTCACTGCCGGTGCACAGAGTTCACCTCCTAGTGGCTCTAGGTGCTCTTACCAACGTATATCGGAAGAGTGCTTCTGATGCCCGACAGAGCTATATAAGGTACCACAGCTCCCTGCTTGCGACTTGAGAAAAAGAAGGGAGGTGACCGATCGGCGACTGAACTGAATGTTCATGAGACTTTTGATGAGCGCAGCGGATCATGAGCGACAAGCATTTTCAGATCGTCTCAAGCTGTAGGCCAGAAATATGGGCGACGGCATCCGACAGCTAGAATCAGCTAGAACCGACCCAAGGCGTCGCTCGTCACAGCCGCCAGGCCGCCTTCGACGCGTTCATCACAGCCGGCTTGTGTACAAAGATCTCGCTGCAAGCTGATGATGCTTCGGTCTCGGGGAGACCAAGACACGGCGTCGAGAAATAGGAGCAAGGATGAACAAGAACAAAATGTAAAGAAACTCTATATATATATATATTTATATATTTGTCACTTGCAGAATGACCAGCATGTGCCTGATGATGATGATTGGGCAAGGTATGTTTCAAGATCCCACAAATTACAATACAACCGCCGTACTCGTAAGTGTTGGCAAATTTAAGCACAACACCTCTTCGACCGCGCGATTTAAACCGAGGTGCTGGTGGACATTTGGGCTAGTGGAGGTAGTTCTGAACTAGTTCTTCCAGTCTTGGTCGAAGGAGCCACAAGTGGATGTATTCGGACATAAGCGGTTCAGTCGCAGGAAGTGTGGGAGTTTTTGAACTGAGCGCAGTCGGATATTGAGGATATTCATTCCTTCGGATATGTGCACATTAGCTGATCCTCTTGAGATGCTACGTATCATCATATAGCTGCCTAAAACTGCATCCCATTTTGGTCACCTTTGATCGTAATGATGTGCGTGCAAGTGTTGCCTTCATCCAAGTTTTTATTCTTGCAGAGGAGATCCCTTGGTCGACGCCCAGCTGTTGCTGTTTGAGGTGCCCAGAGAGCAGCAGTCAATCTGGAATTTTAGACATCAAGGTCCATTCATTCCATGCAAGATATTCATTGTTCCTCTCTCGGCTTAGCTCCCTTGATCCCAGGAAACCACACCACTGGTCCTGCCCGATCCGATCCAAGCCGCCCTTGTTTCATGGTTGGAGGAGGACGGCACAGCTTGGCACTGTGGCCGGCTGTTCCTGTTTGTTCCAAGATGCTGGGCAGTCTATGGCAGTCGGCCTGGCAGGCACCAGGACCTGGATATGTCTCGCTGCAGACTTATTACGCTAGAGGCCCAGCTTTCCAAAGGGAAACTTGAAGCTCAAAACTGAGCTAGTTCAAAACCAGAGTAACCACTACTGCAATTTGGTGTGACCACCCCCCAAAGTTCAAAGAAAGGGTGAGAAAAGCTGAAACGGCGCAGAGCATTGAAGTGGGTCCGTGGATAGATGATTGTGATTATGATGATAGAGGACTCAAGACTCATTCAAGCCTAGTATTCCAATATATTCCAACGCATATGTACAAGGGTGAAACATCATATCCATCAGTGCTGATTCGTGAGAACTGTCAACCATGTCATGGCGCAAGACAATTTGCGGTCCTTTGATCAAAGATTTGAGTCATATCCGAGGTCAACTCCAGATGGCGTGGCACCACTGAGTATTCGAACATGGTGTACCCCTGATAGCAGCTTTGCGAACGCATGAAGAAGGTCTTGGAATGTGTTTGACGTTGATCCACCTTTCAGGTATGTTCCGAAGCAACGACTTTTTCAGCTCACCTTGCATAGGCACTCTGGCCATGCTGAGTTTGGTCTCCTGAAAAGTTCTTGATTGTCGAAGAGCTCCTTTGCCTGGCAAGGTCAACGAGCTAGCTGCTTTAGCTTCAGATGCTTCGACCTGATTGGTCAACTGGCAAAAAGAAGTGAAATGAAGTGAATGCCAATTGGATGCAGCTGCAGTACAGCTTTTGTTGAATACCAATCAAACATAGACCATGTGTATATATATATATAGGGCTTTTATAGAAGCGAACATTCAACATCACGCAATACAACTAATACAAGCTTCGGAGTAGCTTGATACTAGCTTACAACGCTTACAATGATGCAATACCCAGCATATCCAACGCATGGTCCGATACTTGCTGACGTCCCAATGGTTCGTACGCGCCTTGCGGCTTCAAGTGCTTCGAGAATGTTCAATACTCACTAAAAGAGTTTGAAAGGGATCAGTTTTGCAGACCACTCAGCGGTGTTCGACAGACAGAAAACCATATTAATCATTAATTACATCTCGTGAAGAAGGCCCACAGGTGTGTTTGGGTTTCAGACACATGCCTCCAGCACTTCGTGCGGGCCTGCTCATACAAGACTAACCCAGCACTTTCATGGCAAGCCTTGAATGCATTACGTAAGCCACGCAAACCCGAACCCACATACTCTTGAACGATATCAGAGAGCGGGCAACCTTCCACCTGACTAAATTCCACTCAAGAGCAACCAGCCAAACCACGTGGATCGAGAACATGCAAAATATTGAGAGCTGTCGTGTATTTTGTGTTTTTTGCAGTTTGCTTTGCAGCTCCTGACTTCATGGCGATCTTGGATCAGGAACACCAGCAGCGGATCCCTGTGAAGGCCCTGCAAATCTGATGTGCAGGGTGGCGTGATAGTGGATTCAAATTGCACCAACACAGCGTTTCAAATCGTCGTATTATTTTGCTCTATGATTATGACCATGTCACGCAAAGAAGTTCAAAGGTTTGAGTCTTCAATTGTATTTCTAAATCCATTCATTTATATATGTAATGTCAACCCTTGTACATGAGACATGTCTCGAGTGGAAAGCTCCCCCGAAAGGTCACAGCCTTCCGTCAGTTTGCTGCGAACTTGATGGCTCAGCTGACGGAGCAGTGTGCTGGCAGCACCAAGACTTCAACTTTGGCCAACCAGGGCAGTTGTAAACGTTTCTTTACTGCAGTTGCAAAGGTTGCAGAGCTGTTGGGATTCAAGTCGACACAGGCCTTGTTTGGCCCTGTACAGCCGATCTAGTTGATGTTGACTCCTTTGGTGGAGGAATGACCTTGATCTTAGAAGTGAGGCTGTGCCTCGAGTTTGAGCGCGAGGCACAGCAGAAACTAGTTTTTTGTCGAAACTCTTCCGCAAGAACTTTGGGTGTTGAGCATGTTTAAGAAATATAGTTGGTGCTTTGGGATACAGAGAAAGTTGCAGAAATCCTCGTGATGGTTGATTCAGAAAGTTCATATGTGCAAGCGGACTTGCAGCCTTTTAGCTGCTTGCAGGTCAGTGCCATGACTGAGGACAAGCTGACCCGTTTCACTCCTTCGCTTTCGCATGGAGACTCTGGGTTGCTGCACGGGATGAACACAAAACAATGGTTTGTTAATTATGGTGAGAATTCCAATCCAGTGGGTGCTAGTATGTGCTAGTTAGATTCATTTTGGTTATATAGAAAGAATGCGAGGAAAGCTGGCGCTAGCCGCTAGCAATTTAAACCTGTGCTACGCTGTGACAACATGTGCACATTGCACCTTAGACAATCAGAAATGCAAGCGTAGTTGCTGTTTGAGGTGGTCAAAGAATGATACAACAACTTAATGCAGCAAGTGCCAAAATGCAAGTGATCAGCAAGTGAGACCATATACGACAAGCGAAGATGTCATGCATGTTAACCGAACGACGAGCCCGATGAGATAAGGATTGCTTGAACCAGTTGAGGATCGCCAAGATTTGCACATGCAAAACAACGGAAGTAAAGGAGAAGAACACAGTTGGAAGATGTTCAGTCAGTGTGTTTGGGAGGTGCTTGTACGTGGTTTGGTTGTAGTGAGTGATACTGTACTTCGTCCCATTGTCCATTTGCATTCTGCTAAAGTTCGAGCTTTTACGCGTCTGTTCTCGAACAGCATCGGCAGGTTGGATGATCCCTTCCATGTTGCGCTTTGATTGCTGCGGTTGCTTCATTGATCATTGATTAATTATTCTATAATACTGCTTCGGGAAGTGCATAAAGACTCCAATTGCAAGGTGTTGTGCAGAATGCAGGGCCACATACGCTCCCGATACATTGTCGTTAACAGTTTGGTTGTTGGTGGTGATGCTACTGAGTGCTGCTTTTGCTTCTCTTGTTGCCTCTTGCTGCTGCTCTATTTGCTGCTCCTGGTCATCCTGCACTTGTTGTTACTGTTGGGCCTGGTAGTGTGTTGCTTTTGTGGACCCTGCCGCTATTGTTGGTCATGCTGCGTCTTATTTCTTATTGCTCCTCGCCCGCTTTTCTTTTGCCTTCACCTAACCAGCTCAGTTGTTGCTTTTCTGTCTTCGAAGCTATTCAGTTTCCATTGCACGCACAGCTATTGTATCTAATATTGCATTGGGAAGTACCATGGCATAGAAGGTCAACTAGGCAGAGCCTGCTTGCGGTCCATGGTTTCTCACGGGATGACCATGCATGATAATATCAATCTGCCGAACTCATCCATACAGGACTTGGTACTCTACCAAGGTGAGCTCGCCAGGCTTGTTGATGTCATCGCGTAGTTTGCAGGTTCCAGCGGCCTATTTTGCATGTTGCGTTTCTCCTAATTGCTTGCGTCGCATGGAAGGTGTGGAGAACTTTTGGCGCATCAGCTGGGCTATGATCCCAGGAGTTTATGGTGCGTGTTTCCAATGCCTTGAGCGTGACTGATTTGTTCTTGTGGCTTGCAAAGCAGAGTGAAGTCTGGAAGAATACGTGCAATTGCCAAAAGAACATGAGCGGAGTTTGTCCCCAAAACTTGCCGAGTTTCACGTCAAGTGTGTTTTAATTTTCTCCAAAATAAGAAGGGCTCTCCTTCGAAGGATGTTGGAACGTTGTGTTCTGACGACTTGCGTGTGTTGACATTCTTGCCAGTGCTTCGCTTGCCTAGTCTCGCACCTGACTTGATGATCCCATCTACCTGGAAAAGCTTTGACAGTTGATTCGTAGCTTGAAATGGAGTATATAGAGATGTGAAGTCTCCTCGGCTTTGTGACATTTCGTGGCTTGAGCTTGTTTTCCGCTTTCGAAAGTTTTCAGGTCTTGATATTGGCTTGAGTGTTGCCGGTAAGATTAAACAACTCAGATCGGCATAGTGCGTTAGGAATGCTTGTGAATCACAGATTTGAGCTCCATTGGTTTCGGCGTGTCCCGATCGCACCTTCGATCCACCTCGCTGCCGTTTCATGCTTGCACAGCGCTTGAACTTCATGGCCAAGGGAAATTGGGTTTCTATAGGCAGGAGAGCTTCTACGGCGGTCGCAAACCCCCTAGATTCCGCAGTGGTAGCAGAGCCCCAAAACGGGGCAGGGCACGCACGACACGGCAGCAGCAACACCGCAGGTTCATTCGAGCCATTTCGGCCGACCTGCGGAAGTGACGCGCTTGGCGAAATTCGCCTTCAAGCAGAAGTGGACTACAACGCCTATGACAAGGTGCAGAACACCCTCTTGGTCAAGAGCGCCTTGGAGAGTTTTTGGTGCAAGTTTTGAAGGCATTACATCCTCAACGACACAAAGGATGATAGAGGGCATGGCTATGCTGGTGGCTGGTCGGAGAGTGGCTTTGATGCCTCCATCCCAGTTTGGGATGGTCGAGCAGACAGCCTTCGATAGTTTTGCCGAATGGTGAAGTGGTGGCTGACCTCCACCGGCTGGAGAAGACGAATAACTTCAACTTGGCAGCCAGGTTCGCAATGAAGTAGAAAGGTGCAGCGAAGCTGAGAGGATTGGAGCTCCAGCCGGAGGAGTTGGTCTATCCCGGCTGAGGAGGTTGACGACTCAGACAGTTGGTGCTGAGCCCCAAGACTTCATGGTGGGGCGAACGGTCTCTGTCCGAAAGGGAGGGCTGTGGGAGCGCTAATTGATGAACATGAAGAGAGGCGAGAGGCCCCGTGGAGTCGGTGGTGAACCTCGCACTTCGCTACCGGAATCTGGTGGCGGAGATGAAGGCCGAGAACATCACCCTGGACGACGCGGAGGTGGCTTGGTTCTTCAAGCAGAAGCTCAACCTGACGGAGATGCAGAAGCAGATGCTCGAGACGACTCTATCTGGCATGACTGAGGCCTATGCTGATGTGGAGCGAGAGTCCGTGAGGATCCTCTTGCCCCTTCGAGCACAAGCAGGAAGCCTTTTGGTGGACTACAGCGACGGTCATGGAGGACGACTTCAACAAGTGCCGAGGGTCGACAACGTCTTCTTTGGCCTCTGGCTCAACTTCAACGCTACGTTGTATTCCTGGTCCAGAGGCATCCGACTTGCTTCCGCTGGGCCGAGCAGGGCAGTGTGATACACCCTCTCGATTCGAGAGTTCCTTGCATAGGCATCGACATCAAGGGCAAGGACGCCCACATCCAGATCACCAGAGTGCCTCTTGTTGGAGTCACTGACGCAAAAGATGTGTATGATCGCTTCGCCCAAGATATTGGATTTGGCGCACAGAAGTCACTGGTGTTCACAGTGGCCAACCTCCGTCAACAGCTTCGACGACCTCAGACCACCTTTCGATGGACAGCTACATTGAACATGTTCGTCGTCGCTGGAGCTAAGGTAATGGACGCTACACACCTTCGCCAGACCATCGCGAAGGGAACTTGGAGCATAGAGTACAGCCCTGACTTTGCGCGCCAGACGGCCAAGAAGGTGAAGAAGAAGCTGGAGGAGATCCCTGACGGGAACATGGACGAGCTTCCTGGCCGAGAACCCACGGCAGCGGACAGCGCGCTGCTGCGCTAAGCAAGGGAGTTTGGAGAAGCTCCGGGGTTGCGTTTCACCGACGGCGTCGGCGCGCGCGCTCAGCGCAGCGTGCAATGAGCACGAGCAGCCGGAGCCCACGATTTTCCATCCACCAGTTTCCTTTGAGAGCGGTGAGGGCTGAATTCAAAAATGTCAAGGGCTTGCCGACGTGGCAGATCCTTGAGGAGCGGGCGGAATTCGCGTGACCTTTCGTGAAGGCTCTCCTTCTTTCAGGCGACGGAGCCGAAACCAACAAAAAACGTTGAGGAATGTGAATCACAGATTTGAGCTCGGCATGTCCCGATCGCACGTTCGATCCACCTCGCTGCCATTTCATGCTTGCACAGCGCTTGAGCTTCATGGCCAAGGGAAAATTGGTTTCCAGCCAGGAGAGCTTCCACGGCGGTCGCAAACCCCCTAGATTTCGCAATGTTAAAGGTAATGAGTTGGCCAAGCCTGCCCCTATGTTCGATCAGATTCGTATGATGGCTAACACGGTCAGGAGCTTGAAGAGGAACCTGGGCCTGGACCGTCCGTGTTCCCGAGTGAACGCGTGGCTTTCTCGGGATCCATGTAAAGTCTTGGCGCTTGCTTTCGTGCTTCCGGCATTGGGACCAGGTGCTCCTCCTTCCAGACTTTTCTTGCACAGCTTCCCGGGACCACTTCGTGGTGCTTTCCCAGATTGATTTGCCAATTTGTGTTGATGAAACTAGGGCTGATCATGGCTGATCCCATGCAGCACTCTCTTAGGTGCTGTTTCTGCATTTAGGATCATTTAGGTTCGTGCGCTTTAGGTCCCTCTCTCTGCCCTTTTCGTTCGCTCACTTCGGTCGTAGTTTGCCGGTTAGTGTCTCACTGTGGTCAGCCACAGTCCGGGCCTGCGATCACGCAGTTTAGAGGGATAAAAAAATTTAGAACTGGCCGGGCACTGGTGTTTTCTCCGCCTTGTCCCCTGCTTGGCTGCGGCTTACCGTTTTCCACCGCCTGATCCGGCGTTGTTCTTTTGAGGCTATGAATGCAACCTTGATTTGGTGCTGTATTTCCCATGTAACATCATGATATCATCATGTTCCCAAAAAATCGTTTTTACATGTTGTTTTCCAACATCTGGAGGCTCTACGAATATTGAAAAATATTCTATATGTATCTGTATATGCATATCTAAACTACAGACTGTCCACCAACACTAGAACTCAAGGAGCAGAAACAAAACAATCCTGCTGAAACTGTTTGAGGTCTAGGCTGGCAATTTTTTTTTCAAGCACTGAAGTAGGAGACTGACGGATCTTGGGAGCGTAAATGTGGGCGAGGCCGGGAGAGACAATTGCATGGCATGTTGGAAAGTATGGCGGGCAGCACTGGAAGCCTCGCTGTTTCCGCTGGTGAACTTGGAAAAAAATGCACCGCATCATCCTGAGATGTTGTCATTGTGTGTGTGTGTGTGTCCGCGCGCATTGTCTTTGTTTGGTGTTGGTGTGACAGCCTCTGAGGAACGAAGCGTCTCGTCGACAGTTGCATGAGCTTGTGGAGCAGCTACTCAGGTTTCAAGAGATACAGAGTTTTGTAACAAGACACCATCTCAAATGGTTCATTCGGCGATGATGTGAAGGTCAGCAGAGATGGCAAGAGAGTTAATGGTCAGATTAGTTGCAAGATAGCTCCTCAGTGAGGAGTGGGCAGCCCCAATTGATGAAGTTGCGGCTTGCTGCGGAGACTTTTCCAACATACTTAGGCTATTCGGTCACAGTACCAATTTGCTCAGCAATACCGTGAACGGCGTGAATGAGGCCAATTTGTCCTTGCTAGTGAACTTTGCATGCACTGCACTAAGAGGCATATTCAGTGGCCCATAGCCACTTGACGCTTGCAAAGGCACCAGCGTCAGCACTTTGGAGCGGAAGAGTTCAATGTTGCTGTTCACTAGGTTGAGTAGCTTGAGCAGCTGCCATGAGGAGTTGCGGGCTCAAACTCACAACGCTGAAATGGAGCTGAGCTTTGGCAATGCAAATAGATATGATACGGGCAAGAAATTTGTGGTTGGGGTCGAGGAGCACATAGGGCTATGATGAGCACGACCAAGAAGCTCTAAATATGCAAATTGAGGAATCGGATCATGGCTCTCCTCGGTGCACCACCAGCGGCTGGGCGTTGCAGCCCACCACAGACAGCTGTGCCTGGGCAACTGTCGCCCATACCGCAGGCGGCAGATCTTTCTGTCCTACTTTTGCTGAAAATATGCCATATGCAAGACATGCCAAGACTACGACCACTTAAGTGTGAGCGTTGTTGGCTTGTTGCGTAAAGGCCAAAGGGGTGCAGAATTCAGCGCGTGCAGCTGCAGTGGCGCTTCTTGTCAGCCAAAGGGGAGGGAATCGATGGCTCCCACAAACCTTAGCTCACGAGCAAAGTGAAGTCTTGGACCCTTGGAACTCCTTTTTGATGCAGGGGCCCGGGCATACTTTGGAATTCTCAAATGAAGCACGGGCAGCAAGCATCCCATCCTTCAGGATTGGCCCAAGACCAGTTGGAATCGAAGGCGGGTTACCATTCCCAAAATGAGAGATCGTGGGCATTACTGTAGTTGGCAGGTGCACCTTCGACGTGTCCAACCGCGCTGGGACCTCAGAGTGTGGGATTTCTCCAGATTGAAAGACAGTCGTTTGAGCTACAGCAGAACAATTCTAAGAAGGTTCAAGGATGGTGAATCAATGTTCACCTCATCCAGCAGACTCCCGTTGATATAAACGTAACTCTTGCCTTCAGAACTTCAGAACACAAAGCAATCACATTTAACTCTCAGCAACTCGAGGGCATCTTGTGCGGAGCATCTGGAAGCAAGAATGATTAGCAAAACGAACTGAAGAGGCAAACGAAGGCAAGGAGGAAGGTCCGAGGCTAGGAAGGCCACTGAGGAAGGCACTGAGGCCGCAAGGAAGCGCAGGACCGTGAACAAGTAGAGGAGATGCAAACGTTGCAAAACCTATGAAAAAGGCAACCTACAATCAACTGATGCAAACCTGCAGCAAACACTGCACACTGTACATATACATATATATATATATATTGATCAGCAAACCAGAAAAAATAAGAGCATCACGAGTTGAGGACCAAATACATTTCTACATCGAGTATTTTGCTTGCGTTCAAGCACACAAAAACTGCCGCATTTATGATATAATTGTCAGACATGTTTGGGCATCGCTTCGACTGAAGTGCTCTATTCTGAACCAAAATGAAAGAATGAGGTGTCCACTCACACTCGCACAGAGTCCCGTGCTCCTTGGCCGCAGTAACCACGTCCTTTAAAAGGTTGGGATTGGCCGCGACTTCTTATATGGGGCACGGTCGCATCTAAGTGAAGACGTGGTGTCAAGCACTTCAATGTTCCACCAGATGGTCAGACTTACCAATGAAGCACATTCATCAAAGGGGCCTGCCGCCGGCACGGGCACTTGGAGGCGGGCTCGAAAAGCACTGCTTGAGTTGTCCTTGTTGCTGATTTTTGTGAAAGCTACCTGCATTGGCTTGCTTGACCAGAGGGTGGTAGGCACACATTTAAAGCCTTTGAGCACAAAGACAGGATAGACGTTCGAAGAGGGTGTGTTTCTAAGGATCTATTATTGACAACCAAAGAAGACGTTCTGCGATCATGTGACAGGACCTGTCCACGGTGCCAGTGGGCTGGTTACTCCTGGCAACAAGGCTTTGCGGGAGACTCCTTGTTTAGTGATGCATGTCAGACATCATCACAGCACAAGAGACTCGTTGGACTAGTTCCTGCTTCCTACAGATGGTAGAGACAGAAGGTATACAGGGATCCAAATGCAGTTGTTTTCTTAGGCATTCCAAGCCAGAAAGGTGCAAGACTCTAGGCCTAGGCACACGCAATACACTAGTCGCAATAGGGATTGCAGTGCTGCATGTGAAGAAATCCTAAGAGTTCAAAATGTGTTCATATTTGTAGCACTGGTCAGGCTGAGGCCACTTGCATCAAATGCGGAAGCACATACGCCGCCGATTCAAATTTCTGTCGCAGATGTGGCCACAAGCGGATAGAGGCAGTGCCATGAACTTCCTTTGCCAGAGCGGGATTAGGGTTCATAATATGTGTGCATTAATGTGCAGTCCATTCAGATGTCGAAGCGTTGCCTCCCAGCCTTTTGCAATAGGCCTTCCTGCCTGATCACACCTAGAGACAGGCAGCCTCGTGGACGTGGCAGCTTGTCGCAGCGAGCCTTTTCGCACCTCACCAGATCAGCTTGCCCAAGGCTTCACGGTTTATGCAGAACGTCCTACCGACGCGCACGAACGGATGATGCAGACACAACAGGCTTGTGATGGGTAGCAACCCAAGCTTGGGAGTCGAAACCGTCGCTCCAGTCAAAAAAGCCAGATAATTATATAGTGTAGAATATATACCGTAATATTCAGAATTAGTCTGAATCTATGTGGAAAGTGGTCACAGGGCGCTTTGAGATCCTCCCCAACAGAAGGTGTTGGAGGAGCAGGAGGTTTTGCTCTGATGAGTAGGCTTGAGTTCCAGCATGAATCATCTGAATGCATCCGAATGCCACGAGCCCAGGTCCCTTCTGAGAGACGAGAGATGGCGCTTCTGTAGCTGGTAGGTGGAGAGGGTGAAGCCATGATTAATGACAATCGTGTGATGCTGCATTCAGATGACAAAAAGAGCACTCGGACTTGTCATCCGCATCAGGGCTTTGTTCACACAGAAATCAAGACTGGATGAAAGGCAGTTTTGATCAAGCACTGCAGCAAACAAATCCACTGCAAGACTGCTTTCAACCACACACGCAAAAAGCTACGTCTACGTACTTGTTCCCTTCTGATCTGAATCCACCTATGACGGACATCACCGAAGAGCTGCTGAAGCGCTCTCAATCTGAGGCGAATCCATTCAGTGTTAGCAGAGCCCTGCAACATTGTGTGCATGTGCGTGTGTGTGTGTGAGACTTCCCATTCCTTTGAGCAAGCAGCACCAAAATGCAGGTGGCAAAGGGAATTCTGGATGACCTACAAGGCTTTGGCAACCAGAGTGTGCAAACTTTCACTGGACAACTTTAGTGTGGTAGTACATGTCGTTCTAAACTTCATGGATGCTTGGACGATGTGATGGGCGATGGGATCCATATCGGGGTTCGGGTTGGTGCGAGTGGTCTCACTTGTTCCATTTTGTGTCTCTTGTCACGGTGATGTGCTGATGGTACTGCTACATTATGAAAACTGCTGCTGTCAGCAGCGTTGAGGAGGAGGCGGAGGAGGAGGGAAGGGGAGGAGGGGGAGGAGGAGGAGTAGGAGGACAGAAGAGGAACCGACGATGATGTCTTCCCGCCCAGTTGTGTGTTCGGCTGTTTGGTTACAAGATGTTACAAGCAAGTAATGGAACTTGTTCCACTTTTCTTGGTTATATATATATAAATAGATTATTGCACTCCATGCTTTGGGTGTCCCATCAGTTTTGATCCACAGGGCAAGCACTTGAGAGTTTGCCGCCTGTGGTGCTGCGAATCCAAAGGTGCATCACTTGTCATGAATCAGGAGTATAGTTTCGACAACGAACATCAATCGGCCGTGCCCATTGTCCTGAGGCTGCAAACGGGTTCAAACGCGCCTCACAGCAACTACGCGCTCGAATCCTAGTTCGCTGAAGGCTTCTCTACATCTCAAAGGGATGCTCCACCACATCAGTGGCTCTTCCGTTTTCATTGTTTCGAGAAAGTCTCGAGGTATGATTTGGTCCTACCGTGCGCCCCGTAGCGCAACAGATCACACAGTGCAAGCATGTTGAAGGTGGTGAAGACATGCGTGCGTTTGATGTTTGTGCGACGCAGGTCGATTCGGAACACGTGTCTTGGGATCAAAACTCCAATTTGCGATTGTTAGTGTGAAGTGTGAAGGTGCAAAGAATTGCAGATATTGTGCTGTGAAGTGTAGAATAAACCCTCACACATCGAGATGCAATCAATATGTTTGGCCTTGACGACAGGTACTTGCTCGCATATTTGCTTGCCGGCAAACAGAGAGATATTTCAGTGCAAGCACCTTACAAGAGTGTGATTACCAATGCAAGCATCTTGAAGTGCATTGCTTGCAAGCCAAGTGAACTTGCTCCAGGTCTGCGGATCCATTTGTGGCTTTCCCGATGGACGCTCGCCATCAATTCCTACAATCTCCACACATGTTCCACACGTTGAAACCATGTGACAAATAAAGTTTACTGCCGGCTTGATTTGAAACAGAATAAATGTTCAAGGCAAACTTCTTAATGTCCAAGGGCTTCAAGGCGCTTGTGTTTGTTCTCCAGTAGTTTTGAGCCATTGGTGCACTCTAGATCACCGTGGAGGTTGCCCGTGAAACCGAAGAAGCGTTGAAGAAGAGGCGAGCAAGGGCCACTGGCTTCTTCAAGGTGGATGTGTTTCGTACACTCTCAGTGGTGACTTGATGCTACTTGTTGGGCTCCTTCTAGCTTGCTCACCAGGTCGACAGTTGCAACTTTGGAACTCTCAGCTGATGCCTGAGATTTACTGTGCTGCCCATGTTGATCTTCTTTTGATTGCTGACGTGCCCAGTGAAGCAAGGCTCGCAGTCAGACCAAAGAGGACAAATTCAAAAGGGGTTCAAGTCACATGTGTAATAGCTAATGTCTAATACTGATACTGTAATAGCTGGTTTTATCAAGTCCTGCAGATCGCGACAAAAGATTGTAAAACTGAAGGCAAGTACATGAAAGCAACTACAGTATATGAAAGTAGTAGTAGTAGTAGGAGTAGGAGTAGCAGTAGCAGGAGCAGGAGCAGGAGCAGGAGTAGTAGGAGTAGTAGTAGTAGTAGTGTAGTAGTAGTGTAGTAGTAGTGTAGTAGTAGTGTAGTAGTAGTAGTAGTAGTAGTAGTAGTAGTAGTAGTAGCAGCAGTAGTGGTAGCAGTGGTAGCAGTGGTAGCAGTGGTAGCAGTGGTAGCCGTAGTAGTAGTAGTAGTAGTAGTAGTAGTAGAAGTGACCTGGTTGTGGGGCTCGGATTAACTGGGGGCAGGTTTAGCACCCAACTACCTTGTTCAGGCAGAAATTAGTTTGGGTGATTTTCCGGGGCGTTGTAGTTCTATTTGTACTTTACATTCATTAGTTTCGCGAGTTGAGCTTTTGGGGCAAGTTCACATTGTGGCAAGACATGCTCTTAGAGTGTCAATCACAGCTTTCTATAGTTTTTTTGATTATAAATGTGCATATGTTATATATTTCCAGCACTGCAAGTCTAAATATCTAAGATAGTGTGGTCAACAACTCAGCTACTTCCCGTACGGTCCGTACGGTTGTGGATTCTCCAAGTGCACCCTTGACACGCCACTCGCTTGGCAGGAAGTGCTTGCATGGTTGGTGCGCAATACAGGCGCACGATGTCATGGCGTGCTGCTCTACCGAAGTATCTCCTCAGGGAGTGAAATAAGGTAAAGCGTTGCGAGATGTTGCGAGACAAAATGTTTCAAGTGTTCGAAGGTACAAAGAGCAAGCTTTGAGTGGACACCGGCAGCTGGGACCAAGAGGGTTTGATGCCGTTCCACGTAAAAAGGAGCGCGTGAAGATTAGAAAACACCCGATGTTTATTATATCTTATATGTCAGAGTCTCATATCCATTGTGCACGTATCAAGTCAGAGAATGCAAGAAGAGTGACATGATTTGCACCACTTTGACTGAACTTCTGCACTCCCACCGGACTACACTGCAGTTTCATCGCTGCACTGTTGTTCGAGTGGCCTTGGTTTCCACCAAATCAAGTGTAGAATATTGTACAATCACGTTCAACCCTGAACCCTTTTGTTGGAAATCCGAGTCAGGGCGTTTGAAGCTCCCCTGTATGAACCGGGGCAGTGCGCATATTGAGTGAAGACTACTTCTACCTACTCATTCTACTCTAGTCACTTTGATTTGCTCCTGTTGGGAATTAGCGCTTCAAATGATATGTCCGAAGGTGAGAAACAGATTCGCCCCTCCGAGCATGCGAAGAGAAGATCAACCGATGGAAGCCCGAGAAAAGATCAAGTCTATGCCTATGCATACCGACCAACAGATGGAAGTAGATGAAAAAGACAATGCTGATCCATGGAACGCAGCTGCAGTTCCTAAAGGGTATGGACAGAATGTGCTTCAACTTCTACTTGAAGCAACATAGATCAGAAAAGCTTGCTCAGCCGAATTCAATAGAGGAGACTCTCCTTGGCTCACCAGAAATCTGAAGTCTCCAAATCTCAAGTGTCGTGTTTGCAAGATTTGGCTGTAGCCCAAAGGGCCTGTAGCCTGATCGAAGCGGAGCGTCCTACGCAAGAGGTTCGATTCAGACTTTGCATGTCATCCATTGTCATACACTCCAGGGGCACTTGGAACGGTTGTGGTGTTTGCAAAAAAATACAAATGTTTGCCATTTGGAACCTGGCAGGACATGAGTTACAGTAAGGGAGTTCTGATCTACAACTTCAATGAGGCTCCATGCTGGTCCAGAGTCCAGCAACCCATAGACATACAGTATAGCAGTATAGGAACAAAGTCCTATTCCGCAACTCTCCATTCTTCTGAAACTTTTCTTCCGCAACTATTTGGTACTCTTCCGCAACTACTCTTCAGAAACTATTCTCCAGAAACTATTTTGCGATGTTCAGAAACTATTCCGCGATCTTCAGAGACTATTTCGCAATTTTCAGAAAGCTAACTTTAGAAAGTATTCCTCAGAACTTTTACAATGTTGCAGCCAATTTGCATGAAGGAGCACTGGGTGGGTGGGTGGGTAGGTGGGTGGGATATTGATGTACCTTGTGACGGCTACGGTATATACATGCTTGTTTTGCGATCTGCAGAAAGTTTTTCGTGCAGGTTTGATGTTGCTCTTCGACTCTTTGTAGTTTCCGAACATTAGTTTCTGAAGAACACCGTAGAGTTTCCGAAGAATAGGTTCCGAAGAAAACCTTAAAGTTTCCGAAGATCACTTTTTAGTTCGAGTATTAGTTTCCGAAGAAAGCCGTAAAGTTTCTGAAGATTAGTTTCCGAAGAAAACCGTAAAGTTTCCGAAGATCACCTTTTAGTTTCCGAATAGAACTTTGACCAGCAGTATAGCCACTAAAATACACACATAGCTACTGTATATTATTCAAAATTACAGGACCGCTTTGGAGAAGATCTTCAGCATGGTCAAAGGCCCTGGACTCAAAATGCCAGAACTGGCGACTACGTCCAGCTCGTTCAGTAGTAGTTTTGACTGAATTTTCCAGGATCGTGGGAGGACCAAAAATGAGTGTCTCTCACACTGTCCACAACTGGTCTGGTCCTCAGCCAACGCAAGTTCTTGGTGAACAAGAGGAGGGCGTCATAAGATGAGATTGGGTTCTGGTGCCTATTGCCAGGAAGACACCTGCTACAGAGAAGGCAAGACATCATATTGGGCTTCACTCGGCTCCTGGCAGT
Organism: Durusdinium trenchii; assembly: GCA_963970005.1. Classification (NCBI taxonomy): domain Eukaryota; class Dinophyceae; order Suessiales; family Symbiodiniaceae; genus Durusdinium; species Durusdinium trenchii. Next base: position 506,636 of record CAXAMN010027584.1, read on the forward strand.
GAGTAGTTCGCCAGGCTGAGATTCCTGCCTCCGGGCTTGAGAGGCAGCCACATGCTGTGCACGATGTGTGTTGAGTCTGCAACGAGTGCTTTTGCAGGCACGTCCTTTTTGGACACACAGGCGACATGAGAGATCCGCCAGACACCTGGAGCCCCTTGCAGTTCGCTCCGGAGATCACTGGAGCTACTGTTTTCACTGAGAATTTGTCGTGCCGCAAGCCTTTGTCGTAATGTCGTTGAAGTTGCTTGCACTTCAATGTCTTCAATGGGCCTTCCACTAAGACACACGAACTTGCAGAAATCCGAGTTCACCACTGCCAGTCAGTACTTTCTTCAGGCTTTGTTCTTGATGTCATTCCCCAATAACATGCATAGACAGAAATTAAGTTCTTTAATTGCCTTTTTCGATGCAGGACCCGGCGACAATACCTGGCGTTGGTACTCTTACCGCAGATGGCTACACTGCAGATGGTCTCACTGCCGGGCATTCAGAGAACTAGACCTGGCTCCAAAATCGAAATGGGTGCAACCCATACAATCAGCAAAGGACTAAGAATAAGACTCGCCCATATTCTGAGCAATAGCACCTTGCAAACGAAAACTGCAATGGCGCATACACCGAACCAGTCTGTTCTCAGAAGATCCCACCCATTCCACTCTTGCCGAGTCGCGATTTCGGCACACTGTATTTGAGGTTGGAGCACAAGCTGGAGCAGCTGGAAACATGCCTAACCATTTTGTCTTGAGCCTGGTTTTCTGTTTTGATAGCTGATGGCCTCGCATGCACATGCTGGACACTGCAGGTCGCCAAAATGAGGGCTGGTTGGGGCGACATGCGGCAATCTCACGCACCGAGCTTGAGAACAAAGTCAGTCACTTCAAACACTCGGGGTCTAAGACAGGATGAAACCTTTCCATGTTTGAGGCATGTCAGTGTTTGTGGCATGTTCATCACGGGTGAAACTGGCAAACAAACGTCAGTGTGAATAGCAACTACTTGGCTTTTTGCGTTTTTAGTTATATATTATATATATATGTATATTTGCACAGCCTTGTGCATCTCTGAAGATTATATTTGAGAACAATAAGCAAACAAGAACATTATTTAAGAATCTGCAGAAATCTTAAGAAATCTTAAGATTTTCCTGGAACCAAGAAACCAAGAACCAAGATTGCACAGAAGTCTTGGGCAAAATCTTGGTTCTGATGAGAAGGTTTTCTTAGAACCAAGAACCAAGATTACTGTATCCCCAAGACTTCGGTGCAATCTTGGTTCTTGGTCTGGTTCCAGGAAAATCTTAAGATTTCTTAAGATTTCTGCAGATTTTTGAATAATAGAGATTGACCGGACTATAGCCTTTACATGGGCATTTGCACAGACTAAATTCATACCGGTCTTCAATGAGTTTGATAGTTGGAAACATTACAGTGATGACATTGACATTAGCAAATTGTATATTTAGTTTAACATTGTGTATGGTGGAAGTGAAGGCGTCAAATGTTTTTCAATAAGAGGAGGTATAACTTAATATATATATACTGTTGGAAGCAAACAATTAAATAAAAGTCATTGGTTGTAAAACTCCTTCATTCGCTCATAAGGTGAATTATGACCAGATTGTTAATGAACTATGGGAAGCCGCTCTTACTAAAGATGACAAAGTAAAATATGACACATCACCTGTGGAATGCTAGAACAATCACACAACACCGCACAGAAGAGTTACACTTTGAGGGAGGCATGCCATTACAAGAGGGAGTTTGGAGGAAGGATTTATGCCATACAACAGGAGGCATGCCATTACCAGAGGGAGGTTGGAGGAAGGATTTATGCCATACAACAAGAAATAAAAAAAATAAGAAACAAGCATGGGCAATACCTATTACATCTTAAACACCACCAATAGAAATAGATTAGTCAATGGGTTTAGATACAAAAAAGAGTTGCTACTTCAATATCATAACTGTTCAAAGTATGAAGCATATAATAGTAAACGGTTATAAAATGATATTGAGGTCTATTCAGTCAAGAGTGATGCCTTCACGATCCATGAAGACGATTTAACTAGAGTGATGGGCAAACCAAATGATTTTATAAAATCATACAGACTGGAATATTGAACCTTGAAGAAGGCATAGGCAACTGGAGACTGACAAACAAATCAATCAATTTTCCAACCAATAAATACATATTTAGATGATGATAATATGACCAATCTTTATATCTATAAGGCTTTAAACTTTACTGAGAAACATAAGGACAATGAAATCATCATAGGCGCCGGTGATTCAGAACCAATCAATGATTTAGCTAACACCCAGTCAAAGACCACAATATGGTCAAAAATGTGCTGTTCAATTTGTGCCCTGAAATCTCACCAAATAATTGCAAATACCAGTTGTGCCCTGAAATCTCACCAAATCATTGCAAATACCAGTGAAATTGTCTAAAAGGTAGGATTGGGGGGGGTGTAGCATATATTATATATATGTTGTTTGTTTGTTTGATTATTTTGGTGTCCATCTGAGGCACTTCCACCGAACGAGCGCTTTCTGTCAGAGACGAAAAAGGCTTTCGCTACCCAGCCAGGCAATCCCCATGGTTGGGCTGAAGGGATGATGACCGAATGATGACCTGAGTGTGGCGTTCTTGTCGCGCGCTCTTCCGAGGTGCTTTTTCATAGGGTTGCTCAGGGTGGTGGGTGCTTAGTCAAAAATGGCTGTAAATGCGCGTGCAAAGGCCCACGAACGGATTGCACAAGCTCTCTCCAGAATTTCAAAATGCAAATCGACTGTGCAGGGTCACATGATCGGCCCGCACGTGTTTCAGAGCCCCCGTGCTCTCGCTGCCATCCTCATTCTTGGAGCAGAAGATCGAAGGCAGCCGCGCTGTCTACCGAATACCCATTCTTTTTCGTCCTGCATCTTCTCGAATCTTGCCTCTTTTCGCATCAGCTTTCTGAGCCCTTTCACGATGTTTATTGGCACAATCACACGGTCGCAAGTTTGAGGCCACCATGAATTAGAACGGTCATCACAGCACTTTTGAGGCTGACTGGTTCTACATAAAATCCACACAATGCCACGCCTGCCGCAAAACTTGGTGAACTTTGCATGTCAAAGTCCACAAAGCGAGGTGCCCATCATGAAATCCAAATGTTCATTAATTTCAAGCCTCAATTACTGCTTCGCTGGCCACCAACCACAGGTGCTGCACCTGCCACGAACTCTGAAGTTATAGGTCCGCAAAGCGCTGCATATGCTAAGTTTTTCAGGTTTCAAACCTCCCTGCCACAATACGAAGAATTCCAGAGGGATAAGTGCAACTCAAGAAAGATAATCAATCATGTTATGTGCTGTCAATTGCAAGGCGGCCCGGCACCCTTTGATCGTGTTCCTAGGCCTGTCGCTCAGAACCTCACAGTGGGATGTCCCACATAGTGGCCTATTGCCTATTGAGTCAGGGCTATTGCCTTCAAAGTTTGTTTTCTCAGAGAGCAATAGCATGTGAGCGTGAGCTTCTTAGGCACTACGAAGAGTTCACGCGCCATTACGACGCGGTGAAGGTGACAAGGCTGGGTAGCCTCGCTCAACTCTTAAGATTGGTTTACATGCGCCACCCAGACAGATTTAATCCACCACGTTATTGACATGCTGCTGGGGCGCAGCTGAGAAGACCCCTGCAGCCAACCGACCAGTTTTGACACATTGTTCCACAATGTGAACTTAATGTGAACCATAGTTAAGAGTAGGAGCTCTAGATATTTGCCAATCCATTTTGTCAAGGATATGCCCCAGTTGAAGTACAATGCCTGGAGCTGCAAAGACCTAGCACATTCACCATGCAAACATAGTGTGTCTTTTTTATGTGGGGAATCTACGGTCCAAACTTGCAAGATCAGAGACCAAAACGCAGAGATCTCGCACAGACTCACATCAACTCACGCGGGAGAGGCATCGAAACAGGAACAAATATATAGGGATTTCAAGAAAGGCAAAACTAGAAGGAGAAACAAGGAAGGGAGGAGGGAAGGGAAGGGAAGGGAAAGGAAGACAAGACAAGACAAGACAAGACAAGATAAGACAATATGACAATGGACGGTCTGAAAGGTTTCTCTGCATGGTACCGGGATCCGATTTCAATCTCTGGACGCACCAGAAGGCCATGGGGAGGAGGCGCTGCGCCCTCCCCCCAACCCTCCTCCCCTCCTCCAGCGCAACGAACTCTGCATCTAAGAAATTAACTGCCTCTATTGGGCACTAGTACTAGCACTAGTACTACTGATGCTACTTCTACCACTACCACCACGACTACTACTACTACTACTACTCCTACTCCTACTCCTACTCCTACTGCTACTGCTACTGCTACTGCTACTGCTACTACCTACCTACCTACCTTCCTACCTACCTACCTACCGTACTACCGTACTACCTACCTACCTTACTACCTACCCACTACTACCTACCTACTACTACCTACCTACTACCTACTACTACCTACTACTACCTACTACTACCTACTACTAC
>CAXAMN010027584.1:511174-535981 GCA_963970005.1 Durusdinium trenchii
CTACTACCTACTACTACCTACTACTACCTACTACTACCTACTACTACCTACTACCTACTACTACCTACTACTACCTACTACTACCTACTACCCTACTACTACCTACTACTACCTACTACCTACTACCTACTACCTACTACTACTACTACTACGACGACGACTACGACTACGCCTACCGCTGCCGCTGCCGCTGCCGCTGCCGCTACCGCTACCGCTACCGCTACCACACCACTACCACTACCACGGCTACAGTACTTTTAGCACTACCATGACGACCCACTTTACTGCCACGACTACTGCAGCTACTACTACTACTACTACTACTGCCACTGCCACTGCCACTGCCACTACCACTACCACTACCACTACCACTACCAGCACCACACCACTACCACTACAACAATCTATGTATATCTATGTAATCTTGACAAAATGGGTTCCATTTATATATATATAGTTTCCAGCCGAACTTTGGTATTATAATTGTATCACAAGGATGAGTTTATAGAGCTGCACATAGGCAACAAAGAAGCATAACTTTCGACTACTAAGCTGTTCTGTCATCAATTGAAGGGAATAGGCAGGTGAACATGATGTAGATGCAAAGTGTGGGACACTATGAATACATAGAGAACCTCAATGCATACGTCATGTCACAGCGTGCATGCAAAAGCAAAGGTGAACTCAGAAGAAAGTAACACTTCATTCCATTGTTTTGAAGTTTAGAAATATGAATACACAAATTCAAAGATGCTGTGATTTGGGAACACAATCAGAATATAAATACCATGAAATACCTATAAACAGACGAACACATGATGGTGCTAGCTCTTGAATGAATTGCAAACACACGACTGTTTGGCCGGTCAGGCCCAAAAACGTGACCATATGTTGTAACCCAAAATGGAAAAAGAGGAATACTTCTCAGTTCTTTGTATGACATTACGTAAATGTTGCGTTGTCAATGTCATTCAGGAGCTCTGGTCTTTATCGTGGAGGCAATTTACGAAGCTCCTCAGACTGAATCCGCTGTGTTGTTTTGCACAGCTTTGAAGGCAGCTACAGATCATGTTCCGACAACAGGGGAGTGCATCACCTTGAGAACTTTCCTTGGCATGGTGTCGATTGAGGTACAATAAAGGTAAAAAGAATTAAGTTCACCGGACTGTCTGAGGGAACAAGCAAATTTGCTCGATGTTTGGCAGATTCTGATGTTTCGAACTTGCAATTCAGAAATTTGCCTTCAATCTTATCCTTCAGATCATCGCATGTGGTTCACAAACAGCTCCAATCTCCTGAGGTGCAGCATCATTGATGGTGCAATGAGAGTTCAGCAAGACACTGTATTTGACTCCAGGCTGATTTCTGTATGACCACACAAACTCGAACAAAAAAGCAGCTTCAATAATGGGAGTCTTCATGGTGTCACTAGATGTCACTAGTATGTCTGCAATGTCCGTTGCTAGTTTAGCCTAACTATGTATAATATATGAGGTCTCCCTTCTGCGCGGGCGTTGTTTCACCGATTGCGGTAGTCATGGTAGTCAATCTGCAAAGCTGAAGTGCAGACGTTCGGCTACAAGTGTCTCACGATCTACCTTGCACATTGATTGCTAGTGCAACGTGAGCGCTTCCTGGTGCAAATGGTGAGCGCGTAGATGTGTACATCCACCAGCAATGAGTTCAAATGGGAACATGATGGCTCATGAGCAGACTTGTATGAACTAGACTTTGTTTGATGATTGGATGATTGTTTTGCTTGCTCAGCGTCAAGTCTCCGGACCAAATTCGAAGTGCCCCTACGAGCCTGAAGGCCATGACGGATTCCGAGTACTCCTTCTCTTTGACCACCTTTGCTCCATCGGGAAAGCTTTTGCAGATCGAGTATGCCCTCAACCGTGTTGCGGAAGGTCGTCCTGCACTGGGCATTAAAGCAAAGAATGGAGTTGTGCTAGCCACTGAGAAGAAAGTCACCAGTCCGCTAGTGGATGAGAAGACATTGTCCAAGGTGGAGAACTTGTCCGACAGCGTTGGGATGGTCTATGCGGGAATGCCAGCAGATTATCGTGTGCTGCTCCGCAGAGGGCGCAAGGTGGCCCAACAATACTACACTACTTACCGAGAGCTCATCCCAGTTTCACAGATTGTGCGTGAAGAGGCTGCTATCATGCAGGAGTTTACGCAGTCAGGTGGTGTGCGCCCCTTTGGGGTTTCATTGATGATTGCTGGCTTTGACGACAGTGGCCCCCAGCTCTTCCAGGTGGACCCATCAGGCACCTACTTCGGCTGGAAAGCTTCGGCCATTGGGAAGAACCACGTCAACGCAAAGTCCTTCCTCGAGAAGCGATACAGTGAGGACATTGAGCTTGAAGACGCCATCCATACAGCCATTCTGACATTGAAAGAAGGCTTTGAGGAAGCGATCACCGCTGACAACATCGAGATTGGCATCGTTGGTACGGACAGGAAGTTTCGTGTCTTGACACCTGCAGAAGTGCAAGATTACCTTGGAGAAGTGGAGTAGACAAGGATTCATGGTGTCTAGTTTCAAACAGGATTTAGGCACTTTGGCAACGTATGTAGTGTGTATGAAGCTTCCAGCTCATCATGTGAGGCAGTGATTGAAAGCCACAGCTTTGGGCTGAAAAGATGCACGGGTATTGCAGATATTTTTGAGACTCAGTACTCAGTGTTTGATTGTTTTAGTTTTGTGACTTATGACGCATTGATATTGGCATTGTTTGTGCGTTTGAGAGACAGCTTTGGCCCTTGAGTGAAGTGACTGCATGCGAGATTCTGCAAGCCATTGCAAAAATTACAAAAAATGCTGTGTATGTAGGCAGCAATCCTATTGGCAACTTGGTTAGACTCGGTTAGACCTATGCCAATCGTGGATACACCAACTAGACCAGCCCAGGGTGTATTTGACGGTTTTCCAATGGCTTTTTGACTCATTTTGCGACCTCGCAATGCTCCAAGCAGCCTCAAGCTTAAATTGCCGAACTCCCTTGGGCTTAGATGATTTCAATTGATTTCAGTATGGCATAGTTGCATTTTTGTTTCGAAGTAAGCATGGATTAAGGAGGCCAGATCTACAAACTGGCTAACATAATGTGGTCGTATTTCATTCTCTCATGTTCGTTTGGCAAGTTTCTTTGATGACCCCAAGCACGTTCTTGAGCATGCCTTTGGGTGAGTGCCAAGGTATCCAAGCGATTTCCGCCGCTGTATCATGCCGTTCTTGCTTCCAAGGCTGTACTTGTCAGACTAGTTGCGTGAGACTAGTCAACTGTCAGAGGGGAGGTACAGAAGGAATTATGGACTTGCAAGGCCAAGTTATATCAGTTACATCTTTAGATTCCAACTTCCAGCATATTCAAAGTAGACATATTGACATAATGTATTATGATGCGTTTACATGTGTGTTTCCACAATCTTTCCGTTCTGAATCCAAGATTCGGAGGTCAACCACGGGCCTGTGCGCATTGATGTTCGCGGGGTGGCCAGAATTCGCATCAATCGCAGCTAGTCAGAATAGGCGTTGTTATGTTGTTCGTTCTTGTTCCCCATTCCCTGAGATTAACTTTTGCTGGGCTACCATGCATCTCTTTCATGCCTCGTGCGTCACGATGCGAGAGCCAGAAACATTATAAATATATAGATTGTGAACCATCGGTGTTGCATTGTGTTGACCGCAGCTTGATCAAGCCCCTTTGTGGAAAAAGACTGTGTCTTCGGGCAGCGCCACTTTTTGCTTGAGACCATTTACTCCGCATTGGTAGCAGAGCGGAGTGACCCTGAGACCGGGTCAAGGCCAGGATGGCCGCAAAGCCGACCAAGGGAAGGGGCGCCAAGGATGCGGACGGCTTTACCTCACCTCTTCAAGAACACTTGCCGAAGGAGCATGCAAAGGCTGCTGGAAAAGGACAAAGACAGGATGCAGGCAAAGATAAGAAAAAGTAAACACCAAGCAGGACGCCAAATGAGGTGCTCAACCACGGATGGATCATGGCACTCAGCAGGCGAAAGGAACCGGTGCGACCTGTTCGGCATCGGCGTTGGACCAGGTCTCGGCTCCGGGATAGCGGGATTGAGGCCCCAGGCCAAGAACAAGTACCAGTAGAAGACCAATATACAAGCCCACGGAGAAACTGAAGGGCAAAGAGTCCCGAACAAACACTCCAACATCTCCTTCGGCACCTAGCACGGATGTGAAGAAAGAGGGAGAATACCAAGTCGAGCAGGCGTGAGAAGGAGCCCCCAAAGCCAGCGGCCAAGAAGTCCTATCCGGTCACCAGAGTGACCGTGCGATGGGAGCGACGCCTATTCAGACGAGGACGAGAGTGAAGAAGAGGAGGCACAAGAGACTGGTCCTTGCGCCACAGTTCAGTAGCCCGCGTTGCGTTGTCCATTGTCAGCCACTGGAAATGGGGATCTTGATTATCTCCAATGATAGCCCTCGCCCGCGTGCAAGCTGAGTGGTCCAAGACAAGACCTTCTTCTTCTGGGGTTTTCTGGGCCCTCAGCGCACTTTGCGCTGCAAGCCATTGAAGGGTCGTTGCAGGGCTGTTGCTCCTCAAACGTGCAAGACCAGGACATCGCAGACCCTCGCAAGTAAACGGGGCTTCGCGATAAGCGGTGCTAAGTGCTGAGGGCGTTTGGAACATTCCCACGGGCGCTTTGAAAATGCCTTGGCACTGCAGCGTTCTCTTGCTTTCGGAGCTGCTTGACCACCTTGTTGCGAATCCACTGTTTCCACCTTTTATTGAGTCAGATTTGAAGGGCTCACTTTTCCCGCGGACCCGTTGTTTCTGCGTCCGCAACCGTCCCCGGTAGGGCGCTAAGGGTTGGGGGAAGCTTTTGGAGAGGGTTTCGGATGGAAACGTGACGTGTCAGACTCGCGTGAAATGGCATGGAAATGTGTGGAAATGTAAGATGCTGAAGTTTGCAGGTTCATTTCACTCTGCAGGCACAGCGTTTTGTGAGATCCGCAGTTTTCTGCGCAGCTCCATTGGGGTTAGCGTTTGGAGAGTGTTGTTTTTGGGGTGTTGGAGAAGGTGCATGGGTGTGGCCGGGGCTGGGGAAGCGAGACGGAAGGTGTGCGTGGGTGTGGACGGGGGATAGAAGGAGAGGGGCGCGAGACAGGAGGCGCGTGGGTGTGGACGGGGCTGGGGGAGGAAGGGAGGGCATCCACACCTTCGTCCACGCCCGCGCACCTCCCGTATCGCGCCCCTCCCTGTTCCAGCCACAGCCCTGTCCACGCCCATCTTCCATCCACGACAACGCTTGCTTTGTCTTGCTCTTGCGCGGCACTAGCGACTAAACAAGAACCCAAGCATCGGAGATGCTTTTTGGAAGAAAGAAAGAAAGAAAGAAAGATAGAAACAAAGATAGATAGATAGATACACGCAGGTACTTCTGTCCTTTTGATACGTTGCAAACGTGGCAACCGGTGTATGGATGCGGATTTGTTGGCTGTCTGTGAGGTAACACTGGAGTGAAGGCGGTGAAGATGAGCCCTCCAAAGACAGAGTGGCAGGCAGGCGGACAAAAACTTGCAAACCTTTTGTGGACCTGCGACTTTGGCCGTTCTTGGTACGTTGGATTCCAGTCGCGCCCGTTGAGGCTGCTGCTGAAAAAGAGTTCCTTCAAATGCGCTCTAGGGTCCCCAAGGATGAGTCGCTCGCTGGCATATTGGCAGCGCTTGAACAGGTACGAAGTAGCCCTGTTTTTTCAAGAACATGGGCGCAAGGATTGGGGCTGCTAGTAAGGCTAGTACGGGGCGTCAACCTGCATCAAGAAAAATGAAAAGGTGAATAGCACGCACGCATTGCAATTTAAAATGTTGCGTCTACCCCCGCCGCTTCTTATCTATTTTCTTTTCTGAGTTCCATACCTCCGGGAATTGTACACAACAAGGTCCTAGGTTGAAATTTGTCAGGCAAGGGTATCATGTGAGAGAGGGAGAAAAGTTCATCCAGCACTCCCCGATACCGCATCTCACCGCACAAGCAAAGTTAAGACGTGCCCGTGGCCCAAGTATATAGCGGTAGGATTCATTTTGTCGGCGGTGGCAGTAGCGGCAGCGGTCGCAATCGCAGTAGCAACTCGCTGTTGTAGTACAGTGGTAGTAGCGGCAGTAGCATCATAGTAGTAGTAGTAGTAGTAGTAGTAGTAGTAGGAGTGGGAGTGGGAGTGGGAGTGGGAGTGGTAGTAGTCGTAGTCGTAGTGGTAGCGGTAGTAGTAGTAGTAGTAGTAGTAGTGGTAGTAGTAGTAGTAGTGGTAGTGGTAGTGGTAGTGGTAGCGGTAGCGGTAGGGGTAGTGGTGGTAGTGGTAGTGGTAGTGGTAGTGGCAGTAGGAGAAGAAGGCGTCGTAGTCGTAGTCGTAGTCGTAGTCGTAGTCGTCGTAGTAGTAGTAGTAATAGTAGTAGCAGTAGTGGTAGTAGTAGTAGTAGCAGGCAGCAGTAGCAGTAGCAGTAGCAGCAGCGCCAGCAGGAGCAGGAGGAGGAGTAGTAGTGGTAGTAGTGGTAGTGGTAGTAGCAGCAGTAGTAGTAGTAATGGTAAGAGTAGCAGCAGTAGTAGGAGTAGTAGTAGTAGTAGTAGTTTTAGTAGGTAGTAGGTAGTGGGTAGTGGGTAGTAGGCAGTAGGTAGTAGGCAGTAGGTAGTCGTAGGTTGTAGGTAGTGGGTAGTAGGTAGCAGTTAGCGCGTAGCAGGTGGTACGTAGTAGGTAGTAGGTTGGTAGGTAATAGGTAGTGGGTAGTGGTAGTAGTAGTACTCAACGACAACCTACTAGTAGTACCATTAGTATGAGTAGTAGTAGTCGTCGTCGTCGTCGTAGTAGTAGTGGTAGTCGTCGTCGTCGTCGTCGTCGTAGTAGTAGTAGTAGTGGTAGTAGTAGTAGTAGTAGTGGTAGTCGTAGTAGTAGTAGTGGTACTGGTACTAGTACTCTAGTACTAGTAGTAGTAGAAGTAGTAGTAGTACTACTACTACTGGTGGTAGTAGTAGTAGTGGTAGTAGTAGTAGTAGTAGCAGTGGTGGTTGTAGTCGTAGTCGTAATAGTAGTTTGAGTATATAGTAGTATTAAGTAAAGTAAAGTAAAGTATTGTAAAATAGAGTGAAGTGAAGAAAAGTAAAGCAAAGCAAAGCAAAGTTAAGTTAAGTAAGTAAAGTAAGTAAGCAAGTATGCAAGTAAGCAAGTAAGTAAGTAAGCAAGGAAGCAAGTAAGTAAGCAAGTAAGTAAGTAAGTAAGAATAAGGAAGCAAGGAAGTAAGTAATTCAAGGAAGTAAGTAAGAAAGGAAGTCAATAAGTGAATAATTAGGTGCGTAAGAGGTACGTAAGTAATCAAGTGACTAAGTCAGAAGCAAGTCATTGTAGTAGTAGCCGTAGTGGTAGTAGTAGTAGTAGAAGTAGTGGTAGTAGTGGTAGTAGTAGTAGCAGTAGTAGCGGAAGGAGTAGTAGGAGTAGTAGTAGTCGTCGTCGTCGTGGTGGTGGTGGTTGTTGTTGGCGGCCGTGACTTTTGTTGCTGTTCACTAGTTTTTTCTCTTGTTGCTTGTTGGTGTACCCCCAAGTGAAACAAAAGAAGGTCCCACTGTTGACTCGAAAGACCAGGCCCCACCAACCACAAGTCCCAGAACCACCACGACTTGCAGAAGGTGGCTAGTGAGTAGGAAAGAACCTTGATTGTTTCGTCACATTGTCTTCATTGTCGTCGCTTTTACAGCATCGTGGAGCATGTTGGCATGCTGCAAATGGGTTTTCTCAATTCTTTCAAACCCATGTATATATTCGTCAAAATGTGTCAAAGTCAAAAGTCCACCAATGCACAAGGCTGCAAAAAGGATGTCCTACCTTGTTGTTGTTGGTGGTGGTGGTGGTTGTTGTTGGCTGCTGTTGTTTAAATGGAAAGCAAATGGGCAAGTCCACTGTTTTTGTTTGTCCTGCTGTGTTGTTTGAAGGGGATCCAAACATTACAAGGGGCGGATTAGGAAAAAGCAAGGAGATTGCACTGTTTACACGGGTTGCTGCAATCTTTGTTTGTTCCCCCTTGGTCATTGTTGTCGCCCTCGTCCTCGTCTTCCTCGCTATCGCCGTCGTGAGTCGTCGCCGTTGTCATCGTGGTGGGATGGCTGGAAGATGTTTTTCCTTCCAAGGCAGGGCAGGCAGGTGTGCGTTTGCCCAGCAGTTGACTTGGAGTTGTGAGGCTTCTGTGGCACTTGACACCTGATGATGCCCCTTGACAGCATTGTATTGCATGTTTGTTGAACAAGTCAACGGTTTGGATTCAACAACAGGAAACGCCCCGCTGTCATGCAACTGCCAGTGCTATTTTTCAGAGAGCGACCGCATGATGGATTTTGTCACTTGTGGCTCAAGTTTATACTGGAGGTCCAGCACTTGTCTCCGGAGATGAGAAAGTGCTTAACTCTTCGGTGTGGAAGTTCGCGTGACATCTCTCAGTGGCGACACTTGCCAATCAACTGCCACTCTCCGCGGCAACAGCGGCTAATTAGTAGGTGGCGTTTGGTGTTTGTTGGCTATGGCTTTGACCTGGTTTGTATTGGGCCCCTTTTGGTATATTAGCATGAAAGAACACAAGTTTCACGAGGTTCTCCATGTGCATTTGCCTGTTTGTGGGGACTGTTATTTCAGATCATCAGTGCTACCGCCCTTGCTCGAAGTCAACCTTTGGCAGTTTGCAAATACGGATGGTGTTTCCACTTTTGCTGGGTGTGAACGGCTTTTGACACCTACCTTGCCTCCCCAATGCAAAACAGGTCTTTCCCCTATGTTTGTCCTTTGTTTTTGTCCACCTTGGGCGCGTTTGAGCGCTGCGCTGCCTCTTTCCTTAGGGCCTAGGGTCAAGGGCTCCATTGTCCTTGCTTGACACAGACGGTCGATTGGAATATAAAGGTGTTTGTGTTTTGCCACTTGAAGTTGCTTCTCGAAACCTCGTACGTTTTCAGTGAGCAAGAAGGAGGGCAGCTAAGAAGCATAGGCATCGGAGCAAGACCATTCAAAAATTGGTAGAACAATGAAAGACATGTTACATGTTGCACACTCACTAAGGAAAGCAGCAATTGACCCGTTCTTTGGCTTGGTTTGAAATATTTGCTTGTTGTGCTCAGCTGGTTGAGTGCAGAAAGTGGCTGAATTCACGCCAACCACAATACACGGACCAGCTCATGATGTCTGAGTGAGTCAATGAAAATCTGTGGAAACTAAGAAAATAAGCACCCAATTCAAAACATGTTCCCACTTTCAACATACAATCTTGCCCCGTTTGATTCTACATGTTCCCGTGAATTTTCTTGAGGCAAGTTTCAAAGGCGCCCATTTGACACCAACAGTCCTGCAGTACGGATTGCTTGCCTCACAGAGAAGATTCTTCGTGGTTTTGGTTGCAATTTAGTGCTTTGCGACACTGTGTGCTACAATGGCTTTCCCGGGATGCTGTGAAGCTGACAACACGCAAGGTCTCCGAGCGCATCTTTTGCGTGCCTTGGCCTGCGTACATTGGGAGCTCCGGGTCATTGCTTGCTAGGTTCCCCAGCAACAGCACATGGCTTTTTTTTGAAGCTGAGCGCGCCCTTTGCCAAAGGAACGGACTTGGGGGGGCTTTCATCAAGAAGCCAAGCGAGCTATGAGGACTTTCCTGAACCACCTGTGTTGGTATGAGGTCCGTGTGAGCTCCAATCTTGCTCGCAGGATGTACTTGACACGGAGAACCCGGACAATGAAATCTCTTTACAAGTGACCTGCCGCATTTCACCAGATGATTGTAGCCGGCAGTGATTTCTTGTAGTGGCTCATTTCTTCAAGCCTTTTTTCCTGGAAACTTTCTATTGCTTGCAATTTCCTTGAGGTCAGACTATACACTGTATCGTCATACTTGCTTGGAGCTGGGCATCAGGTGTATACGCTTTGCGTTGCTTGGACCGGACAAAATGTTGAATGTCTATGTCCAGTGGTAGATGCTATAGTGACGGACAACCACTTAGAACATAGTCTTTTTCATCAAAAAAAATAGAGTCACATAGAACATGCCGAGGACCCAACACATAGAACAAAAAAACGCGTTCTAAGCCTTGCTCTTGGAACAATTGAACTCCTGCACTTAGAACATATACGCGCTCATATATGTGCATATGTAGGCACAATATTCAGCTTGTACAAGCCCCCAGTAGCCTCCTTGCTCCTAGAAGCGATGCCCTTTGTTACTAGTAGCGAACCTTGTTCCTAGTATATAGTAAGGCCAGGAGCCCCTAGTAGCGTCCTTGCTCGTAGCGAACCTTGTTCCTAGTAGTAAGGCCAGGAGCCCCTAGTAGCATCCTTGTTCCTAGTAGCGACCCTACAGCGTTTCAACCCAATCGCGTCAAATGTTTACCCAACCTTTAATAGTGACGGACAAGCACTTTGAACAAATTTAGATACATTTATATAGTAAAAATGAGCTCTGTTTGTTCTAAGTGATGGGTTTATCAAGTTCTAAGTGTCAGGCTTTTGCATGTTCTAAGTGTAACGTTTGCAGCTCCATTTTCTTGTTTGTTTTTCACCGATTTGTTCTAAGTGACTGTCCGTCACTATATATATATATATTATGTTGCGAGTTTGGGGTGTCAGTTGGTCGGATGCACATAAGGTGCAAACAAATACCCGTTACAGTAACATTCTGTACCACCACCACACACCTCTCAATCAACACTTTTGAGGTGAAAAAGATTTGCTTATCTGCCACGCTTCAACAGCTAGTCCATGGTGCCACAGCCTCGAACTCCACAGGGCTCCTCAAGATAAACTTCGATGGGCCAAGTGGGGCCCCGACATTTGCCAAAAGACGTCTCTTCCATGGCTGGCAGTGCACCTTACAAGGGTTCCATTCGCCAAATCCGATGATTCGTCACACGTGCTTCTTGTGGCTTCGATATCAGCCAGACTGGAACCTTCCAGGCCGCTCCATCGGAACTTTGTCTTCATCATCACACAAACAGTGGGAGCAACAGCTGGCAAATCACGAGCGTACCCGAAGCAATTCCGCCGGTCGCTTCAAATAATAACCACAAGGGCCAGAGACGTTTGAGGAGGAGCGCCAAGCTACACCTGAGGCCGAGGCTTCTATGCTATAAATCCGTCACAAACTTAAACGCTGGGCGGCCCTGTTTGGCAGAGCGCGCTTCGGTGTTTGGTTGGTGCCTCGACCAAATGCTTGGGCGAACATGAACTGATTGATCAAATGAAATTGTGTAACCCGGCCCTTTTGGACGTGGAGCCAAAAGACATGGACTAAACCCGATCCTTTCTGACCTCGAGCCAAAAGACACGGACTCGACAAAAGAAGCGAAGTTCAATGGCTGCTGCGCAGTTTCATCAATATGACCCGCAGCCTGGATCTGGTCGAGCTCTCTTCATGGAAGTAGTTCTATTGTCTTCATCCTCGGTGAGAAGTGGGATCTCTGGTTGTTGGGGGCGACTGGGCCCGCCGTATGCCTTCAAGACTCGACTAGCAAAACCTGCGGTAGTGATCGGCTGCTCCAGATGCCCTCAACAAGCTGCTCAAGCCAGGGTGCAGCAGATCGTTCAAAAAGAACGGAAATCCAAGAGACTGACAACACACCTGCGAAGCAAACCTAGCTTGCTTAAGTCGCAGCTTCCCAGTACCTTCCTCGTAGTGGTCTAGCCCAATTCTGAAGAATATTGAAGAGCACACACGGCAGCGAAACCGCTGCCAATCCCGGTCGCCAAAGCACTGCTTTTCGACGTGCCCTCGCATAGTGTCAAAACACTTTCGCCTGTGACTTGAACACCAAAGATCCGATCAAAATGGATGCGGTGACAGAGCTTGAACCAGCAGATGATCATGAGCCGCTGCAAGAAAACCAAGACCTGGCCACCTTTCTTGCCTCACATCGTGAACTCCCTGGCGCTCCCCAGATCACTTTGGAGCGAACTGTAATTTGGAAACAATGCCATTTCGTTTCATGCTTCAAGCCTGCTTCCTGCTCCCATCCTCCCCAGCTTCATCTTCTTCAGACAGACTCGGAAATTGCTCCTCGGGCAAGCTAGGGGATCTTGGAGCATTCAAGTGGGAGTGTTTGGTTGGCCCCGAAATTGGGTCTCACCAGGTTCCCCAGGTTCCGGGTTTGGAGCACGCTGGCGCTTGGGATTGCACTAGGCCTTGTGTGGTTCTTTTGGCCGGGTGTGGGTTGAGTTTGTTTGTTTCTCCATCAGGCCTGGTTTGGGCTCAGACCTCACCTGGGTTTGGGTTTGGAGTCCTCTCGGTTAGTTGGCCGCAGGGCGTAGCATTGCAGCAAAGGAGGGCTGGTTGAGTTTTGGCTTTGTTTTCTTCTTCTGCTGCCTATGAACAGCTCGACCGACGCGTCGGGCGATGAGGCATCCAAGGAGGATGCGTTGTGGCGGCCCCGCAATGAGGTGATTGCCTTTGTGGCTGATGACCACTTTGACTGTGACTTGCGGGATTTCCTTCGGGCCTACTTAGTTGCGCCAGATGGTCCTACCTCAAGCATTGTTCGAGTGTTCCCGGAGGGGTCGTGTCGATCCTGCCTGGCAGCGGGTCTGCGTAGCTAGACTTGGCTTGCAACACTCTCAAGTCGCAGAGGCAGGCCCCAATAATACTTTGTCATGGCTCTGCAAAAAGTCCGCCGTGCTGCGAGGGCAGCCCCGCGACAGGGCGAGCCGAGGGTCGAGCTGGAGAAAGGAGAGTTGAACAAATGGCGGACTTTGCTCATGGAATTGGTTGTTGAGGCCCAACTACCAATTGTGGGCCAGGCTGCCCTTTCCTCCGGGGACACTGAAGCTGCGATTGCCCTAGGAAACTTGCGAGCGTCCACTATTCGGAAACGAGTTTGGGAGTGGGGTAAGCCACGGGTCTTTTCACTTGCATTGGGTGATTCTGCGTGGCCCAAGCATGCCGGCATTGTGTTTTCTGGACATGTTAAGTTTTATGGAGAAGGTCGGGGCGGTGGCCGCCTCTCGCAGGTGTAAAATGTCGTACAGCAAGCGACTTGCGATTTAGAGGGGCGCCCCCACAACGAGAAAAGCTCCTTTGATTCCTGGTGGTTGGCGCGCTTGAACTACTTGTAGTGGATGAGTCTGCCTCGACTTTTGCGCCGGGCCTTTGCTTGGTATACGGCTTCATAAGTTGATCAAACTACGGGTAGCGTGTCGCGGCCATGATCTGACTGGCTTGCGCCCGGCATCTCTGAAACTGTGCCGGATGGGGCTCTGTGGCTGGCTTGAGCGCACAAAAGCTTCAGGGCCTGGGAAAAAGGTGAGGCGTTTGCCATCTATGTCTCCGGCACAGCGAATCTTTTTACGGGCGCTTGGCTCCAAAAAGCATGGGATCTCTGGCAGCATGCTGACATGGGGTTTGACCGGGACTATTTCCTTCCTCTGCCCACGCAGCGTGCGTTCTGTGCCAACACCACTGCCCTCAGCAAAATGCCTTTGCGGTCGTTGCGACAGCCAACCCGCGTCGGGGGGGGTTGTACCTTGTCTCCCCAGCCTCTGTTCTTGGTTGAGGAAGCCTTTTGGACAGAGCACTCCGAGCGGAATTGGATGACGAGCATGCTTGCGGCCATTGAGGTCGAGCGCGCAGAGCGGGAGTATGTCGGGCGGGGTGTTTCCTCTGCTGACGAATACCTGCGCACTGCGCAGCGGGTCATCTTTGGGCTCCAGGAACGTCTGGCGGACTACTTCTGAGGCTTTGACAAATGGGACCCGGCGCGCGGGTATTGAAGAATTTGAAGGGCGCCTGCAATCGTGACCTGTGGACGCCAAGGCAATTGCCAAGCAGTGCGAAGTCGTACAGCTATCGGCAAATTGGTGCGACAGGCGCGGCCTACTCCTGTTCCAGCAGAAAGCGCTTTTAGCCGCTTGTACCGCGCTGGCGGCTGCGGCGTCACCTCCATCGAGGTGCAGTCAGGGAACATAATGGAACCTGTCTGGGCTTTGCGAGGGCTGGTGTGTGTCGCCATTGTTGCGGTGAAGCCACTGCTTCGGAGGTGGAAGCGCTGATGATGCTTGACTGGCTCCGGCAGTGGGCAGACGTAGGGTCTAGGCGTATTAGCTTAATAAGTTTGCGTGGGTTGGCTTGCACGTTCTCTTTTGTGCGACCTAGTCGCATGTGCCATCTCCACTTAAAGCTGGAGCGGCGTCATCAGTGATGAGGAGTCAGCATGACACTGTCGACTGATTGGTTTGATGTTCCTTTTGCGCGATATTGTCGCATGAGGCTAAGTGCCGGGACATGCGTCCTCATGTGAGGGATTCTAGTTTATTTGTCGATTGCCTTGTTCGACGGTCTCTCTTTGGGCTTCATTTGCCTGTCATGTGGTCTAGGTGTGGGCGCCTAGGTCCAGGTGTCTCTTGGCTAGTAATGCGAGGCTAGTCATAGGGCATGGCCAGTTGCTGGCGTGAGGAATCCAGCGGGCGGGCTCTGCAGCCGCGCTTCTTGTTCAATTTACTGAAGGCATGGCTTCGCATCTGCTGTCTTCCGATTTGCAGTTCCAGATGAAAGAGGCTGGAGTCAGTCTCTGCCGCCGTGCAGAAGAAGATCTATATGAGAAAGGGCTCACATGTTTGCGGACCTTTGCCGACATTGAAGAGTCTCGGGCCAGCGCGCGAGGTACGCTGAAGACACACAGCAATGTCGAGTTTCTGCGTGAGACTGTTTTGTTGCTGAGTGTATGGGAAGCCGCTCGCGCGCAATTGACCTACCAAGAGAAGAACAAGCAAGATTCCAAGTTGGGGGCTCAACATCGTTCAGTCCAGGCGACTGAATATGCAGCTATGCGGAAAGCTGCGGAACCCCAGTGTGGATCCTTGAAGGGCAAAGAGGCCCCCAGCAAGTCGCTGGTTCGAGCAGGTCGAGGATGGAGCCCCGGTGGCCGAAGATCTTCGGGAGGTCACCTCATTTGAAGACGATTCTGAGACTGAAGCCTACAACGCAGTCATCGACCCTGCGACGGCTACTTTGCGCATTCGCCCAGGGTTTGGCATGGGCGTTTGTCAAGTCTCGACATTCCACCAGAACTTGTCTTCCAGCTTCCTCGCTCGAAGCCTTTCAGAAGTTCTCAGACTTTGTGCTGGACCCCTCTGTGGTTGGGCTCACAGCCGCAGATGGCCGCACGCCTACGTGGGGCTTGGTTCTGGCGTATGCGGAAATTAGCCTACAGGTATGCGCGCGACGGGCAAGCCCCGCTTGGCAACAGCCTTAGAGAAGGCCCCTGACGCAGTTTGATGCAGTTGACAGCGATTTGAATGACAAGGGCCGGGGCAAGGGCATGCAGTTAGGTGCATGGGATCGGCAGCGGTGCAAAGCCTCTTCTGGTCCACATGGAAGGCGCAGTTGTTTCAAGTTCAACAAGGTCGGAGGCGGCAAAATCAAGGGCGCAAGCGCCCTGCGGCTGAGGAGCGCGCCGGCGATTCTTGACCAGATCTTTTCGTTCCTGCACCCCCACAGCCTTTCAGTGGGGAAGCTGCGCTGCCAAGGGCTGCTGAAGAGGAGAATGGAGGCTCTTTGCGGCCTTCGCGTGACGGGGGGGGTCTTTGCTCCCCGGGAAGGTGGACACTGGTGGCTTCCTCTTTTGGCCTCTTCCCACTTGGCATCCGGGCATCAATCACCTGCTCAGCCCATGTTGCCCACAAAACCTCTTCTTCATAGCCACCCATGTCGTGAAGGCGAAGCGCACGGTCTGGGCAGGCTTCTTTGATGGGACGTGCGGCTGATCGCGACCGCTCAACGCGTTGGGGCAACACGCATCCCCTTACCAATGTCCCAACTTGCCGCAACTCAACCCCGCGCCGCTTTTCTTCTTGATGTCCACGGCGCGAGTGTCCTGATTGGCTTTCCAGCCAGCTGCCAAGATCTCTTTGAGCTCTTCTTCACAATATTCTTCGCCCTCTTCATCGTCCATCATGCCTTCATCATCCTCTTCTCCTTCCGCTTCGTTTTCAAAGAGGATGTCCAAGGCGCCATCGTCATCGCCGTCTTCTGGCTCTTCTTCTTGGGGCTCTTGAGGATCATCAGCATCTAAGAAGTGGGTCCCATGCGCCTTCTTGACGATGGCCCTAACTTCCAGACCACGTCCAGAAAACCCTATTAAGCTAAGAGTATCGACACGCATGTAGAAGGAACTTGGCACACTACTTATAGCACATTGGACCTGCTGTGAAGCGCACATGAGGTATACTTTATATTTTTGTAGCATCCATGCAAGTTGCATCCGTCGATGAGATTGGGCGTTCTGGGAAACAATACCCAAATTTCACCAACATGTGTCTCCAGCGAAGGTGGTCCTTGAAGCCCTTGATCTCGAAACTCAACGCCGCCCACACTTTAGACCCGAGTTCTCGGGACGTTCGTCCGAAGATTCTCACATAGGCCTCTACTTGCTCCAGCCTGTAGTATCCAAATCGTAAAATGAAGGCAAAATGCTGATGGGGCTTCTCTTATTCTTGTAGCCGCCTCTCTTCTTATCTTCATGGATCCTGCTGCAGCGGACTCTCAAAGCTTTCCCAACGGTGGCGCGCTGAAAGCAAGCTCCTGCAGCATGAAAGACGTCACGCCCTTCACGTTCGTGACCGCGGGGCTCTTTGCAAAAGGCGCTGACCCCGTGCCACGTCTGAGATCTTGCTCTCTGGGTCAACTCGACTGCATTCTCTCCTTGCCCACTCTCTCAAAAAATTCTCAGCATCACTCTCTCTGAAGGCTTTGTCAAGAACACGCCATAGCAGCTGAAGACCTCCAGTCTCTGTGTAGGCGTGGATGGGCTGCTGCTCCACCACGTCTCAAGCTTCACGACAGGTGGACAAATACACCAGCATGGCAAGTTCAGTGTTCTTGAGGGAGTAGAGATGCTGTTGGGCCTCGATGGCACGCTTCCACTTCGAATACCGGCTCCTGTCCCCATAAAACTCTTCAACTTTCACCGATCCAAGCGAGCACTTGGGTCTGTAGCCATCTTCTTGCTTGATGCGCCTCCTCAGACTCCTCACCAATGACTTGATCTCTGAGGTGGCTGCCGACGAGGTGCCATCATCTTCTTCATCATAAGGTTCTGAACCTGGAGGATTGGGAGGTCCCACACAGACCAGGCGAGACCAAATTCGGCGTATGACCGGGTGGTGACGCTGCATGGGCAAACGGAGTCATGGGAGGCGCTTGATGTGGCGTTGCCGGCGGCATGAAACGCGGGCCAAAGGCGGTTGGTGTCCCCATGGCGGCGACAAAAGGAGCGACTTCAGGAATCTTGTCTTCGCTTTCTTTTGGTGCCTGAGTGACTTCACTTTCACTTCCTTTCTTTTGTCCTTTGCCTTTAAGCACCTTTCCTTTCCCGGAGTGATTCCAATGATCACCTCCCTTTTGCTGCGCTGCCGCACTGCCATGGATCACAAGCCTCCGGCGGCAAGGGAGTCCCAGCTGCACGATCCACACCATCCGCTACGGTGGAAGGCGCCATCGCCGAAGGCGCTGCTGCGTCGCCATGGGCCCATCAGCCATGGTTCTACAGAAGGGCGGCGGTTCGATACGCAACCCCCCACAACAACTCTTCAAGCTCTGCTACCAATGTAGGTTATGCGGAGCGCCAATCCCCAGCAAACAAAAGAGCGCGCAACCCCAAAAAAAATGGCACATCACGGTGTGGGTATGCGACCCCAAACACAAGAAAGCGAACCGCAAGCAAATGCTTTTTGCTGCTGTGGAAACATCGATGCTCTTGCAAAATGCAGTAGCGGTGGCGTGACGTGGAAAGTTTCAATCCACATGCCTGATCACACCTGTGTCCGGCGGAGTTGCTTTTCTTAGTATGGACGGAGGTTCGGTTCAAAAGGTATTTGTTTTGCAACCATTTTCGCTGATCCCAACCACAAAGTCATCATAAGTAAGCAAGCAAGCAAGCAAGTAAGTAAGTATGTATGTAAGTGAGTAAGCAAGTCAGTAAGTTCGGAGTGTTTGATGCCCTGAGGATTCCCTTGCCTTCGGCTGACCCACAAAAGATGCTGAACCCACAAGCAGTCGATGGCGACCACGCAACTTGGACTACACCACCTGCAATCTGACCTTGAATCATAGAGGCTCTGGGAGCAACACCATCGAAACCCGTCACAATTGGCTCATTGAGTAGGGTAGAATCTATCATATGCCCATCAATTACTGCATGATTCCTTGACATGAGGCATGGGTTTTTTGTCATTAGTAAAAACTAGCCAGGATAAATTCAGGATGAATCACGAGGGCATGAAGGTGGTGTTGTATCTGAGAAATCCTGTGCAGTTTCGGGTTTCAGCCGAGTTCGGCTCGATTCAAGGCCAGGTGGTTGATCCGGCAGCGGCTGCTGGCTTGCAAACCGAAAATATTTTCATAGAGTTGTCATGAGTTCTGCTGGGACTGATTGAATGCACAATTCTGCAAAGGATGGTTGACAGTTTTGAATATCCTTTCTGTGTTTGGGTCATATTCTTTCCGGTTGCGATTGTCAGGTTGTACAAGGCGAAGCATCGACCACGAGAAGTTCGAGAGCCAGGAACACAGCGGCGAATCCGCTGGACGCGTGGCTTGGCCTGGTGAACAATGAACTCAAATTCAACACATCGCAGCCTCAATAAGACAGGACTATGACTATGTCTCAGGAGCTTCCTTTGAGAAGAACACTTCAACTCGAAGTTGCACAGAATGCGGCAAAGTGCCTTCTTTTCCCACGAAAAAAAGGGATTGTGATAGGTTCCACAAACCTCATCTTAAGTTGCCCTCAGTCATTCAAGACCCATCAGGTCACCCATTGGAACCTGTTCCAGAGAGCCATGGCAGGCAGGAAATCGAAGAATTTCTACATTGAAATGTTGAGGAGTTGGGTGATCCGTACACTTCCTTTATGATCGAAAAGTCTGATCATCAATGGGCCTAAATTGTTGCAGGCCAAAGCCCACTCCACAGCAGATTTCCCGAGCATGGCCATACGGCGTCCGGCAAGAACGAGTCGAGGGACGGCAGGCATTTTGTGTGCTTTGTTCAGTTTCTCTCAAGGCCAAACTTGTTTTTGTGGTTGCTTCACAGGAGAGGCGGAGAGAGAGGAGGGTAGCAGTTCATAGTCTTTTCTACCTTTTGCTCACCTTCCTTTTTCAAGGTTCAAGACAGGTGTTTTGAAAGCCACTTGGGCAGGTGATTTACAATCCAACTGCACCTGGTCTTGGATTCTGGCCTGCCAAGCAGAAGATCGTCGGCGGCCGCACTCCAGAGCCACCTGAGTGAGGTAGGCTGAGCAAGTCTGCCAAAAACGGGCGTGCCCTTGGAAGCCCAGGATTGCTGTGCAAAGTTCTGCAAAGTATATAATTAATGCACAGCACTGCATGTCACGTGCGAGCTCGGAAACTCTTCAAGTCGGCTTGTGAATTGGATGCTTTGATCCTTTCAAGATGTTTTTCAGGTTTAGCAGCTGAAACAAGTTGTGGCTCCAATCACCCACATGACCCACATGGTTGTTTCATTCACGGCCTGCAGCCCTTCACCTGACATCAGCTTGGGACTTCTGTGGGCGACCTG
This sequence comes from Durusdinium trenchii, assembly GCA_963970005.1. NCBI lineage: Eukaryota > Dinophyceae > Suessiales > Symbiodiniaceae > Durusdinium > Durusdinium trenchii. The sequence goes on from CAXAMN010027584.1 coordinate 530,733, forward strand.
GAGGGGGGTTCGCCGATATGGCTATGGCGTTCACGAAGAGGAACACAAACCACAGGTCTTCAGCAATTTGCCGCAGCCACGGAGGCAAGCTCGAATCTTTCAATGTCCAGTGGCCGAATCATGTGCAGCGAGGAGTATGTGTGGTGCACCAGTCCTTTGGTTGCTCTTTGGCGAAACAGACCTTGGCTGATGAAGCGCACGAGGCCCGATGATACAGGTAGACCTGAGCAGTGTGATGCAGCGTGTCCTCCTTTGCTTCTTGAGCACATGGTCAAGGCCAGGCAGGCAACCGGTCGTTGGCGTTTGCAAAGCTCAACACTGACCTCAGTGCAGGCGACGCGTCCACCAAAAGCGATGCTGTTATTGAATGCTATTGAACTCAGTCGGAACGCGATCTGAGTTGGGTTCCTTGTTAACACCAGGCATTCTTTCCAAGGCTTGCATTGGGAGTGTTGGGTCCCGGATGGTTCTCTCTACTTCTTCAGCTCTCCTCAGACTTTTTCTCTAGCCGCTAGCCACAAAGACCTTCCGACAGTCCGTCATGAGGGGCACACCAGGCTCAACCAGCAGTCTCAACAGCCTCGCCTTCTCGCAGGCCCACGCTCCCCGCCCTAATCTGGAGCTTTTGGTCGAACATAATATAGTCGCTGGCTTTGCCCTCAACCAGCGCTGCAGAGAATTTTGCCTGCAACTGCTCAGAGACGGAAATGAGATCTCTCATCGTTGGTGCAACATGGCACGACCACCTACAGTCAGTAGGTCCAGCGGATGTTCTTGCCCAACTGGCAAAGCATTGTGTCCAATGGAGAGCCAGGTTGAGCCGACCGTCCAGTCTCATGGCCAACCCAGCCCTCTTTCACACCTCCCCCCCCCTCTGGCCGAGATCATTGCCTCATGTTGACGGCGGGGGGTGTAATGTTTTCTGCTTCCAGGGCTTTGGTACAGGCGGAGCTCCACGTCCATCCACATCGAACATCGAAGTTGTGCAGCTGGAGCATCGAATTCTGGTTCACCGCGGCCTTCATGGCTTCCAGAGGTCGACTGCCTCGTTTTCGTTCTGAGCTCCATCCACTCCCTGATGTTGCCGCCGTCGAAGGCAATGTCATAGGCCGTAGGCCCTATCGCCTCATCCTTCCATAGGTGGTCCTTGAGGACTAGCCGGCATCAACTACCAGCCCCTAGTGTCTTCCTCCATGGCCCTGTCCTTCCCAGAGGCCCGGCCCCATCCGGCGTGGATGACGACATGTTGGCCAACAACAGCAAAAGGTCGTGGTTTTCCTAAGACAGCGTTGGGCTCATAACCTTTTTCTATCTTTTTCTCCACTCCTGATAGGATAGTTTAAGGGGCTGCAGCAGCCGACAGCTGGTACACTTCTCGATTTGGGCGTGTACATGCCTTGAATGCATTGCACACTTCGGCTCAGAAAAGCAGAGACGCAATGGCCCTGAACGAAGCAATTCCTGCCGAAAGAGTGACCAGCATCCCGGCTTTGGGTATGGGACGGGATCTCGACACTGGAAAGAACCAATTTGCAACGGCGAAGAGCTGTGCAGTAATAGAGTGACATCGATCGATATTGATATCTGGCAAGGTCGAAATTCTTTCTGAGGCAAACTGGAGATGAAGGACTTCACAAAGAATTTATCAGAGGCCATCTTTGTTTCATCAAGAGCTAGCAGCTAGCAGATCAAAGCTGAACGATGAGAGGCATTTGGAACAAAGTGGGCATCACATGTTATATACCACAAGGACACTTTGAACATTTCAGCGTTCGGAAAGTGAAGTCCTCTCACCACCTGACCAAGAGTATGGACATGCATGAACATGCAAAAGTTTTTGCTTGGCAGGTGAAGGCCAGTTGCGCGAGCCTCTTGGAGCAAATTGCTGCTTTGCAGGCAGCCCATGAAGAGGCGGGGAGAGCAATGGCCAAACGCGGCCAAATAGAAAGAAAGTGCTTCTAAACTGGAATGACAAAATCTTCGACCCACATGGCCTTCATTTGCTGTCCGTATTTTTGGTGCTCATCCCGGTCCAAGGCGATGGCTGGAGGTTTATTCGAGGACTGGGAAGACATTTTACACTGTGGCGAGCTAGAAACCCTGGTGGCGCTTGGTAGTCAAAGGGTCTCATGGCCAACAAGAAGTGGCTTTGCTTCTCTTGACTCTTGACTGTTACGAGCTCAAAAGTGCAGTACAGAGCTGCTGAATTTTAACTAGTGACTAGGCAGCGAGGTAGAGCGAATTACAAGAACCCCAATCGCGCGGTTGACCAAACTTGGAGTTCGTCGAACAGCTCAATTGTAATGAGGTATGCTTGTAGTACTGTGTCCAGTCGCGCCGGATGAAATCGATGTTCCTTTAAGCACAGACTTCGCAATGCAGGACAAGAAGGAGGTCCAACGCCACTGACTTAGAATTCATCATTTGCAGAGCATTGGAGGCAGTGGCGGTGTCGCATTTCCAAGCTTGGCTCGCATGTCTTCAGGGGAAGCTGTCACCGCCTTAGCGAGAAGTCAAGCTGTTCACTTTGGTATTTACTACGAAAGGAACAAAGCAAGGAGAGTAGATTGAGAATAGACCATCTGTTCGATTGAAGAGGGGTTGTAAGGACTTGGGAACGTTGGGAAGGGTTGCAAAGAAATCAAGCACAGAGAGTTCAACTAGGGACAACAGCGGGGCAAGAAAGGACACACACAACGGCAATTCTTCAGAAGAAGAAGATTCACAGTGGGAGAGTGGATGTCACATTGCTCAAAGCAACCTTCAAGGTACAGGATTTCATCGAATCAAGTACAAAGCGTTGTGGCTATTTTGCTAATGTTTGTTATGGTTTCCCACCTGCCCGCTACGTTGCACGAAAATATTGAATATCATCAATGTCCAGGATGCACTTCGCAAGGGAGGAACTGAACATCAGGACAGGGGAATTGGCCGGTTCCAAAACATGAAAGCTAAGACAACCTTCAGCAGTATATGGCAGTGAGTATGTTCCCAGTATGTTTGGCGAGCTTGAAACCTCGAGCGAAGGAGACTTTGGAGAGACCTTTGTCCCTCACTACTATGGATCTCCTGAGAAAGACGCTTGGCATGGAAATGACGTTTCATAACTTCAGTCATAGGTCTCCTTAGATCGTACCTAGGGCGGGGCCAATGTATTGCGAACGGCTTCGCTATCCCAGTGCATTTACTTTTGCCAGCCGATAGGCCAAGCTGAAGTTCTGTTTAGGCGAACGAAGTGAGTATTAGGGAGTGTGTGAGGGCGGGAGTAGGTCAAAAAAGGTGGGCTTCAGAAGGGTGAACACAGCACCTGCCGGGGGAGAGCGAAAATAATTGCGATGAGTACAATTGCATTTTGAGCGCGAGTGATGCAGCAGCAGCTGATGCTAGCGCATGATCAACTGTAAGTACATTGGCAACATTTGTCGGCTCCAGCTTCAACGAAATTAATTTAAAAGATTATGGCTATTATGTACAATGTTTTTTTGTTCGTCGAGGATTTGCGGGTGTCGAAAAAACAAGATGGAGCCCACGAACCCGAATTGCCAACACGTTCAAAAAACTACATATGTCCAAATGACACTCTTGTAGGACACTCTTGTGGGACACTTTTCTGGGACACTCTTGTGGGTCACTCTTACACGACACTCTTGTAGGACACTCCTTGTGGGACACTCTTATAGGACACTCTTGTGGGTCACTCTTATGGGACACTCTTGTCGGACATTCTTGTGGGACACTATTGTGAGACACTCTTGTGGGACAATCTTGCGGGTCACTCTTACACGGCACTCTTATGGGACACTCTTGTAGGACACTCTTTTAGGACACTCTTATAGGACACTTTTGTGGAACACTCTTGTGGGACACTCTTGTAGGACACTCTCGTGGGACACTCTTCTGGGACACTCTTCTGGGTCACTCTTACACGACACTCTTGTAGGACACTCCTTGTGGGACACTCTCATAGGACACTCTTGTGGGACACTCTTGTGTGACACTCTTGTAGGAAACTCTTGTGGGACACTCTTGTAGTACACTCTTGTGGGACACTCTTATAGGACACTCTTCTGGGACACTCTTGTGGGACACTCTTGTAGGACACTTGCAGGGCGCTCTTGTGGGACACTCTTGTGGGACACTCTTGTAGGACACTCTTGTGGGATGCTCTTTTAGGACACTCTTGTGGGACACTCTTGTAGGAAACTCTTGTGGGACACTCTTGTAGGACACTCTTGTGGGACACTCTTCTGGGACACTCTTGTGGGATACTCTTGTAGGCCACTCTTGTGGGACACTCTTGTAGGACACTCTTGCAGGACACTCCTGTGGGACTGTAGGAAACTCTTGTGGGATACTCTTGTCGGACACTCTTAAGGGACACTCTTGTGAGACACTCTTGTGGGACACTGTTGCGGGACACTCTTGTGAGACACTCTTGTGGGACACTCTTGTGGGGCACTCTTGTAGGACACTCTTGTGGGACACTCTTGTAGGACACTCTTGTGGGACACTCTTGTAGGACACTCTTGTAGGACACTCTTGTGGGATACTCTTGTAGGCCACTCTTGTGGGACACTCTTGTAGGACACTCTTGTAGGGCACTCTTGTAGGACACTCTTGTGGGACACTCTTGTGAGACACTCTTGTGTGACACTCTTGTGGGGCAAGTGACCCTCTTGTGGGACACTCTTCTGGGACACTCTTGTAGGACACTCTTGTGGGACACTCTTGTGGGACACTCTTGTAGGACACTCTTGTAGGACACTCTTGTAGGAAACTCTTGTGGGATTGTGAGACACTCTTGTGGGACACTCTTGTGGGACACTCTTGTAGGACACTCTTGTGGGGCACTCTTGTAGGACACTCTTGTGGGACACTCTTTTGGGACACTCTTGTGGGACACTCTTGTAGGACACTCTTGTGGGATGCTCTTTTAGGACACTCTTGTGGGACACTCTTGTAGGACACTCTTGTAGGAAGCTCTTGTGGGCACTCCTTTGTGACAATCTTGATGCCACAAATCATCCCGCTCACCAGCGACACGCCGCGTTTACGCCAGCCTGTTTCGCGCTGCCCAGTGGCACGGCGCCACGCAAACACGCTTCCCACCCAGGCCGCGCAAATCCCAATGGCACTGCTTAGATGTGCTGGGGTTTAGCTAAATGGCTTTAAGCTTTACTGATGTTAGTAAGAGATTACTCACTAACTCTTAACTATGTGCTAACTAGGTTTTAATTGCTTAGTAATTG
>CAXAMN010027584.1:560981-603317 GCA_963970005.1 Durusdinium trenchii
ACTTTAAGTATAGTTCAACTAGCTAAGTCCCGCGCGCCTCCTAAGTACCTGACCGTCTTGAGGTCGAATGCTCTGATCGGGCTGTTGTTCGACAGGAATCCCTTCTCGTGTCACTTCCTTGATCAGAGCAGGTGCCAACGCCGGGTCCCATACTTGAACCATCTTATACCAGTCTGAAAAACACGCGCATCGACCCGATCTTTGCTGGTACCATGTGTGCTAGACTGTTGGGGCGAATATACAGGTATGCAGCTGGCACAAAGCGTGTTGTTGCTTCTGGGATCGCTGATGCGAGGGAATCTGGCACACGTGCGCATGGACAACACTCCCAAAAAGTGAACATGGTGGACTTGGTCGCTCTTTCTGAAGAACCAACTCGATCAGAGACCGTCGTGAACTCAAAACTGTCTGCGGCTCCCAATCCAAAATTATTATCTGATTGGGCAATGTAGTGAAGGACACAGTGATAGCACGCGGAATTAGCGCGCGTATATCACTACGAACGCGTGTGAAACGACGAACGGCGCTTTGGGCCAAGCCAACTGTTTCGCGCGCTTGCGGTGAGGCCGCCTTAATCTGGAGTGACTCCCCTGATCGTCGAAGCAAAGCACCTAAGGATGGCTCGTGGTCTACCAAAACGGTTGTTGAACGTGTCTCATTGAATCCGAGTTGACGAAAGAAGTGTTTGTCGGCAATGGTCCTGTCCGGATTGGAATCAACGCTATAGCGATACCGAGGAGGCCTGTCCCTGAGTCACTTAAGACTAGGATCTTGGGGGCATCCATGAACATATGACCAGCTTGGCTGGACGAGTAGCATCTTATGGTTGTTTGGGGTTCGGTGACTCTGGACGCCTGATGACTGACCTACTCCTCTGACAGTGAGTGCATTTACTATCGAACGGCAAGTGGCCTCGGCGTCTGCGCGGGCTGAGTTTTAAGTCTATGCTTGCTCCATCTCGATGTCTCCCTGCTTGCCACGGTTCTTGCGACAGTGAGCTCGGATCCATGGGACATTGGCCCAAACGTCGCATTGCGCGCGCCTGATGTCGGAGATGCGGATGTGGCAATCTTCGGGCCCGAACTCGAAGGTGGCTTCCATACGTGTGAGGCTGCGCATACACTCGTCAAGTTTTTATGTTCAACAGGTCTAATGACAGCTCTCACTCACTCATATCGCGCAAGCCTGGATCTTTCGTGGTCATCGTACTCGATGAACGTTGGGAAAAACATCTCTAACGCGCACCCTTTTCCAAATGCGGCAACTTGTTCCCCTGAAGCTGTTCGAACCTGAATCGGATTTGGCGTGTCCCTCTCTCTCTAAACACGATGTATGCTTTCAGGGCTTCAACGGACACAACTGTTCGACTGGCGCCCGAATCAACAAGCCGAAGAAAGGGATCATGTTCACTCATGTTTTGGCAAATGAAGGAAGGCTCAACATGCATGGAGGGTGCGGTGCACACGGACAAATGACCACCTTCCTCAACATCCGGCTTGGACCAAATCTCAATACCGGCTTCGGATTCTGGCTGATACGACGAAAATTCGGTGGCTATCTTTCCTTTTGGTTTGCCCTTTGATCCTTTGTCGCCTTTTTCTCCTCTCTTACCGTTCTCCTTTCCCTTGCCTTTCCCTTCTCGTTTGCGTTGCCTGTCGAATGGGACATTTGGCTGCCAGGCGCCCACGTTCATTGCAATGGAAACTCTTCGTCTTGGAACCAGCCCCCTTTCGCTTTGTTTGATGGTTTGCCTCCTTTGTCACTTTGTTCATTCTTTCCTTTGCCTTTGTTGTCAAAACCATTCAAACTAGCAATGGGCTCCCCGTTCATGTCCAACCAACAACCGTTGTTAGGCCTCATAGCGAAGCGCCTCGTAGCGAAGGACTCATCGGGCGCATTAAGCATTATACCCTTGGCGACATTGCTGAGGAAGGGCTCGTAACAAAACAAGTACTTTGTCAGCTCAGCTTCAACAAACTCCAAACCTTTGATGTGTTCAGTGGGACCAACGATTTGAGACACATTCATACAGGAAGAGCTCGGATTGGATCTTTCGAACGATCTCCGGAATCCTTGGTGCAGTGGCAGTGATGTTGCTGTTTGCCAATTGGGCGCGGAAGACCAAAAGTTCAGTCCTAGTTTTCACGGCAAACTCCGAGCGATCAACCTCAAGCGTTCGAAATCACAGCAACGATGAAACTTCGGGATTCTTCATAGTTTCTGATGTCCAAACTTGCACGGGCATGATTTCCAAAACATGTTTTCAAAATTGACAAGAGGCGGACTGATCTGGTGATCTGAGCAGGTTGCAATCGATGCCATCCCAGCGGTTCAACTTTCATTATCTCGCCGGAATACGCATATTTAGCATCCGCCGCTTGGATCTCTAAAGGGATTGTTTTTGCCGGTGCACAAAAAGAGAAGTGTACCAAGTTTGCAGTTAGGATGAGGTGCACTAAATCAGAGAAGTGTACCAAGTTTGTGGCGGATAGATGAACGCCTAATCGAGAAGTGTACTAAGTTTGAAGGGAAGATCAAAGGGTAAGGTCCGCTGACCCGCTTGCGGGTTATGAGCCCAACGCTATAGGGGGTCCCGAAGTCCACCTGGGGAAGGGTTTCGTGGACCCACCAGTTGCTGGCTCCCATGGCGGCGCGGCCGGTGGGGCGAGCGGCTGCTGGTGGCTCGGCGTCGGGCACTCCTGAGGAGGGCTCGATGGAGAGTGCCAAGGAGGACGGGATCCTTGCGCTGGAAGATGCCCAGGACGCTCTGGTCCCAGTGACGGCCATGGTCCTGGCACAGGGTCCGCCCACTACCTATGGCCCCCAGCGAGGAGGAGAAGCTGCTGGAAAGGAAAGGGTGAGAGCGCCAAGTCGGTGCCGGTGAACCCGTTTTGGAGCGAGCGGATGCAGGCTGAAGCTCGGCTGAGAGCCATGAGGCCGGCGGCGCTACCTGATGGAGAAGCTGACGGGCCCCAACCTTCAGGACGGGTGGAGCCTGCGGATGAGGAGAGGGGGGTTTCAATGGACGTCAGGGAACTCCTGAAGGCGGTCATGGCGCAGAACGCGGCCTTGAAGAAGGAGGTTGGGGAGCTGCGCAAGGAGATCAAGGAGGCCAAGAGTGTCAAAGAGTCGAAGGGAAAGGTGAGGGTAGACGCCATTGAGGATGCTCCCAAACCCCCAACATCGACACCACCTCCATCTCCTCCGAAAGATCCTCCTCCGTGCACTCCAGTGAAGGGGAGGGCTGATGAATCGAATCAGGCGTGGGCCGGTTTGAGGATTCCAGACTTTCCCAAGTCCGTGGAGGGTGAGAATATGGGGAAAGGTTTAGCTCCACGAGGTTCGGGAGTACCTGAAGTGCCTGGATCCTGGGGAGCCGGAGGGTGGGGACTTCAAGGTGGTCTTCCACGAGGGCAAGATCGAGAAGGTCGAAGCGACGGTGAGGAGAACAGGGACTTGATCCGGGGCTCACCACTGGAGCAGGCTGCACAGTCAGTGCTTAGGCAGCTGGGTACTAGCTCACCTGATGGACAGTGGGCTGAGGCGATTCGATCGGTCGAGCTACCACCACTCCAAGACCTTCGAGAAGGGGATTCGGGGTCGCTCATCCTGGGCGACTGGATTCAGCTGGTGACCCCGACCATGAAGGATCTGAGCGCCACGAGTTGGAAGTGGTGGGAGGAGGTGCTGAACTTCGCCATGAGGGCGTATCGCGAATGGCTCCAAGCGGAACCTGTTCAGCCGACTCTACATCAGGCCAAGGGTTCCAGCGGAGTGTTCGGGAGTTTGGAGCAGGCTGGAACAGCGAGGACAGCTGATGCTTCTCAACGCAGTCCCACAGAGCATCAAAGCGGAGATCCTGGCCAGCAGAACGACCAGCTCGGTGGAGGTGCTCTACGCGCTGTTCAGGCGCTATCAACCCGGAGGGCTTGCTGAAAGGTCTCGACTCCTTCGACAGCTGGTGGAACCGAAGACTCCTCAGACCATGAACGAGGTGGTTGAGGCACTACGGGGATGGAGGCGCAGTCTGAGACGGGCCCAGGAGCTAGAGATAGCCACCCCGGACGCTACCCTCCTTTTAGGAGCTCTCGATCGAATGTCAGAGCTGGTGGGAAGGACTTCAAGTCAGGTGGCCTTTCGAATGTCATCTACAAGAGCGGCTCTAGGGGTGGACGTGACGCCATCACTGGAGACTGTGCTGAACTTCTCGGGCACGCTCACGGCGGAGGCCGAGTCTTTGGCCATCAGCGAGCTACAGCCCGTGGCGGAGGTGAAGACCGCAGCCCCGATGACCAAGGTCAAAGCCATGGCGGCGGTGACGGAGGAAAAGGGGGACAAGGGCGCCGGGAAGACCAAAGCCGATGCAAAGGTGGAGGAGAAGATTTGTCGCTTTTGGGGGTCAGAAGAAGGCTGCCGGAAGGGACAGGACCAACCTGGAGAAGAAGGGGCGCTGCTTCGGGTGCTCATCAACCAAGCACTCCAAGAAGGATTGCCCGGCAGCCAAGGGCAAGGTCGACGTGGAGAAGCAGGTGAAGACCTTCAAGAAAGAGGCAGAGAAGGGTGGCGGAGTCAAGAAGACTGAGCGTGAGCCAGTGGCGGAGAGTCAGGCATCTTCGGTCGAGGAGACGATGGATGAGAAGCGAGTAGAAAAACCGGCTGCCAGCTCTGGGGAAGTTCAAGCCCTGTTGTCGGAGGCGACTACTCTCTTGAAGAGCCTGCGACCTGCCAGTGACGGGAGAGCTTCGCTGAAGGTGGTCAAGCTGAGCAGCCTGGAGGTGAAGACTACGGATCGTGCTCTCCTCGACGGAGGAGCGACCCACTGCCTTAGAAAGGCAGAGTCGGAGGAGGAATGGCAAAGAGCTCAAGAGGTTCGAGTAGAGTTAGCAGAAGGGTCGGTGGTGCTGAGGCAGATTCCTTGGACGAAGACCCTCCTGACGCAGAACGACGTCCAGACTATCGTGCCGCTGGGAGCGCTGATCTCGCTGGGCTATGAGGCCTACTGGGAGAAGGAAAGATTCACCCTGACGGACCCGAGTGGAGCACTTCTGGATGTTGCGGTTGAAGGGATGTGCCCAACGGTTGGAGAAGGGTTGGGAAGAGAGCTCATTGCGGAGATCGAGAGAAGCATGGTTCGGGAGCGAGCCAGGCTGGCGGTGTTGAACGGGGAGGAGAACCAGAATGAACTGGAGCTGGGGAGATTCACCATCTCAAGGAGCTCCGAGAGCTGTTCCTTGAGGTTCCTCTTCGACTGCTGGTGAGGATCTTGCCGAAGGTTGGATGGAGGGGGGAGTCAGTCCCCTGGAACCGACATGAACGAAGACGGGTCCGCAAGGCTCGGGAAGTTGTGGTTCACCTCTTCAGTGGAGACACAAAGAAGTACTGGCAGAGGGAGCTCGAGTCAGAAGGCAGGGCCGTCCTATGTGTGGACACGGGCATCGACCCCGGCATGAACATCCTTAGGAACGACGTCTTCGCCTACTTGTTGGAGATTGCGGACGGTGGCACACTCCGAGCTCTACTGGGCGGACCACCCTGCAGAACGATGAGCCGACTGAGATATCGGCAGCCGGGGCCACCCCCGCTTCGAGAACGTGAAGGTCCAGGGAGATTTGGACTGCCGAATTTAGACTCAGTGCTTAAGCAGCAGGTGGAAGACGACACCTTGCTCTGGTTGAGGCAGGTTTACCTCCACCACCGGGCATCACGAGCTGCTCAACCCCGGAAGGTGGTGACGGCCCTAGAACAACCAGATGATCCGGAGGCCTATCTGGGAGAAGCCAAGAGAGGAGCCGGCCAGATAGGAGGGGAGGACACGGAGATGGTCGAGAAGCAGAAAGAGCTGAGTGGACATCCCCGGTACCCGACCTACTGGAGCTGGCCGGAATGGCAAAAGATCAAGGACCTCTGGGGACTGTTCGAGGTGCGGTTCGACCAAGGACCAATGGGACACGCACGGAGAAAACCTACGAGGGTTGGAACCAACATGCCAAGGCTCCTCGAGTTGGAGGGACTACGAGGACCTGGACAGGGGGGAGACGAGCACCAAGGAGAGTCCATCCAGGCAAGGATCGCCCGGTCGAGATCATGGGCATCGTGGGCACCGGGTCTCAAGGCGGCGCTGGTGGTGCCGGTGCGTGAGGAGCTGGGGGGTCAGGATTCTCAGATGAAGAGAATGGACTTGGATGCCTGGAAGAAACATCTTTTGAACGGTCATGTACCGTACAACAGAGAATGCAAATCGTGTGTCATCGCTGCTTCGAGAGGCAAGGCTCACAAGCGCATCTCCCACCCGGACGCCTATGCCCTCTCGATCGACACAGCTGGACCGTTTCAGTTGGCGGAGGACCAACTGGGCAAGGGCCGCTACCTGCTGGTGGGGGTGTACCTGGCACCAGTGACCAAGGACGGGCAGTGCCTCATCCCCATCAACGAGGAGGACGAGCTGGCTGGAGCACTGGGCGATGGTCCGGACTTGCCTGGATGGAACGGGTCGAGATGGAGGGTGACTTTCAGGTGAAGCAGATCCTGGTCGTCGAGATCTTGGAGAATCGAGGAGGCCCGGCGGCGGTGGAGGCCGTCGGGAGGATGGCAGCGAAGCTGGACTTCTTGGGCCTACCGGTCAAAAGACTCCACTCAGATCGTGCTGGGGAGTATCAATCCCGCGCCTTTCCAGAAGTGGTGCCATGACAGAGGCATCATGAGAACCTTCAACGACGGCGACAACTTCAAGGGAAATGGTCGCGCAGAGAATGCAATTGCCCAAGTCAAGAGGGGTGCACGAACCCTCCTCATTGCAGCGGGCCTCGACGAGAGCTTTTGGTGCCACGCGGCCAGACATTGGGCTGAGGGCCGGTTGAGACGGCAGCTGGAGTCCATGGGCTGGAGGAGGCGTGAATTGGTTCCTTTTGGACAAGTGGTGTGGGCCAAGAGGAAGTACTACAGCGACAGGCAGAAGTGCCTGTCGACGACCCGAACTCAAGTCCGAGTGTTGTGCCCCGCGGTCACGATGTCTATGACGACACCGGGATACCTGGCGCAGGAGCTCGAGACTGAGAAGTTGTTCCACACCGGAGACATCGTCCAGGTCGGCGAGACCCCTGAGGAGCTGGAGTTGCCGATGAGGGAAGCAGGGTTCATCCATGAGGTCGACGACCGAGAGGAGAGTGATCAGCCGCGGAAGCGACCTGGAAGAGTGAGGAAGTGTTGGGGTCCCTCGCTGAGGTCGGAGGAGGAATCCAAGGCCGTGGACTGGGGGGAGCTGCAGCACCGAGGAGCACAGATCCTGGCCAGGGAACTGAGCCTCTTGGAGGAAGACGAGGGCGAGATCGCCAATGAGAGGTTCCTGAAGATGCTGACCTCCGAGGTCGAGGAGATTGTGGAGGAGGCAGTGCGAGAAGGGTGTCAAGAGCAGGAAGAGCAGTGGGAGAATGCCGGGAAGGCAGCTGGAGATCCACAGGCGTTCCTGCAGACTAGAATGGTGGGGTTGACGGAGGTGAGGAAGAACCTGGAAGAGTGGAAGCCATCCATGATCGAGGAGTACGACGCACTGATCAAGGAGTCTGAGGCCGTTGAGGCCATTGGTCAGGGGGAGTCGAATCGATTGAAGGAGGAGGCGAGAGTCGGAAGGCAGGCACTGGAAGACACAAATGCCGAGGGGTGGCATGTGGGAACTTCATGAATGCCAAGAGCTCTGAATCCACGTTCGCTTCAGGTGCCAGTGGGATTGAGGTGAGGACGCTGATCAAGATGGCGGCGATCAACCAGTGGGCTTTGAGCACCCTTGACGTCAAGACGGCGTTCCTCAACGCACCAGCGGCCCAAGACCGTGGAGTGGCGGTAGTTCAACCCCCACGAATCTTCCAGGAGGCCGGAGTGCTTCGAGATCAAAAGGAGTTGTGGCTTGTCAAGAAAGCCCTTTACGGGTTAGTGACTTCGCCACGTGACTGGTGTGACCACCGAGATGGAAAGATCAAGAACTTCCAGTGGGTGAGAAAAGGGCAACCAGTGAGGGTGCAAGCAACACCTCAGGCCGACATCTGGCTGGTGCAGGAGCAGAACGATCAAAACGCCTGGACGACGAAGGGGGCGTTGGCCACGTACGTGGATGACGTATTGATGGTGGGTGAGGAGGAAATCATCCAGGGGTTCATCGACCAGGTCAGGATGCACTGGAAGATTGGGGAGCCGGAGTGGGTGATGGAAGGCCGAGAACCGGTGCGATTCCTGGGGATGGAGATTGAAAAGAGGGGAGTGAACTACGTCATCCACCAGCAGGCCTACATTGCCAACTTGCTGAAGGAGTATGACGAGAAGGAGAGGAGCGCTTTGGGCCGAATCCGGACTCCCGAAGAAGAGGAACAGCCCACTGCTGACCAGGTGCTCCAAGCTCAAAAAGAAACGGGGGAGCTACTGTGGGTAGCCGGAAGGACTCGGCCGGATCTCTCGCTAAAAATGGGATGATGTCTCAATGGGCATCGAAGAGACCACGTCAAGTGATCAATATCGGGAGGCAGCTTAGAGCCTATCTCCGAGAGACGATCGATGAGGTCCTGGCGATGGCTGCCGACGGCGGAGATGACAGGGAGAAGGTCACCGACGATGAGAAGAATGCGATCCAGGCGGTCGACATCTACACGGACGCTTCCTATGGATCTTCGGAGCTGAAGAGCATCTCGGGAGTCGTGGTGTTTGTTGGAGGAACTCCGGTGGGATGGCAGACGACTCGCCAACCCTTCATTACCTTGTCAACAGCTGAATTCTGAAGCAGAGCTGATGGCGCTGCTGGAGGGGTTGGTCGCCGGAAGATCTACGGCAGCATTGGTCGAGGCGGTGACAAGTGAGAAGGCACGGGTGGGGCTCCACTCGGACTCCACCGCGGCGATTGCGATCGCCACAGGGACTACGTCATCGTGGAGAACCAGGCACCTGAGGATTCGGGCAGCGGGACTCACCGAGGCGATCAGGGAGAAGGAGATCACCTTGGATCATGCGTCCGGGAAAGTTCTCGTTGCGGACGGCTTCACCAAGCAGCTCACGGGACCGGCGCTGGGAAGGTTCAAGAGTGCATTGGGACTGCAAGGTTAAGAGAAGGAGCCAGCCCCTTTCAAGAAGATCTAGATCACCAAGAAGGTTGAACCTGGGTTCACTCGAGGAATAGGACTACTCATTGCTGCCACCAGTCTGTTGGGAAGAGTGGAGGCGGCAGAGGTTGAGACGGCGGAGTCCTCGAGTGAATGGTGGATCATCCTGCTGATCACGGCTGCCATCGCCGTCCTGGTGGATATAGCCTTTCGAGTGGGGACCTCTGGTATCCAGAGGTGGTTCAGGCTGAAGGAGGAGATCAAAGTGAAGTTGCTCAGCCCAGAAGCTCGATTACCCACACGGGGATCAGATCAGGCTGCGGGGCTGGACTTGTACTCCACGATTGAGACGCTGGTTCCACCAGGAGAAAGTGTTCTGATCAAGACAGGGATCGCCATGGAACTGCCTGCAGGAACCTATGGGAGGATTGCTCCAAGATCATCACTGGCCATTCGTGGCATCGAGACAGGAGCTGGTGTGTGGTGGACGGGGATTTTAGAGGAGAGGTGAAGGTTCTCCTGAAAAAACTGGTCCGATGAAGATCTTCGAGTCTACAAGGGGGACCCAGTGGCGCAGCTGGTGGTGGAGAGCATCCTGGAGGTTGGGGTTCATCCTGTGGAGGACTTGAGTGAAACCCAGAGAGGAAATCGCGGCTTTGGGTACTCAGGACACGAAGAAGCCTATCCATGGGCTGAGCCTGACGACCCACTATACCAGAGACAGGAGCTGGGGACGAGAAATCCAGTTGGACGGATCTCAATTCGAACACTTCGAGTGGGTGGAGGATCCAATGAGACTGTCAACGAGGTCGGAACCCAGACGGAGGAGGTCGAGAGGATGGGACTATCTCATGGACCCCAAGGAGATCCTGGCCTTCAGCGCGTACACGATTCTGATCTTTGGTGTCGAGGAGCCTATGACGCGGAGGCGGAGGAGAGACGTAGCGAATTTGGGCCTCCCGATGAGCGCATGGGATCGGTCCATGATTCGAAGAGGGCCCAGACGAAACTATGGAGGAACCTGGGTGATGATGGACTCTGAGGGCCTGCACTTCATCTCCCACGACCCAGGCGACGGGTTGGGATCTGCACGGGCCACAGGAGAAGATGCTCGAGGTAGTGGAGGAGATGGTGATCATCGAGATGGAAGTGGCGCAGCCGGGGACGGGGTCCAGCAGTCGACGGGGGATCCATCGAGGGAGTGTCCGAGAGGAGCACTACCCAGGGTGGAGCCTCTGCGATTGGTGACCACGGTCGACGAGGGAGTGATCCTGGGGAAATGGTGCCACGAGGAAGAGATGTGGGACTACTTGAGGACACCCGGATTCCAAAAAAGGTCATCAACGACGCGGTCCTCAAGGTGATCTCCACTCCGCCGCCGAGGACCGCGGCAAAGGACTCTTGGGAGCACTTGATCGACCACGATCGAGGAAGGAAGATTGCCATTCGAGTTCACTACCAGCCCCGCAAGAAGCTGTATGACTTCGAGTCCAAGGTGCTCTTGGAGGAGGAGTGGGGGCGATGGAGGATGACGATCGCTTGGCCGGTGATCGGAAAGAGAAAGACCATTTTGGTCGATGAACGAAAAGGAAGGAGGGGGGCACACCTCGACTCCTGGTGGGGGTACACGCTGTTCCGCACCTCCTGAGAGAAGGGCTTGAGCATCTCCCCAAAAGGGGGAGAATTTTTGGAACTTTTCCGTGGCACCTGAATTGGCCAGTGTGGCCAAGGGGGAGTGCCGGTGCACAAAAAGAGAAGTGTACCAAGTTTGCAGTTAGGATGAGGTGCACTAAATCAGAGAAGTGAGAAGTGTACTAAGTTTGAAGGGAAGATCAAAGGGTACCGACAGCCCTTTTTCGATCGACAGCGGAAAAGGTCCGCTGACCCGCTTGCGGTTTTCACCACCATGCTCTTGGGTCAAACTTTGAGGCGTATCGGTGGTGATGGGGCGTGGCGTGACATGCCAACCTCTCTCTCTCTCCCTCTCTCCTCTCTCCTCTCCCTCCCTTTCTCTCTGGTCGAAAAAATACAAACATCGCCCCTGGTTGGTCAGCCCTTCGAGTGGCCCCTATGCAAACGGTTTATTTTTGGCAAAATGGAGTTTCCTACAAGCCTTTCGATGGCCAAGTCATTTGTGTGCATCGAAGCGGCGCGACGGTGAGCGCTAGAACCAAAGGACGCAGTACTACGTCTGCTACGGCCCGCTCATCAACCGCGCACTCGGCCGACACCGCTCGCCGACTAGCTCAGGCGTTGGCCCGAATTGAAGAAGCAGAACAGATGGCCGTTGAGGAGTCATTCACAGATCTAGCCCGTGACCTGGCAAGGGTCAGAGAACGCTTTGATATCCGCGTAGTGTCATCGTTCAGGTCAAGCCGTTCAAGAAGTTCATCGTGACCCTCACCCATAGGGGTAGTTCAAGAGGCTCATCACGAAGTTCCAGCAGGAGCTCGCGTTCTCACAGGTCTCAGAAGCAGGAACAAACTGCCCCTCTCCACGCTGAAACCAGTTTTGCAGAAGATGGAGGAGGCCAAGACGTCGCCGAGACAAAGGAAAGGTAGAGCTGCTCCCCCAGGACTGGCAGTTTTGACCGCTGTCTTCGCCGGCGTCAAGGCATATTTGCAGCTAGGCTGCGTTGAGGTGATTTGTTGAGTTGTCGTCGTACGTTGCCTGACGCCCCCTCCAAGGCTCACATGGAATTGCCCCCTGGGGGCGAAGCAGCGCAAGTAGCCAGGAACAAGACATACATGGCAGAAGCGCAGTCGGCCCCTCATTAGCCTTTCTGCATAACCGCTGCGATTTGGATGCAGGGTACTCAAAGCGCATTGCTCTTAGCCAGACCGCCATTGTTTTGCACCGCTCCGCAGGTCCTATCCTAGGCCATTTTCGGTGTGAAATCTTTTTGGCGGCGAGACCGGTGCCGCCAGAGCCGGTCCAGCACAGTAGGCAGAAAGCAACGTTTGCGTTTGGCATCAACGGCTGGCCAGAGACACCCTTCCGCTTAGAGGCAGAGGCAGGCTAGACCCTGGCAGTGCCAGAGACAGGTTCAGGCGTGCCAGAGCAGTACTTGGCGAGCTTGGCTCCTGAGCAAGCGGGGTGGTCTTCTGTCTTGTGCAACCAACGGACAAGTTACCGTGGGGCCAAATTGGGGCAAGTTGCAGGCTCAAAGTCCTACAAGGCCACATTGCTTCGCTGCGTGGTTTGAGAAATTTGTTTCCCCTGCATCACGGCCCACAGGAACCCCCACCCCTGAAGATACGCGGTGCAGTCTCCAGAGGTCCAGTGGCCAGGCCGCGCCGACAACGACAGCCACACAACTCACTAGAAGC
The DNA here is from genome assembly GCA_963970005.1 of Durusdinium trenchii. Taxonomy (NCBI): domain Eukaryota; class Dinophyceae; order Suessiales; family Symbiodiniaceae; genus Durusdinium; species Durusdinium trenchii. The sequence goes on from CAXAMN010027584.1 coordinate 573,391, forward strand.
CGAGGTACGGAGGCTGCTTGAAGCTGAAAGGCTTCATCATCACCGTCATCATCATCATCATCATCAACATCATCATCGTCATCTTCATCGTCATCGTCATCGTCATCATCAAGCTTCACGATCTGATGAAGAAGTCCATGGTCCAACCCCTCATATACTTGTGAACTATGCGGGCACGGCAACAAAGCCACCCTCTATGATACCATGCATTGTCTGCAAAACCGACCCAAGCACAAACTGCGTCTCGAGGCGGAATCTGCAGGTCAGGCTCGGGCGTCGATGTTTCCCAAGACAGATGCCAACTTGGCAAGTGTACATGTAGACATTCCGAAAGCTGCCGGAGTAAAGCCGGATGCTCGCGAAGATGAGAAAAGATGACCGCGTAAAGCTCCTCAAGGTGTTTGTGTGCTTTTGCAGGAATGCCATGTGGGCCTTTTCGACAAACTTCGAACATGGGCCACGCGACTTCGAGGTCGCGCTAGTTTGCCACTGGCCACAATGGCTACAAACAAATCATTTGGCACGCTGATCACGATGGGGTCAAGGAAGGGTTCAGAGGTGTGGCTGGTGCATGGATACATGGTTCCCGAGGCTGCCCATTCGGCCCAAAAGCTTTGGGGGAATGTTGACGTGAAAAGGTCGCCGACATCCCCGACATTGGGGTTGTTCCTGCAGCAATCAGTAGCCCTAAAGGTCAAGGGCAACCTAGAAAAGGACATACGTTCGAAAATCGGGCCTGCGAACACTAACTATCCACGCGTGGATTGAAGCATGAGGTCAGTTTTTGGTGAGCATATGCGCAATGCCATGATGTGGTTTTTTGTTGTAGAAGCGACAAAGGAGACAGCGAGCGCGCAGCCAAATACACACATCTGGTGCGTCAGCCAGCTGGGTCAACCAACCAAGGACAAGGGCAACCGAAGAACTTCCTTACTGATGACGCAAGAAAGGCTGCACCACTTCCGTGACAGGATGATACTCGCGATTCCTCTTTCACATGTTGTTGCATCCGGAGTCAAAAGCTGGAAAGGTCCTACTGATGAAAACCCTGCATCACCTGCTCGCATGGTCCAAGAACAGTGAATAGGGGCGCAGGGCTCTAGTGGGGATGGGTAATGTATCGAAACGGTGCTCGAGCGGTGAAAGTTGAGCCTCCAGCTGTATGGGGATGCTGCCGTCAACCGCAGCGGAACACGCGCGGAGGTAGGACAACCTGCCCTGACACCCCTCATGTTGTTCACCACCATTAAACTACAGCGTGGCGCAACCTTAGCCTCACTCACACCTTGCCACTTCCTACACTTTGGTCTTGGTGGTTTTTCCTGCACACCCTCCCTCGTTGTTTTCATGTGTCTTCGTAGAGTCGTAGAACTGGAATTGGTGTTTTTTGAAGTTCTTACCGTTGCTAATGGTTCTGTACATGTTGACCTTTGTTCAATGTTGGCAAGTTGGCATCATGCCATCGCGCTTCCATTTGACTGTTGTAAAGGCTTGGGTGACGCTTTTCTATGATCTCATTCAACTAACGCGACTCGGCAAAAAAATGATACATTTTCTGAGGTGGGGATACTGTCGTGGTTTCATTTGGTTCAATGGCGCGTGTTTTTGTGATGTTGTGTTTGTTTGCGATCTCTCAGACGCTGGGTTTATTTAGCCTCACTGGGCGACAGCTTTTGTGCATCGCCGGGAAGACCTTTTTCAATCCTCATTCTCGAACTAGACAACCGATTGAAGAACCAAGACGGAAATTTTGCAGCTGAACAGTCGCAATGTTGCTGCAAAATGCTGCACGTCCACCCCAGCGTGGCATGTTCAATCCAATCTGGAACAAGGGTTGTTTCCAGAAGTTAACCATGTTCAAATGAGTTTTGCAAATGTCAAGTCTATTCAACGTCAGATAGTGTCAGCATTTTTTTTCCTTGGTGTTTTCTATTCATGTTTGTCGATATCATTTATAAAACATTCCACGAGCTAACCACTGGCCTTGGCACTGCCCATTGGTGAGTAAAATTTCCCTTGAAAGTCATTTGCTCGCTGCCTTTTGACCGGCACATGGCTTTTGTTGATGTTCCACCCACTAGCCATCTCACAGTTTGGACCCAATTCCCTTCGAAAGACACGAAGTTGCACGCATTTGTCCTCTCTTACCTCCAAATGACAACAAACCACGAGCAGACAGAGATATGCTTCAATTGGGTTCGATCGGTTGATGCCTGTTCACGCTTCATTGCTTATAGCCGTTATATATGCACGATTGTGACATGATTTTGACAACCGCAAGTATATACACATCATGTGTATTCAAGGTTTAGACTTGCTGAGGCAGCTGCGTATTTTGGGTCGGCATCCAAGTTGCTGGGGGAATTTGCGAAGGCATGACGTTCATAATGATTTGTGTATATAAAGTCTTTCTTTCGGGTCTTTGTTCAAGAAAGCAGGACAGAGGGGGTCAATCGATTTTGCAAACAACTACTTGATCTTCATGTTTTTCTTCAATTATTTTTGAACATCGGCAATACTCTTCGCCTCCCATGTTGGGGCAGTCACATGTGCCACACATAGATGCATCCATTCCATGCATCGTCTCCAGCTCAGGTGTATTTCGCTTGTCACGAATTGTTGGACGGATTGCCATAGCCTCAGTCCACCGCGACTAAACCGATATCATTGCATCGCAAAAAAGAACGATGATCTAATAATCTCCTCATCTACAAAATACACGGTAATGTAAGATTCCCCGCCCCGGAAGCTTGTACTGTGTAGTTTAATATCCAGATTCTAGTTCTTTGTGGCAGCGGGGTCAGTGCGCCAAGGTGAGGATGATGAAAACTCCCAAGGTGCTGAATCAAGTTTGAACGTCAGGGTGTTAAACCTGAAGTTCTTGCTTTGTAATTCTTTCCAACATCAGTCCTCGGCACTCCCGGTCACACTGGTAGAGTTTGGGATTGGACCTTTATCCCTCTAAATAGAAGCGCGCTCAGTTGCAAGATGATGATGCAAGTGTTGCCACCACGGACTATTGTCGGTACACAAGAGTCAATGTCATGTTGTTCCTTAATCTTTGCCGTGCCAGGCCCTCCGAAGGGCAAGAACAATGCAACCTGAATGATTAGTGTGTGTGTGTGGATTTGCAAACTGCTCAAAACAATTAACAAAAGGCGTCGAGGAAACCTAGGAATGCTGCCTTTTTCAAAATATCATAGAGCATCCACAAATACTCTTTGATTAACATGCCAAGATGGGAAACGGTGCCAAACAAACTGCTGGCATGAAAGCTAGCCCATGTTGTGTTTCGTTGAAGAAGCCATGATGGGCATCATGGACTCAGGATGATTGCAGTTTTGAACTCCTTCGTTGATTTGTTCTGGTCCATCCTGGTCGTTGGCACCCAAGTCATTCATCCACCTACGCTTCGACATATCCGCGCAGGGTTGGAAGTTGTTCTGAGTTGACCAAGTCTTTGAGAGTGAAAGCTTCAGAATGTCGGTTAGGTTCCATGATTGAATCTGCTCTATTCATCAACTGCAGCGACAGCCCTTTTCTTCCTTTCCCATGCTGAGATCGCTTTGATCCTCTTCGCTTATGGTGTCTTTTTGTCTGAAGGGGCTGTGCCTTGTCTGAAATCGAATCCGGCTGGTACTGTAACACTGGAAGGCTTCATAATCTGCACGACTCTTCGAACTACATGTGCCATGGAACCAACTCTTGAAAGTCATCGCTCCAATGCACCTGGCTATGCTTAGGAGTGCTGCTGTGACCAGGTTCTAGGAACTGGTGTTCATTGGATTGTATTGGCTTGTATTCTATGAAGCCTTATTTATAAATATATATATATATATGACGTAAGCATTAGATCAATTGGGCTTCGACCTTTGATGGGCTTTCTCAATTCTGCATTTGACCTGTTTTGACTCTGTGTCTTCATCCAAGGTTGCGTACTTTGGCTCCTTGGGGCCTGGGGGGAACTTAACAGGTGGCTTGGCTTGGAGATTCTGATAGATTTTGTCATTGTTGGCGATCGATTGTGGAACAAATACAGCCTCCCTTGTGGAAAGCATTCACTAGTTTCAGATGCAGACAATCTCAGCGCTTTTTAGCTCTTTGTAAACAGATCACGACATCATTTGCAGGCTCCAACCAAACCTAGGCACACAGCAAGAAGATGCAGCAAAAGCTGCTTGGTTTATGCAAGAGAAGAGATGTTGTGTCTTCTGAGCCAATTCTTTTCTTGAGCAGTCCTCAATTTGCATTCAGATTGCCTGCGCTTTTCCTTTGCTGGCACGGATATACTCTGAAAAATCTGCCAGATGAAGTTTGGACTCGGCATTTCGTTCCAATCAAATAAAGAGAAAAGACACAGGCGCAGTTCGTTTGCAGCTGCAAAAACTTGAAGCATGCACTTTCGGCTTTTAGCTTGGAAGTGTCAACGTGGCTTGGTCATGTTTGGTGGTCCATGGTGGCAAACACCAAGGTAAAGGACTACTTTGGCTCGATGCACGCTATTATGGTTTCACTCTGGGCGGCAGTGAGTGGTGGAAACGAATCTTGGAACATGGTCCAGCATGAAAGAGCAGAGCCGATTTGTGGTCAACCAACGGTCAAAGTTCATAGTGAGCAAGTTTTAGTGTCATTTTCAGGGTGCCATCGGCAACTACCAAAAGTTTGGCGCAACACCCCTTGTAGTTTTCTGGTTAGTTACCTGTCAGTTTGTCAAATCTTGCAGATTCCACTTATCAACCTGTGCTTTGTCACATGGATTGGGAGTATCGCGCTAGCAAAATTTGATAGCCGACCATGTATCTATAATGACTCGTGTTGGGCAAAGATTTCTTCGGGGCATCTTGCCCCTCTCAACTCCAGCAGACTTCAAACTGAGGATTGGATGATTTACGGTGAAGCTCTACAGGTGATGGAGCCTTTTCAGCATGAAGATCAACCCGGACACAGCCTTGGGGCTGGCTGTGAAAATTGCAGAATTGGTGCTCCATGATCTCCAAGTTAAAACTGGCCTGAGTCCTGCAAGGGGCTTGCGAACTTGGGAACATCAAAAAATTGTTTCGCACCAGCAACTTGCAAGGGGTAATTTTGTGGCAGCCAGACGTCAAAACTGGGACTGCTTGAATTTGTAGAGAGCTTGAGTGTGATCATAAGAACAGAGGTCTTAGGGATTTGGTGGACATATCTTCTTTTCAGACAAGTGGGCTCATTGGCACGCGCGTTGCCATCGCTGAACATTTGAATTGCAGACTATGATTTGAAGTTGATTGTTGGAACAGAAAGACCCCTCAGAATCAAGGATTCCACTTCGCTATACTTTGTGACCTTTGTGTTCTACATTGCTTTCTGCGCGCTGGGCCTGTTCAACGTCGTGACAGGCACTTTGTTTGTAATTGAGACCCACCCTCCCAGGGCCGAGTGAATTATTCTCGCTTCCACCCCCATTGAGATGCATATATATATAATATGTATGGCAGAGGGGTAGTACACTACAGATCTCGGGCCATAGGCATGGACACGCAGCATATACAATTTGTGTTTCAATGTTTTTCATACATAATCCAAAAGAAGCCAAACAGAAACCGACGAAGCCCTTGATCAATTTACACAGCGCAAGAGGCGTCTTTGTGGACAGCGCTGTGGATGCTGCTCAGAATCTGAAGACTGAGGCTGAAACCATACAGCCGCTGTGCTCAAGCATTATGATACAGTCGACGGACTATGTAGTTTTTGTCGATAGCTTTGTGAAAGTACAACAGCAATTGAACAAGCACAACTTCAAAACAATAATTGTGCCGGCAGCGCATTTGGCCGTTGCTCAGGAACTACCGTGAAGACTTGGCCAATGAAATTGAAGATTTTAAGTGTCTTGGCGGGAAAAAGATCCAAAGAGTCCAGATGTTGAGCGTCCTCCCGCATTCACCTCAATCAATCACGTGTTGCTTGCTGCTTCAAGAATAGCTTCATTTGGTGCACAGCTTTTAGCCAGCAAAACGGTCATCCTGATCCTTATTTGTCGAGGAAGGTGCTGAAGACGACGGATATCGACCAAGATGGCAAAGTGTCATACAAAGAGTTTCTTGGATTTTGACCTTGCGCCCTTGCCCTTTATCATACCTTGACAGTCAGAGAAGGCACGCAAGCTGCCAGGTTGGCGGAGACTTTGAAGCATGCAGAGAGCGTTGTAACTTGCTTCATCTTGGCATTGGGGTTGTGGCAGTTGGCAGTTGAATGTTTGGGCATAGTGTGATCAAGATGCGAAAGCAGTGTGTACTGTACGCATTGGCTTCTGACGAGTCGAATGTTTCCGGAGGTATTGTGTCATGTTCATTTAGGTTACATTTCAATATGCAAGTCAAGTGTAAAACGCAGCCAAAACAGGTAAAGTTACCTGCCTACCAACAGTCTTCTTGTTTGACAAACGCAAGTCAACATTGGCTTTCAAATTGCCGAATGTAGAAATGATTCAAGTGGACTGCAGTTTTGAATGCTCATGCAATTTCATTGCTGTTGTTTTTCCCGAAAGCATTGCGAAGGGTTCTTCCGGAAAATCCCTTGAACACTGACACTTCGATACTTACACTTACACACTGACACTTCCACCACACTTGCACTACAACATGAACGCTATACGTACCCTAGTGTAAGTGGAAGAGCGAAAGCATCCAAGTGCAAAGTATGCAAGTGTCAAAGTATGCAAGTGTAAGTATGCAAGTGTAATGATGCAAGTGCAATGATGAGTATGCAAGCATGCAATGAGTATGCAAGCATGCAATGAGTAGGCAAGTGTGAGCATGGAAAACTAGCACGGGAGATGTCCTAATGAAAAAACATTTCCCCCCTTTATAAATTCTCTCTCTTAAAGGCGGAGGGTGGGACGAACAGCGTCAACCGAAAGTGTAACCCTCTGCGGAGATCCTGCGTGTCGAGTGCACAAAATGCAGGCGAGAGTGCGATTGGTGCGGTGCGCGCGCAACCCTCTGCGGAGATCGTGCGTGTCGAGTGCGCGAAATGCAGGCGAGAGTGCGATTTGCCGGCTGCCCGCGCAACCCTTTGCGGAGATCGTGCGTGTCGAGTGCGCGAAATGCAGGCGAGAGTGCGATTCGTCCGGTGCGCGCGCAACCCTCTGCGGAGATGCGTGTCGAGTGCGCGAAATGCAGGCGAGAGTGCGATTTGTCCGGTGCGCGCGCAACCCTCTGCAGAGATCGTGCGTGTCGAGCGCGCGAAATGCAAGCGAGAGTGCGATTTGCCGGCTGTGCGCGCGACCCTCTGCGGAGATCGTGCGTGTCGAGTGCGCGAAATGCAGGCGAGAGCGCGAATCGCCCGGTGTGCGCGCAACCCTCTGCGGAGATCGTGCGTGTCGAGTGCGCGAAATGCAGGCGAGAGTGCGATTTGTCCGGTGCGCGCGCAACCCTTTGCGGAGATCGTGCGCGTCGAGTGTGCGAAATGCAGGTGAGAGTGCGATTGAGTCTGTATGCGCGCAACCCTCTGCGGAGATCGGGCGTGTCGGGCGCGAAATGCAGGCGACATTGTAATACAACTTTAGTGCGCGGAGTATGTGGCGGGTTGGAAGATGAGAACTGGTGACTTTGTAGTAGAACTGTAGTACGCGGAGTTGCTGGGGAGCTGGAAGCTGAGAACTGGCGACTTTGTAGTACAATTGTGCAATCTGTGGAGCTGGAAGCTGAGAACTGGCGACTTTCTAGTACAACTTTAGTACGTGGAGTAGCTGGGGAGCTGGAAGCTGAGAACTGGCGAGTTTCTAGTACAACTTGAGTACATGGAGTAGCCGGGGAGCTGGAAGATGAGAACTGGCGACTTGGCAGTACAACGTTAGTACGCGGAGTAGTTGGGGAGTGGGAAGATGAGAACTGGCGACTTTGTAGCACAACTTGAGTACGCGGAGTATACGCGAAGGTTTGGTTGTGCCTACATCCGCGCGAGGACCATCGCGGAGTACCACGCGAGGAGCGCCAGCGATCTTTTCCCAAGAGGGCGGCGTTTGCGCTGGTCACTGCGGCTGAAAACTTACCTGGACGAGACCTCGGAGCCCAACCATGCGAACTTTGCGGGCAGTGGACGCATTCCTGGTGCGAGGCTTCTTCGCTGCGGCCGTTCAACGCCGTTTGCACCCTGTGCGACGCCGATCACCTTATCTGTCGACCATGCCAGCGTCTTGGGCGGTCATGGGAAGCGGCCCGCGCCGCAAATACCACACCGCCCGATTGCATCGAACTCAGCGGCTACCACGACCAGACTGGCAGGTTTGTTCAAGTGGACCCACCGCTCCGCATCCCGCTGGCGGACGTGTCACCAGATGGCGCCCTCGACGCCGCCCAGTTGGCCCAGATGGTCGCCGCCGTGTCTCCGGAGCGGACAACGCAGTGAGAGTCTCCCCAACGCAGGGTGTCACCTAGATGTTCACATGGTAACCAACTACATGTCTCATACCATGAATTCTTCCTGTGTGGACGTCGTTTTGCGGAAGCACAACAAGTACTAGACATAGTGTCGGGGAGTCTCTTCCATATACAAGGGCTAGTCGCGAGCTGAACGGCCAGAGCACACTAAAACATGCGCAGTGCCTGCTGTGTGTCACCTCGTGCTACTTTGTTGCATGTTTCTGTAGGAGAGGCGATTAGAAAATGAGCAGCATAGTGGTTCTTAACTACATCTAGAGCGAAGCACATGTCACCCTCAGAGCGCCTGCGCCAACAGACCTTTCGGTGCTCACAGTGACATTGCAGAAGTCTCCATACAACTTGGGCCAACTACCAAAATATCAACTCAACAGCAGTGACGCATATACTTGCAAGAAGTTTCACGCACCCCACAAGCTTTTGCAATATTCATATCCCACATGAACCTTTACAACGCAAACAGAGCCTTCTTATGGCTATGCATGCGCTATTTACTACTTTGCAGCCCACTAGCTCGTAGGTCTGCCTCTTTGCCCAGCCATCATGCCAGGCCGCCGGTGGGGGTTTGGGAGGCCTGCGCGCTACTTCGTTCATCTCCTCTGACAGGTCACTGCTTCGAGACACTTCTGGCGTGGCTCAATTCAAGAGATAGGACCGACTTGTCACTGTGGCCCAACGCTGCCAACAATTCCCAAGGTGAGAAGTAACGCGCAACTGACAAGTCCTGCACCAAATTGATCTTTAGACCACGCTCACGCAGCAATTCGATGGGGATCTCATGCTGTCGAGAGTAGGCGGCCATGACACCCACCATAGGTTGGTTGAAGGTGCGCACCCTTGATTGAAAGGCATCAGTGGGAGACATTGAACTCTTCCTCATCTGAACAGTTGGCAACAACTCAACTTTGGACAGCATCCCTTCTGTCAGGTGGTCTTCGGGAGGCCTCCCTATGTTAGTACACCCACAAGCAGAAAAATAGGATAACTGTAGGACTGAGGGAACACGGAATGATGCTCCAGCAAGGTACTTTTGCCTGCTGTGACTGTGCACGAAGTGGTGAACGGGACAAATGAGTTCGCTTAGCAGACTCTGTGGTGAAGAAGTGACCTCTCACGGACAGAGCGTGAAACACAAAATGACCACAGGCATTTGAGGCACAAGGCGCCGTGCAATATTAGCACTCCATGCAGTATACATGAGACCCTTGCTGCCATTGCTCTTGTCAAGTAAAACTAGACGACGAGTGGCCCGAAAGCATTTTTCATCACGTAGGAAGTCAGAGTGTGAGTTATCTGTTAAGTGTTAAGTGTGAAGTGTTTAAGTCGAGTGAGTTGAGGTAGTGTGAGGGTCTCTGTGCGTGTGTGTATATGAGTCTGTGTATGTGTGTGTTCGTGTAAGTTGAGGCAGTGCGTGGGTGTCTGTGTGTGATGCGGCCTCCCAAACCCCCCACCGGCGGCCATCGTCATGAGCATTTGAGCTGCTGGTAAGGGGAGAAGCAGCGTGCACGGCTGCAGGAAATCTCACTGAAAAAAGCGAGCTGGAATGAACACAGAAAATGCTGAGGCAGGTACGCAACAAGTGTCTCGAAGCAGTGACCTGTCAGAGGAGATGAACGAAGTAGCGCGCAGGCCTCCCAAACCCCCACCGGCGGCCAAGCGGTGACAGCCCAGCTCATCGTCATGAGCATGTGAGCTGCTGGTAAGGGGAGAAGCAGCGTGCACGGCTGTAGGGAATCTCACTGAAAAAAGCCAGCTGGAATGAACACAGAAAATGCTGAGGCAGCTGATGCATTCCGGCTTACTGGTAATGCCATTGCAGTTGGACATTCCATGTTGTGCATTGCTCAGACAGTATGCCTATTGGATGGTGCTTGGCCTTTTGGCTTTGTTCCTTCGTTGAGCCAGCTCTATGATATTGCCGTGGGGCATGCAATGAAACTCTCATCTTTTCGAGTTGAGAGAGACCATGAATGCCAGTGGTTGGTGCCTGTCACAGGTGGGGACGAGGTCCCATCGCCATCCCCAAAGCGTTTGCGCACGGAGCAGACATTGGAAATCTCACTATATGAAGTTGATGATGCGCAGAAGATCGTTGGTCTTGAGGTCAATGGCGGTTTCTTATGTCCATACTCCATTTGGACGAACCTGAAGTTCCCATTTCTGATTGTGAAGGAGGCATAGTGGTCTTGAAACACTGCAGCAAGGCCTGGGTATGCTGCGTCCACAGGGCAAAGAGTGACCAGGTGGGCACCTACGCGCAAACTGCTTTGCCATTATCCTGCCACAGTGACTTTGTGAGCTTCGAGCACAATGGAGCTGAAGTGACTTGGGAACAGGTGATCGAGGCTGTACCAGTGGCGACCATTACGTTCAAGCCTACACCGCAGCTCACCTGAGAAAGTGTGGAACATTGAGGTTGACGTGACCTGGAAAGTGACATCGTTGGCCGCATTCATCGCAGCCGTTTCGAGTGTCCCATGTGAGTCAGTCTTGATTCATGCGAAGAATACATTTCCGCCGTCTGATTCCTTCCTTTGTGATGTTTTGTGACGCAGTGCCCTGTTCAGGTGTTGCCGATTTCAAGAAGTGGGGACCGTGACGTTGGCATACGCACTGCTGACAACAGTCATGTTCGTTTGGCAGCCCGACATCCAAATCATAAACTGATCTGCGCGGTCAGTATTCGTCAGAGTGAATGCTGCGTGAATGTGATTCCAGTCCTTTTTCCGGAAATGTGCCAGGCACATGTTTGGACGTGTGGTGATGACAAAGGGGGCGACGCTGCCTTGAGAACCCTGGATGACCTGTTGTCGCAGCATGTCGATGTGATCATGGTTGCTTGGGACACCAAAGCGCCGTATCGTTGCACCAAGGTCAAGATCATGGATTCAAAGCATGAAGCCGGCTCCAGTTTGTTCCTTGAGACTTGAGGCATACTCTGGTTGTCATACCACTCAGCGATGGGTTCGAAGTCCTTGGAAGATTCAGGCCGAGTTGCTGACTATTCCAGCCGGCATTGACTTAGGTGAAGTTGGAGCCTCATTTGTCGCAGCTTCACAGATGAATACTAGTTTGACTGTGCATTGTGGGAGCACTCTTTTTGATCCGGCCATCAAGACACATGAAGTTGGTTTGGCTGACACTCTTTCCTTTCGTCTGGCGCCTTTGAAGGGCGGGATGCCGGGAGCTGATCATAGCCCCTATCGGGGCGAGGTGTGGGCAATTTTGTTGGCATTGCAGCGTGTTTGGGCTCCCAGGTTTTTCACTGATTGCTCAGCTGTGGTTTCGTTGCTCCAGCAAATGTTGATGGATCGGCAATTAGGTCTGACTTCTCAGGCCTGTAAGCATTGGGATCTTTGGGAGCTTTGGACTCATATTCTTCGTCGTCCTGTGGGGGCGGTGACGATTACTAAGGTCTCTTCCCACACTCAATGGTGGCTTGCACCATCAGAGTTTGATTCGTGGTGTGGACGATGGAATGACACCGTTGACAAGACTGCAAAGAGGGTACTGACTGGTACACGCAGAGATTTGCTTGATAAACTGACCAGCTTATTTCACGATGCGGAACGCAATGCTGCGTTGTTGTTTGAATTCCACCAGTATTGGACCGCTGCTTCCTGTGGGGCCATGTCACAAAAGGACGATGGACAACAATCTGCAGGCTCCGTTCCTGATATTGAGGGGATGTACATGCAGCAAGGAGGCGTTTGTCCTCTCGCCAGGGTACAGTGGTGTGCCGACGTTGACGCACCATTTGGCGCAACTTTCTCTGAACGATTTTTCCGATTGTTTCAGCGAGTTTCTTTGAACCCCGGTGGTGGTGCTGAGGAAAGCTCTAGTCTGTTGGAACTTTACATTTCATTTGCTCTTGATACTCGCACTATGGCTCCGGTCTACTTTCCCTCACTTAAGAAGAAAACTGCTAGCCGTCCTTAATACTCAGTTGAGAACTTTCGTACAGATTTTTAAGTGGCTCAATTGTCACTGGCACGTTTCCAACCTTGATTCTTGATTGCGGCCGGAGGAGGCTTCGCCCACTCGGGTACCTCTCGGCTAGTACCTACGTGTGTGGCCAAATTCGTTCTACCAAACGGTCCTTGTGCTGGCAAGGCACTGTGGGACTATTTCCATCGCAGTCGTAAAGCTACATACAATTTGAAGGCGCCGTGGCCGCGGTTGCAACAGGTGGCTCCGCTACCTGACGCGCGCGAGGTTTTTACCTTGCTGTTTGCGCTTTGCATGCGCTGAGGATTTTTCCAATTAGACAATCACGTCTGCCTTACGCATAGCCGAGGGTAGCCATTGCACACGACGCGTGTTTTAAACGACAAAAGCAAAAAGCCCAGTGGTTGGGGGTCTCCGTTCTTTAAGGCCCATACTGCATCTCTTTCAATCTTCGATGTTCAATTTTGCCAGGCTGTTTCCTCCAAGTTTGGGGTCGACAGACATGCAGTAACCCACTAGAGCAGCGGACTGATGGAAACGAGCTCTCGTGCCATGTTTATCTTATCCATCGCCTAGCCGGTCAGTACTGCGTGCTGGCTGGATCCTTCAGACGTTTGCAAGGTTTGCCTGCATTCACATTCGGCCGCAAAATGGCGTGTGAGTGATGCAAGTGTTCGAGGTTTTGACACAGTCCACCGGTGGTTGAGTTTCATAGAATATATACGTATAATAATGTATCATATTTATATATATATATATGCACAAAGTGCTTGGTGTGTCTGGTGGCAATCAGGCCTTCACGCTCTAATCAAATCTGCTGGCACGCTGCTTTCAATCGCCATTTCGCTTTGATACACTTGACGTTTACAGCATTTCTGCAACACCCTTGAGTTGGATACATCACGGCTGTATCGTGAAACTTTCGAGCATTTACTTGGATAACTCCTGGAGTCTGGGAAAGGTAGAATCTTGCCCCCCAAGAGGAGATGCGCATGCACAATCAAGATTAATCAAGAGTATCATGCATGCGTGTATATATAAATATATACACGCAGGGTTATAGAGAGAGAAGGAGAGAGGGAGAGTCGTATGTCATCTGGTTTGTCACATTGCTTCGCCCTTGAAGTGTTTGCCAACCAATTTCTTTTTGCTCTGATATTCCAAGTTTTTGCACTGGCCCTTCCAGAATTCCAGCAGAATAGTGTCCTTGCTTGTAATGCTTATATTTGACCGCGGTGCTTGTTCGCATGACCAGTCCTTCTGAAAGGTCTGCGCATTGCGCTATTCTTCGCAGGTAGAGCCCGTTCTATGTACGTTGATTAAAGGTTCCTACAGATCGCAGTATCCAAGTAAGTGCAAGACCAAATGGACATATGTGGGCCTGAAAGCTGAGCTGATGTTGCAATGACAGATGGAGTTGGTTTTGACTTTTGTTTGACATTTCTGTCCCCGCCACCATTTAACCAGAACCCAAAGGAATTGAATCCAATTTGCTGCTTTGGCTGACCATGCGGCATGCATTTCTTCCTTCACACCCGCACCTTTTTGGACCAGAAGGCGACACTTCCTACATCACTTTGCTCCTCATGCGAACCTATTTATTTGCTTATCAAGGCATTTTGGAGCTCTTTGCACCTGAACCCGCAGGAGGCAGATGGGAATCATTTATGAGTCATGAGTGTATTGGACTTCTTTGGCAATACCAAGCCCAAGGTAGCCACTTCAACATTGACTTGCGCATGAATTGCAGCATACAATTCTTGTGAAAGGCTGTGCTTATTCTGAAGATGTTGGATCGTTTGGATGGCCACAAGAACGATCGTGTGGACTTTGCTAACTTTGTGAGCTGTGCAAGGAGATGCGGAGTCGCAAGACATTTGCACAGTTGTTTTATTAGCCGGTGTATGATCGTGTTCTTGCCCTGTGCGCACACTTCCAATTCTTCCAGGAAGTTGAAAGGCTATGCCACGAAGGTGGAGATGATGACCCTGATGTACGATCATTCCAGGCTTGCAGTGGCTTGCAGCTGCAAAAACTGCATCCTAGCAACTACCAGCATATATATATATGTGATATGCTATTTACCTTAATATATTGATGCAGACGGTAAGACAGGATGTGACACGATGCGGCATGATACGATGTCATGTTGGTTTCAAACGGCAATTCCATGTTTGGTTCGCAAAGGATTTGCGCTGATGATCCTCGCTCGGTTCACAGTTTGTTTGGGTAGTCCGGGACATTCTTCCTTTGACAAGAAACCGTTGGTTGGTTCGGTCTGGTGTTTTTTGTCCTAGTTCAATAGTTCTGATGGCACGTTTTGTAAAAGTGGATTTTTGTTTTTCTGAAACTCTTTGTTGACCCGAACAACTTTCCATGGCAACATGGGGTTTGCTTTTTCACCTTTGCAGGTTGCATTCCGGCTTGCGGGGTAGGAGTCCAGTTCCCAGACTTTTGAATTTACCCTTCCACTAGTTCATCCTACCTCTCCCCGGGCCGACCTCCGTGCAGCTCCCTCCCGCCTTCACTTCTGTCTTCCACAGGCTGTTGGACACAGTCCAGTCAGAGTTTCAAGAACTGAAAGCGCTCATTGCTCGCTGACACACCCAGCCCACGAGTGAAAAAGGTGCGAAACGTGATTCAACCGTTCGGAGGTAACTAGCGCATATGCAGCCGGAGTTGAAATTTGAAATCTACAATCAAACAATTGAAAATGTTTGTGTATGTGTATATGGCTAACAAAAGCTAAAATTATAGGTTATAATACGTTCTATTTATTGTATGTTGTTTGAATTATAGTGATATCTTAATAAGCATATTGATGAATGGTTGATGATTATTTTTGTTCGTTGTATCGTGGCAATAGTACAATTTTAATAGAATTAATAGGATTTGAGTTAGATTATCGAAATGTTAAAAACACGATTTAATGATTATAATAGAATGTGCTTAGAATTAAAATTCTTACGGATCTTCGAAAACCATTCGTTGAGAAAGGTAGATGTGCGAAATAAGATTTTTGGAATTAGGATTTGAAAACATGTATTTTGTTTTGAAGAATAGATTTGGGAAGGAAATTTGAAGAAAGAAGGATTAGAAATTGAAAAGAATTGAGAAAATAGAATTTGCAAGATGTACTAAAGAAGATTTTGAAAAAGAACCTTTGAAAGAGTTGGAATTAAAATTAGATTTATAATATATGTTGGGTAGAAATGGTTTTGATAGGAAAAGTTTTGTAATGTAGAGGTGATATGTTTATTGTTATTAATTTTTTCTATTGGAAAAGGGTAAAATGATGTTTTTAAGATTTGAAGATTTTTTGTTATTATTAATTTGCTTGAAATTCTTACGTTTGTTATTTAGTCTCTAAATATTTTTTAAAATTTAGCATTATAATCTTCTCTGTGTTATGTTTTTATCCCAAATATATTGAATATCTCTACATGTTAATTATCTTAATCTCTAATTTCTTGAAATGAATTTTCTTCGTAAAAATTTTTGAATGTATCGTTATGCTAATTTCTTTAATTGTTGGTTCTATTTTTCTGTATCTTGAAAATTTTTCAATTGATAAATTCCTTTCTTCCCATGGCTCATTGAAACAGATGTCTTTCAATTATTTTTGCATTATAATCCTCTTTGTGTTAATATTATTGAAATATACTTTCATGCAAAATGTTGTTGAGCTGCTTGCATGCCAAACAAGTTCCTTTAAGCCTTCAAGTCCGTGTCGCGCTACGCTACGTTTAATTGAAATTAATTTACATTTTACGATCATCGAACAAATGCACAAGTAGTTCGATTCTCCCTGTTGCAAAGCCTGTTGAACAGCTCTGCATCACGATCCTCATCATCATAGGGTTTAGGGTTTCGCCAACCAAGACACAATCAAGACACGCAAAGCTAACCATATATGTGGAGACAAGGTAAAAGTAAATCAGGTCAACAAGCAACAAGCAATGCCACAGCACCTCAACAAAAACGAACTCTATCCACACCATCGTTGCGTTGCGCTTGTGTTGGTTGATATAGTGCAATTCGTTCTGCCGCTATTGATTGATTTGGTCGATCCAGTCTTAACCCAAGATTATGTCATTCTTACGTTCTATCCTTGCAAATTCCATTGCCCTTTTCCCCCATTTCATTTTCCAACTCGATCGGCCCGTCCTTTGTTCAAAACTTCCCGGCTTATCTTCTCAATCAACCGTTTTAGATTAAGGAACTAAAGATATAAAAATATAGAGTCCTGTATCTATTTATTGATGCATTAAATAATTGAAATTATAGACCATGTAGATGTAATATTATTGATAATTTTAATACGTTTTAGTGAATTATATAAACATACGAATCCATATTCGATGATCAATGATTGATGTTTTGCTTTTGTTCCTTGTGTCGTTAGCTCATGGATGAGAGTATGGGCAAGGTTGCAAGTGGTCGGTTGGCTATTCTGCATTAACGTTTTATCCTGCTAGAGCCCCAGCACCAAAGGCACTGGTAGCCCCGTGAGCTTCGCGCACACTGGGTGTCTCAGGCGGGATGAATCGGGAAGGAACTCGCAGTTGGTCGCTGGGTAAGAAGCCGCATGATCCGTGGAGGCTTATATGGACCTCCTTCCTGGCAGCGCCTTTGTCGATGCACTTTCATGGCCTGAGCGCCCTCGCTGAAAGTGTTGCCAGCCACGCCCAGGATCGAGAGTGCCCACCATGGCCGTCCGTATTCGTCAAAGTGGTGAAGGTGATTAAGTCCCAGGTCGAGTGGGCTTGTTCTTTCTTTTCGGGGTAGCCTTTCCACCACTCTCTGTAGCCAGGCTAATATTCTCATCCATGGCGGTTGGCTTTTTGTGGCTGCGCTTTTGCTTGTGTTGTGTCTTGCTGGTTTCTGTTGTGATGTGGTGTGTTTGTTGTTGTGGTGGTGGTGGTCTTGGTGGTGGTGGTTGTGGTGGTGGTGGTGGTGGTCCTGGTCTCTTGGTCTCTTGGTCTCTTGGTCTCTTTGGTCTCTTGGTTTCTTGATCTCTTGGTCTCTTGGTCTCTTGGTCTCTTGATCTCTTGGTCTCTTGGTCTCTTGGTCTTGGTGGTCTTGGTCTTGGTGGTGGTGGTCTTGGTCTTGGTGGTGGTGGTCTTGGTCTTGATGGTGGTGGTGTTGGTCTTGGTCTTGGTCTTGATTTTGTTTGGTCGTGGTTTTGTTTGGTTTGTGTTGTGGTCTTGGTGGTGGTGGGCACGGAGGTTGATGATGTTGATGATGGGGATTGATTGTCTTATATAGATGATTTTGGAGATTTGTTTTGGATATGGATATATATATATATATTCGATTAGGATTATGTATTTTCTTCGGATTTTCAATATGTATTTGATTAGGATTTTGATGGTGCATATATTTGATTTGGGTTTTTTGATGCATATATTTGATGAGGGTTTTATCGATCTATGCATTTGATTCAGATCTTATCGGGGAATTCATTTGCTTAGGGTTTGTCGGGGTATGCATTTATATAGGATTCTATCGATATATAAATTTGATTATGGTTTTGTCGGCGCATGCATTTAATTAGGGGTTTGTCGGTGCGTTTATTTAATTAGGGTTTTGTCGGCGCGTGCATTTAATTGGGGTTTTGTCGGCATGCATTTAATTAGGATTTTGTCGGCGCGTGCATTTAATTAGGGTTTTGTCGGCGCGTACATTTAGTTAGGGTTTTGTCGGCGCGTGCATTTAGTTAGGATTTTGTCGGCGCGGGCATTTAGTTAGGGTTTTATCAATGCATGCTTAGGGTGTTAGGGGATTTAGGGTTTAGGATTTAGGGTTCGCCAACACAGGTTGTTCACCTGTGGGGGCGTTATAGGCAACCTTTCTATCGTTTCCATCCAATTATTAAAAATATTTTCTTACACCTTTATAACCCCCTAATTCACCGGTGCTCGTATCCGCCCTTAACCTGAATTTTCTTGGTAGTCTTTTTTAATAAAGGAAAAATGTTTTATAGTTTTCGATTTTCAATTAAAAATGAATTAAAATTATATAAGTTCATATAGTTTTATGGGTTTTAATTAAAAATATTTTTAAGTAAAACCATAGCATTTTTAAATATTTTTTTGTCCTAATCGAATTTTATTTTCCTAGTCGAATTATATTGTCCTAATCGAATTATATTTTCTTAATCGAATTATATTTTCCTAATCGAATTATTTTTCGCCAAAAAAAAAGAATCTTAAGGTTTTCAGATGCTCGGCTTGCTCAAAGCAGGGGCTGACAACAACAGTAAAGCAGTTGCAATCCTGCATGTGCCAGATTGGGTCAACTAGCTTCTGTTGCGAGTTGCGACAAACAAAGCTTAGTTCGCACCCAAAGGTGCTGCTTTCCGCCTGAGAGCTTTGGCCTCCAGGAAGCTCAACCTCGGGGAATGTGCATCCCGAGGGCCATCCTGGCGCAGCCGGGGCGCTCCTCTTTCCATACCAAGTGAACGCAGACCCAACCAAGACAAGAGGATTAAACCAACCATAGGAATGACGTGGAGACCGAAACCATTCATTTCCCCCAAGGAGAACAGATAACCCGTTCACCCCGAGGGGACGTGGAATACGGAACCCATTCATTTCATTCCAGGAAGGTCGACACCCAAGCCAAGGAAGAGACCATCACAAGGCACCCCTGAGGTTAGTTGGCTCCATCGTCCGGGCCTTGTCGAAGGTGTATGCAAAGTTCAAGTCGCTGGGGGTACAGATTTTCCGCCTCCATAGCGATCGTGAGAAATCATTGCGCAGCGCTGGTGTCAAACTCGAAGCCTCCTACAGACCATGACAGGAGGAGATGATGCAAAAAGCAACGGCCGCGTTGAATCTGAAGTCAACCAAATCAAGCAGCGCACCAGATTGCTTCTACATGAAAGTGGGCTACCTCACGGGTTCTGGGTATGTGCACTGAGACATGCTGCAGAACATCGTCTTCGAGCTCAACTACATCGTCTGGGCGTAGTGACCCGCCCAATGGTGAGATTCGCTGCAACGATGTCTGTCAAGACGAAACGCTGGCACCGTGCAGGTCAATTGAGTAACCCCTTTCGCAGCATGCAAATTCTGGGCCCAAGTCCCTTTATGTCCAACCGGCTGGCTGGCAAGAGACCGTCGAGGCCTTGTTCAACACGTGAGGTCAGCCTGGGTTCAAGCTGAAGGTGCTGATCATGCCCACCATGAACTACAATTAGCTGATGCAGAAGCCCTTCAACCAGTTCGACGTCGCCTTCATGGAAAACAACCACCTGCGCAGGAGGATCCTTTGGAGGGGGTGGTCGGGGCTTTGTACCAACCTGCGTTGACTGCGCTGCAGGTTGGAGGGGGGATGACCTCCTTGGCTTTTGATTCTGAGCCCTTTGATTCTGAGCCGCTGGAGTCGAACTGTTTGGACTCGCTGGATTGGGGATGGGAAGATAGCCATGCAACTGGGGAAACTACATGTTTGCCAAGACCTTCTACCGGGACGCCGCCTACTACCAGAACGATGGCGGAGGACCATGGCGGAGGTAGGGCGGAGAACCTTGGCGGAGGAAAGGCGGAGGACCAAACCCTAACCAGTGGTTGGGAGGAGCAGGAGAAACTATACGAGCAGGAGCTGTTCGAGCACTGGTCATTGAAGAGATTGTGGTGTGATGAACTCAAGGAGGTTGCAGTGGGGGCGGAAGAAGGTCGTGAACGAGGAGAGTGGCTCCATTGGTTGGAAACATCTGTGCGTTTGAAGGAAGCGGCCCTGGAAGCACAACATCAAGAGCTTGAAAATGCGTTGTGGGCGAAACTGGCTTCGATGAATGAACCCCAGGCCACTACAGGAACGTTTTCGAGGCCGAGCACAGTTCTCCAGACATATACAGTGCCACTTCAACAGGTGCGACGTGAACTGGAAAAGTGGAAGGAGCCATTGTCTGATGAATATGTCTCCCTCACTTCCAACACCCGAGCTCTCCGACTCACTACAGTTGAAGCCTTGAAGGACCACCCGAACTATGCTGAGATGGAGATTGCGCCGGCCATGGTTGTTCGCACGGTGAAGGCACCGTTTGGAAAGCATCGAGCACGCATGGTCATCTGCGGCAACCGGGTGGAGTGGGCTGATCCTGACCAGGCGTCAAAAGCAGCTCTGCAAGATCATCATGATGATGGACGTGAAGTTCTTTTTGGGAACTATGCAGGTGGGGCAGACGCCACTTTGTTGCGGTGTCTTTTTCCGCAAGGCTGCAAATGAATCTTGGACCCTAGGGTCCATTGACGTGAAAACAGCATTTTTGCTGGCACCACGTCAGCGGGCAAAGGAATCACTACTTGTTGCGGTTCCTCCTCGTGTGCTCGTAGAAGCTGGAACTGTCACGGAGTCCGAACGCTGGATCATCGACAAGGCCATGTACGGCTTGGAATCCAGTCCTGCTGATTGGCGGATCTACAGGGACTCCATGCTCCAGAAGTTCAGGTGGAACCTCAATGGAGTTCGACATGAGTTGAGGCCAACGCCCGAGGGGAATCTTTGGCAGGTGATCGCATGCCCTATAAATGAAGTTGAATATGCTGCTGGCTACGTGGCGGTGTACGTCGACGACCTGCTTGCCGTGGGTCCGGATGATGTTGTCCGGAGTGCACTCCAGAGAATAATGGAGGAATGGAAGTGCTCCGACCCTGAGTTTGTCCGATGGATGAAGTACTGTGGCTTTGAATTGTCGTGGGACAATGCCAAGAGCGAGCTGATCATCGGCCAGGAAGCCTACACTTTGGACCTGCTCAGCCGCCATGAACCTGTAGCACACAAGGCCACGCCTCTGCCGGGAACGCTGTGTGATGAACCTGAGGAAAAACCAACTGCAGAGCAGATCAAGGCTGCTCAAGGGCTGGTCGGCGAATTGCTGTGGCTCTCAACGAGAACACGCCCTGATTTGTCTTTTGCAGTAGCCTGGCTTGGTCGGGGTGTGGGCAAATATCCAGCTCGTGTTTGTGAATATGGTAAGCATGTTTTGGGCTATGTCACCAACACCTCCAATGTCTGTTTGAGATACGGAAAGTGTTCACCTGCTTTGGAGGAGGGGTCTGACTTGGCTTTCAAGAGCACCATGACGAGGCTGGAGATTTTTTGTGATGCCTCTTTCGCCGGGTGGACGAGGACAGCAGGGGGTCATTGTGCGTTATGGCGGTGCTCCTGTACAATGGGAATCAAAGTTGCAACCTTTTGCCACCCTCTCCAGCTCGGAAGCCGAGATTTGCGGCTACTTGGATGGTGTGGTAATGGGGGAATCCACCAGCGTCATTGTGAACATTTTGGAGCAGGGGATGCTGGATGATGAATTGGGTGTTCTTTATGGGGACAGCCAAACTGGTTTGAAGATTTTGCAAGCCCCGGACGGTGCCTGGAGAACAAGGCATTTGAGGCTTCGGTGCTTCGCCATTCGTGAACGCGTCAACATGGGGCTATGGAAGGTGAGGCACTTGGCAGGTGCAAAGCTGGCAGCTGATTTGTTGACCAAGCCGGTCACGCAGCTGGGCGCCTGGCAGGCCTTCATGCTCTTCATGAACTTGCGCGCTGCAGCTTCAAAGACAGCGAGCGAGGGTCCTGAGACTCCGGGGAGCAGCGGTCCAAAGTGGCTGTGCTTGCGGGGGTGGTAGCCGGCTTAGCTGCTTGGAGACCACTTGAAGCCTTGAGCAAGATTGCTCGGCTGGTAGGCATCGCCGCGGTAGTTGCTCACCTAGCTAGCTGTTGGAGAAACATCAAGAGAGCCACTGGCCAACAAGATCCGCTGAGGGAAGATGAACCCGGCGGCATTTTCCAAGAAAAGAAAATGAACACAAGAGCCACTGGCCTTCAAGATCCGTTGAGGGAAGATGAACCCAACGGCATTTTCCAATCACCTCACGAGGTGAGAACCTCTAGCCTACAAGGCTCCCGAATCGGCGCGCGCGCGTTGGGCCATGGAATGGGGGGAGCAGCGATGCGCTTGGCAGCATTCCGCTCGCCGCTGCCGCAGACGGGGCCGCCGTGGGAATGGTATTCATTCTCCCTACCACCTAAAGGCCGAGACCGGTGGGGACGGCTTGCTGATGGATGGTGGGTTCGCCACCATGTGAAACCAAGGGTGCGACCTTTTCACCAGGCAGCCGCCTCCAGAACCTGAGGACAGTGGTGGTTTGGTTTGGTGCCATGGCGAGAAGCAGGTGATCCAAGATGACTGGCGGGATGGGACTTCGCCAGTGATGCCTCCGAATGAGCCATGGGTTGGCTACACCTTTTTCCAAGAGATCACTCCGGCGGGAACCGGGGCGACTCAAGAAACTTTGACATCGGGGAGTTCTTCGACGCCCCAACCTGTGAGTTTGACTACTTCCTCGATGGGCAGCGGCTCGTCTGGTCCGCCGCCAATGCCGAGGCCAGCTGAACAGCTCACGGTGCAGCCGGTGCCAAGACCTTTGCCGAGCGAACAGCCTACTGTGCCGGAGTCAGAGGAGCTGCAAACTGAGTCCAGCTATGCCCGAAGGGGCACCAATGAAACTATCAGCTCTTCTGGCACGCCGGGCGGGCAGCAGGGCTATGGGGGGGGAAACTACAAGCTCCTCAACTTCAAGGAGATCCTCAGCGACAGCTCGAGGCCTGCAAGCGATGGAGGGTGGCTTGTCCTTGGGCTACCTGAATAGGCTGGAAAGCCATGCGAAAAGGGGCGAGGCGGAGCCAATCTATGAAGAGGGTGTAAACCCTGCGACCGGGGTCTACTGGTCCGAAGGGCCGCAAGGCCATGATGGCATGACCCGGGACGAAGAAGAACGGGATGATTGGCTCTACGCCCTGAGGATGGAGGGTCTGACGCAGCCGGGCGACCGGATGGCGGAATTGCTGCCGCCTGAGGCGGATCAGCTGCCTGTGTGGATGGGGGTTGGCACGCAAATGCCTCCACCACGTACGACTCTGAGGGCAGCTTTGAAATTTTCTACTGAGTTAGAAGCTTTTTGTTTGGAATGCAAAGCAGAAGAAAAAACCTGCTGAGCATACAAGGCACTCATACCTGCAACGCAGGTAGGGGGAGTGTGAATCGTGAATGATTCGATCGACACTGATCGCATGTTTCAGTTGACAAGCACAAACCAGTTGTGCACTCGCTCGATGGCTCAAGAAACAAGGGACGACGTGCCGATCCCGACCTTTTTTCACGTGTGACCTTCCTTACCCCCAAACCGAGCCGTTTTTTCACCAAAACGGGGCCACTTTGTCCCAAAGACGGAGCCTGTTCCCCAAAATGGGGCATGTGCTCCCCAAGAACGGAACAAGTTTTGGCCAAAAACGAAGCATGTTTTTCCCAAAAACGGAACATGTTTTTCCCAATAAATTTTCCAAAAACGGAGATTTTTCTTGAAAACGGAGCTTCCCAAAGTCGGTGGCGGGTTTCCCCAAAGTCGGTGACAGATTTCCCCAAAGTCGGTGACAGATTTTCCCAAAGTCGGTGGCGGATTTCCCCGAAGTCGGTGACAGATTTCCTCAAAATTGGTGGCAGATTTCCCCAAACTCGGGGACAGATTTCCTTAAAATCGGTGACAGATTTCCCCAAATCAGTGACGGATTTCCCTGAAATCGGTGCAAAGTCGGTAACTGGTTTTCCCACCGAACCAAGCATGTTTTCGATATGGTTCTACAAACTCTTTATATTTCCGCCTGTGTCGTCCTTTCTCTTCAAGCCACTGCAAATGAAGGAATTTCTCCGAGGACAACTGCAAACTTTGGACATTAATGTTCATTGTTTTTCGGGCACACTTGCACAGGAAACCCTGGAAGTTGCTTCTCTTTAAACCTCATTCTAGTGGAGGAACTTAGTGTTCACACTATCAGTGGTACGTGCACAGAGATGTGTAAAGACGCTCACAGATTTTGCATGGTCAACCTTCACTGCAGCCTCGGAAAGACAGGTCAACTATTCAAAAAACAGAAGGGACATTCGCATGATTTGTTGCCATTTGATGAACTTTTCAAAGTTGTTTGAATACTTCTGACTACACTTTATGAAATGTCCGGCTCACGCAAATGGCGTGGTGCGCTCGCATGTGTGCTTTGGGCAAGTGTGATTGTATGTTTTTTGACAACAGGGACAACAAGACATCCACCGCGTTCAGTGAAGCTACGTGGTCTACCTCTTCGTGTTGACGTGGGCGAAGGAAAGGGGTTTTGGGCAGCCGTGCAGAATGCGGCGAGTAGGAGCAAGACTGATGACCAGACACATATGGAGAGCATTGTTGCGCTTGCATACAGTCACATGAATTCCAGCAAAATTGTTGACAGGGGTGATGCGATACAGGCTTTGGTGCGGTCAATGGAGACGACAGGATTGTTCACCTTGGTCTTAGGGGGCAAGAACTTAGGAAAAACATTTCTCAAAAAAGAAGCTCTGCAAAGGTGTGGTTCCAGCGTGATGGTCCTCTCAGAGGACATGAGAAGCCATCCTGGAGAAAATTTGCTGGAGGCGTTGCTACAAGTTGCTAACAGTACCGTGGAGAACATGACCACTGAAGAAGAGTTCAAGCCATTCATTCCTGCACTTTCGGCGATTTTGACTGCAGCTTTTACGGTTGTTGAAAACCTCGGTTCTGCAGCGGCTCCCATCGCCAACTATGTGAGGGATGCATTCGCGCTACTTGTTGCAGAAAAAAGGAAAAGGGTTAGGATTGCACTGGATGAATTTCTACGGATCGTGGGCAGAACATCCAAAAAACCTGCAATTGTGGTGGACGAGGCAAACCTTGCACTACCCGGCTTGACAAACGGACAGGATGGCGGGGAGAGGCGCGAAGCGAAGTCAGCTTTGGCCGCGATGACACAATGGACAAAGCAAGACAAGCTGTCGAGCGTAGTCCTCATCTCCTCAGAGTTTGGGTATCCCTTCCGCCTGCAAGCTGCAGGGTTAGACCTCAGGGACATCGGCAACATCATTGTCATCGGCGAAGTGCCAGAGTCAGACATGATCAAGATGCTGCAGGATGATTGGGGTATGGACGCAGACTTGGCAGAGATGTTCTACAACTACTTCGGCGGCGACATTTACACCACCAAGCAGGCCTTGGAGAGCCTCATTCGGAAGAAAGATACCTTCGACCCCTTTGCGGTTGTGCGATGTCCAGGGCTGCCTTCGTGTGCGAAAAATGCACCGGCAAGGGCTCACCTGGAGAACATCGCCAAGCAAGGCTTCTCTTTGGTGGAGGATGTGAAGACAGACGAAGGTGCAAGAATGATTTCGGAGGAGAACGTGGGCGGGGTCATCGACAAGGATGCCATCACATTTGGTTTGCCGCCCATCTTCACCGGCACAGACCGGAAATGGGCTGTCATCCCCTCGTCTTATCATATGAAGCTGCTGATTGCCCATGAGCTCCAGAATATTCCTTTGCCAACATCAGGACGGTGTTGCAGAAACAGGTTCTCTTTCGTGTTTGGTTCTGTTTTGCGCACGCTGTTCGAAAGAGGAGGTGGATGGAGGTTGAATAAACTTGTTGAGATTTATATGTGTATATAGTATATATATATATATATCTGGACAATCACGAAGTTGATAGATAAAAGTAATACAAGCATCCATACCTCCTCCCTGCAAGGTGGTACTGGGACTGCACAACCAGCCGTTTGGGTGAGACAAATCCGCAAGGACTGCAGAGAAGTGCATTCAATGACTGTGTAAAAAACATTTTGTTTCAGCAAAGTCGTTGCTCTGACCAAAGCAGTGCACTGATGACTTTCGGACAGTTCGCTGGAAGATTAATGCTCTTGTCCCGCAAAATAAAGCGTGATGAAGGGTAAGTCCACTGTGCAAGATAATACACTGTTATGCTACGAACTTGGCCGGGTTCAGGACTTTTGGGGAGAAGATTGCAGGGTCGTTCATTCCTCAGGATTTATGAAATATGTATTCTAATAATCTTCCTCATTTTGATAAAGATGATTTAGACTAAAGACTTTGTATGATTTTCTTCCACGCCCTTGTTCCTTTGCTGTGCCCTTTGGTAAGTAAATGCGAGTAGCACACGGTTGAAGGCACGGCACATTACGGGGTCGTACCAATCGGCGCGGCTTCAAAGCCGAGTGCGACAATGTCCATGCAGCCTCTCATCGCTACTTCCGAAACCAACTGGAGGGCATGAGTTGTTGTGTCCATTTGTGCGCCGCTCACCCCTGCACACAACCAGATGATGACTGCCTTCACGTGATCGCCTCAGCAGTTGTACCTCGAACTGCCGAGTATGACTTGCAAGATGCTGCAGGCAAAGGCCCTTTAGCTCGTTGTGCAACAGCCGCATGGCTTTGTGGATATACCAGTGTCGGCCTATGCGGGAGCTGCTACCGGGGAGTCAAAAGAGCGGTGAAATGCCTGTGCTGCTTGGGATGTGGAGCGCGCAGACCAAGGACCCGAAATCGGGCCGCGCCTTCTAGCGGCACGTCAACACCGAGACATGAGAACTCCGAAACAGAGTCCGAGATTGATGACGAGACGCAATGTCAAGCGGAGTCAGTTGCTTTTCTCGTTCAAGGAAAGGCCACCCCACTGTCGCTGACTGCGTGCAAAGATGCAGCGAGAGGAGAGAAAGTGAAGTTGCTGAGTTCCGATGCCGAGATCAGCAGCGCTGAGGACCTCCGACATGAGGATGGCAACTTATATACTTCATTATGAGGGACAAGCCGCGAGACACACCTGCGTCGTGGAAGGATGCGACCGTGAGGTAAAGATCACCAAAGGAGGGCTCAGATTGTGTAAGGCCCACAGTTCCAAAGATGAGAGGCCCCGCCCCTCCAAGAGCAGATCCAACCAAGGGAACGAAGCGCCCAAAAGAAGTGTGTCAGCCGAAAGGACCCCAGAAGCGATCACCGAGGCGCGTTCCGCGCTCGGTGAGAGCTCTGAACTTCCCCCTGCCAAAGGCACCGAGAAAGCTGCTCTTTTGGGAAAATACCTGAGGCTCGCTCTCGAGGGAAAAGGTCCCACAGAGAAGCACTTGAAAACTGCACAACGCCCAGTTGTGGGCCACACGAGACCTGGGAAGAGCTTAAGGACCAAGCAACACAGTATGTCGCGAAGCTCCCCAAAGAATACCTTCAACTAGCCAAGAAGGCGATCATCGAACTGGTTACTGAGGATAGGTTTTTTCAGGGGGCTCGAGTCCGAGGGTGAAGACCCTGTCTTGAGCATTCGGACCCCAGCAAGCCAGAGCCCCTTCTCAGGAGAGTTGGCAGGAACCCCCCAAGTTGCAACGCCAGCACGCAATGTGGTTCCATCCCGGGCCACACCACCAGCCGGTTCTAATCCTCAAGCGTTTTTCAGACCCAAAGGATCTCAAGACCTCCCCACTGGGATGACAGCCAATCCCTCCGGCACCATACCAGATGCTGCTAGGATCTTTGCAGCAGCCTCTCGGCCTAGGCACATCGGAGCCTACAGTGACGCAGAGCCACCGCAACTCGACGAGACCTCAAAAGCTCTCCAGACGATTGCAAAGGCCATGGCAGCCAAAGACGAGGCAGCCGGACAAGATCGTGGCAAAGTTGCGGCTATTGGAAAAGTGGAGGAGAGACTCGTTCTCCTGGTCAGGGGATGTGGCGCCTTCAATGTCTCGCTGACGTCCACTCAAGGGAGACCTCAGCTCAGAGCGATGCAGTTCCCTGTAAATATCAGCAACCGGATCGCTTATGGGTTAGCAGCAATGCGCATCGGTGGCAAAGACATCAAGTCATTGCCTGAGTACTGCATTTCGGCTGCAGACTTCCCGCTCACCGGAGAAGAGGAGTTCGACAGCTGGGCCGGATGTGCCGACCTCAAGCTTGAGAAGAGACCAAAGGTTCCGGTCACCCTGAACGCTTGGTATCGAAATGCCTTGGGCAAGCCTGGGCAATTGCATGTGTTTACGGCGCCGAACATTACTCTTCCTTTGAACAAGCGGCAACCTTCCTGTTGAAACTGGGAGAAGCGCATACTTACATGTGGCCGGCTCATGCCATCTTCAGTGTGTGGGAAGAACTCTGGTCAAGGTACACTGAAGAGATGAGAGACTTGGATCGCAACCTACGGCGGGCGATGAAAGAGGAAGCACCATCTTTCGAACGTATGCGGTTTTTTGCGACCGCACCCGAAGAAGACGGTGAACCGTGGTTGAGACTCCCCAGGACCTTTTACTTGGAGACCCCAGCGAGTACTTCCAGACTGATGTACTGCCCCGGCACAACCGTATGCTGTCTCGAGCCTGCTGGCAAGTCGCATTGAAGAAAAGCCCCAACAACCCCCTCCATGGAGGAAAGGCCGGCGAGGGGACCGAGGCGTCGGAATCGCGCCCGGGGCCCAAAACCGGCAAGAATCAGGAACCCAAGGGGCTGACGGGACCCAATCTCACTGGGAGAGAAGCAGCTCGAGCACTTGACCACAGGCCCAAGGACAAGAAGGGTGCCAAATATCTCTGTTGGGACAATTTGTCCCACAGGGGGTGCAACAAGCCCACTGCGTGCCCACATTCCCACGCCACAGGGGTGAAATGGGAAGGAATGGATTGGGCCGTCCAACTCCAAATCCTTCGAAGAGGTGGACTGAAAAGCGGCCCCTCCTTGACGGAAGCCCAAGTTGTTGAGCAAATGGAAGCAATCCGCAAGACACAAGCTTCGAAAACCAAGGAGATGGTGGAAGAAGGGAAACGAGCCAAGAAAGTGGGAGACAATGAAAACTCCAAAAACCAGCAAAGCCCTCCAGATCAAAAGGTGGGACAAACGCCGCCAGATCAAACTGAGCCATCCCTCGAGGATGAAAGCTCTGAGGCTCCTCCTTTGGAACTGACCGGGATCAACCCCACCGACCAAGAGCAAGAGATGGCTGAGTTGCTAAAGGGCCCCGACTTCTCTCTTTATGAAGATGTCGACGCAGGGAAGGTAAAACGGACTGTGACCTTGGAACCCGGGAAATTTGATGAACAGGCAAAGCCTCGTCTAGCTCACATGAGCTCAATTGACCAACAGGGACTCACCGAAGGATACCAGGGAATTCTGGCAACATTTCTCAAAAACAGGTTGTTGAAGCTCAAAGAGCGAAACCCAGACAGGCCCTTGACGGACGAACATGTGAGGGAAAGCCTTGAAGTGGCAAGGGGTCAAGGGGGGGCCTGAACTGGCAGCTGCTGCCGACGAAGCCCTTCAGGGATCTTCACGCAAGACCGGGTATTCCGCCAACACCGGATTTCTCTCGAAGCTTGAGTGGAAAGATGGAGTAGGTCAAGGGACCCTCAGATGGAGCGGGGGCACCTGGAGTGTCTACGACTTTGGAGACCAGCTTCAGCCCACAGGTGAGTGGACTTCACAACTCCAACAGGCCAATTCGGCTAAAGGGGAAAAAGAAGCCAGACAATGCTTACTGTTGCACTGCGCAGCAGGCTACTTGGAAAAGACACACCAGATGAGGTCCAGCACACTACCAACATCATGAGGGCCGAGCTGGCATTTCAAGCAGTTGAAGCCAACCGACACCTGGGCGATTGTCCAGAGCACGTGCCACGGTCGGAAGCAGACCTCAGGGTGTTCGTCCACGACTTGCTG
>CAXAMN010027595.1:12110-27363 GCA_963970005.1 Durusdinium trenchii
TCATAACGGGCCAGGTGGTCGGGAAACGTGAAATTCATAACGGGCCAAGCGGTCAGAAAACATGAAATTCATAACGGGCCACGTGGCCGCAAAGCATGAAATTCATACCGGGGCAATTGTTTGGGAAACACAACAGGAACATGTTGTTTGCTGTTGTCTACGAAACTGGCCCCCGGTGCAGAAAATCACGCGAAAAAATGAGCATTTACAACGTGAAATTCCGTGAAATTTCTCACATAGTTCGACTATACGGCTGTTTTCCGTGAAATTTCGTGAAATTCATTACGGGGCAGCCGAGGACATGCCAAAAGACATGTAAAGCGCTCCGGAAATGGAAAACTAACGGGACGGTGGGAAAACGTGATGTATATATCGGGCCGGGAAACGTGAAATTCATAACGGGGCAGGCGGTTGGGAAAAGTGACAGGCATAGCCGGGCACCTGCATGGTTGCGGCGACGAAGACGGTCGGGGAACATGACAACGCAGGTGGTCGCGAAACGTGAAAATCTTATACTTGTAATGAGACACTGCATGGTTGGGAGGCATGAAACTGAAAGTGTCCAGAGAGCAGGCGGTCTTCAATTGGAACGGGCGGTGGCGAAAGATGAAGCTCACCACGATGCAGGGCGAATATACCAAAAGAGAATTTGTTTTTAACTGGGCGCGCGCTCGGGAGACATCACAACTATAAAGGGCCGGGCAGGTGACGGCAGGTGGTCCGGAAGCATGCCGCTCATAACGATACAGGCGCATGGTCAGGAAGCGCGAATAACGGGGCAGGTGGTCAGGAGACATGCAACAGATAACGGGACAGGTGGTCCGGACACCTAGAGGCCAGAGATGCTTGGGAAACTTGAAGATCATGGCGTTCCAGGCGGTTTCCCTAATGTGGCAGAATGTTCGGTGTGAAGCTCATGACGGCGCCGGGGCTTCAGAAACATGAGCAAATCATAGATCAAGTCGTTCAACGTCGGGAATCACAAAACTTGCCACGGGCCAATAATATGGGAAGCGTGAAATTCATAGCCGGGCTGGGAGCATGAAGGTATAGGTGGTTAACCAAGCACAGGAGGTGGTATGCGCAATGAAGCAGATTGCTTGGAAGGCATTAAATTCACAACGTGACTTGTCGCAGGTTATGGCGAAACATGAAGTTGTCACGTCGGGGCAGGTGAATGAAGACTTTCATATAACGGGCCAAGTGGTCGGAAAATATGAAAATTCTTAGTGGCAAGGTGGTCGGGCAATTCAATATGAAAAACTAGCCGGTTGGGGTGGGATCATGACCTTCGTTGAAAGTCGACTAAGCAACGTGAGGATCATGAGGGCATGACAGGTGGTCGGGACAGGCGTTTGCGAAGCATGAAGTTTATGGCGAGCAAGTTGCCGGGAAGCATGAAGCGTACTTCATAACGGGGCAGGCGGCCCAGAAGCATGAAGATTGGTGCAGGTGGTCAAAAAAATCAGAAAGGGGCCGGGGTTCTTGAACTTTGAAACTCATATGGGCAACAGGTCGGGAAACATATCTGGACAGGTGGTCCGGAAATGACAACGGCTCAGGTCCCGGGCAGGTGGTTGGGAAGCATGTAGTTCACAGTTGTGAAACCCGAAATTCATATAGGCACGTGGTTAGGGGAATGTGAAATTCATTCGGCCAACCGCGGTTCAGGAAATCTAACAAGACTTTACTTCTGTCAGAAGTTGCGCTTATAAGTTTTTGGGCTGGGGCCCAGTGATAGCAATCCGCGGAATCATGTGATGACCCGCGGTCTATCTACGTAAGACGTTGGAAGGATGATCGATGAACCTTCGCCTGCTTGTGGCGCAGTCTGCGTTCACAAGCGCCCTTGCCTCTCAACAACCGGGGCGGATGTCCTAGCGGCGCGGACAGGCAAAATGACGACATGGCTTTTGCAAAAGCGGCCGCGCCAAATATACAGCGCTTGAAGGCAACGCGCAAACAAGTTGCGTAAAGTAGTTCTCGACCTTTTTGTGTGGACTTCTGCTCGCGGCGCTGAAAGGTAGCGCTGCAAAGGGCTTTTCGAACCACTTCGGAGTAGTCCGGCGCCTGCTTGCCAGCCGACAAATGTTTTTTTTCGCGCGAGAGATGTTGGAGCCAGCGGTTTTTCCAACGCGCTACTGGTGGCGGAGCTCTCTTGTCCCCATGGACGAGTAACCAAGTTAGCCTATATGGCGAACAGCCGCAAGGGCTATCTATATGGTCTTTTAACCTCTCTTGGTGGGTGAGCGTGCTGACCAAGCACTTGCACAGCAGTCGCAACAATGTGTTGGGAATGTGTCTGTCGCGGATCCTACCCAGCAGTCCTAAGGAGAAAGTAGAGCAAATATGTGGAACCTTTTTCAGCGGCGACTCGTTGAGGGGAGCTAAAGAACACATTGCTGACCGCTTCGGGGTGTCAACGTATACAGTATCCCAAACCTTGAAGCGCCTGGCTGCTGCAGCAGTGCGATGCCAAGAACGGGTTTCAGAACAGTTGCTTAGCCGGCTCATTGGATTTGTGCGCGGGGGTGCAGGCCCAGACTGCCACCAGCGTGAGGTGCCAGAGCCAGCAGCCCAGCCCCACTTATTCATGAGAGTTCGGCAGTACGATGAAACTCCAATTGTTTTGCGAGCTGCTAATCCGGAAGATTCCAACGTGATTCCAGGACAACTACCCAAAGATAGCAAAGCAAAGGCCAACGCCGAGGCTCAGACCCGCAAACTGTTTTTGACTGAGCAAAGGTGGTCTGCGTTGTTTGTGGGCCACACCAATCCTGTCGATGGCAGTGGCAGTGGCGCCTCAGCAAGGGCGCCAGATGCAAGCCAACCTGTAGTTGGCCACTCTCCGCTTGAAGCTATCAAAGTGGAGTGCCAGCTGCGCACCCCTCTACAAGTTTTGGAATCCAACACCGCGTAGTTGATGGCTAGCGCACTAGTGCAATCCACTTCAAAGGTGTATGACGGGGGTTGCTGACGGGGTTTGCAACACAAGCTTCAAGCGGGTATTGTCTATCATCGCAACAGATGGTCTAGCAGCCAACTTCGCCGCAGAAAAGCTGGTGGCCGAGCATGAGGAGGCCAAGTATCCCAACGTTGCTTTTGGCCGATTGCACCTGTCTTGCGACGTGCGCAAATGCCATGGAATTGGGAAGTCTATGTTCAACCTCTATCCTTTTCTCCTCAGGATTGGTGAAGGCCGCGCTTTTTCTGAGGACGGGAGCCATGCAGCAGTTCAGGTGCGCATTCAAGAAGGTCTTGGCGCGGCAAATTCGGGTCAGCTATGGGCAAGCTCCTTCTTTTGGAATTTGTCCTGACACGCACCGAGCTTTTCTGATCCGCACATTCCGACACCCCAAGGGACGACCTCATCCAAGGCGGGGTTAGAAGGGGAAGAGGCACCGGTGAAGAGTGGAGTGACGTTGACAGGTCAAGCGTGGTAAGACATGTTTACCAACTTGTCTCGGTGTTCTCAACTATAAGCAATGTTTTTCACCGAAAAAACTATGATAGTTTTTTCGGTGAAAACAGCCCACGTTCTACGAATCTTTTTTTGAGGATTAGTCTTGCGCGCGTGCAGCTGTGTGTTGCGATGCCTGCGTGCAAGCTTCTAGCAAAGTAGGGCAGGGTGAGGTGAAGTTGACCGCGAAACAGTCTTTGATAGAGTTGGCGCCAGGGCAATTCAATCTCAAGTACCTTTGATTTGATGTTGTTTTCTGGACATTTGGAGCAATGTTCGAGGTGAGATTCACCATATTTGCAGCGGGCCAGGGTGTTGCAAATCAGAAAGTGACGCCATCCAAAAGACGCAAGACATCCTTTACAAAGTTCTAGTTGTGCGCGGACCAAGAGTGCTGGCGCGCCACAAGTGGTTGGGCGCTGAGGAATCGATCGATTACTTCTCTCGACTTTGCGCAGTTCATGGGTTGCTGTCAGCCACTTTCAAGATGATGGAAAAGGCGGACAGTGATGATGACCCGTCCAAGCTGATGCAAGAACAACACGAACAGTCTGTTGTCAGTTTGCTCGAGTCACAGGCACCTGCTACTCCCACGACTGGCGTGGACAGTGATGATTTCAAAGTTGTTTTCAAACGTTGGAAATCTGTGGCTCACCAATGGGCATGCCGGTACCCGGACCATTACTCAGACATGTTGTTTTGCAGATTGGGTTTGTCGCCGCAGATCTCAATTTCAGCTTGTCTGAACCACGGTTTACCACTTTGCACCGAAATTGGTTTCGAGGTTAGGCTAGACGCTATAGCTGCTATTTTTTGGGTGGTCTCAACGACTATGCTAGGTAAGTAGTCGAATAGGTGGCAGATCGAAAGCTGAAATCAGCTGAGACAGCCATCGAGCGCCTGAAGACTTGGCAAAACACCTTGAGAGGAGACCAGTCCAAGAAGATGGAAGAGAGGTTGCGCAGCTGCCTCCAGAAGTGGACTGACGAGGCAGCAAGTTCAGAGGGCGACAGTTCCAAAGCAATCTTCCCATCGCAATCTTCCCATGCGCGAGGCCTCGACTGTCCTGGTCACATTCAAGGACGACCTTCGCAAAGCTCAGGAGGCGGTTTCACAGAATGCCAAGCAGGCCGAGACCAAGGCGAAAGTTGAGCTGTTGGACCAGCGCTGCCTTGAACTTGTGGGCCAAGATGGAACCGTTACAGCTCCTAGGTTGGAGGCGTTCTTGGACGCTTGCCGCTCTTCGACTGGACTCTACTTCTCCGACAAAGTCACGCATGAGGCGCGCAGAACCCCAGCCATTTGGGACACACCCAGCCTTGTGGGTTGGTCAGGGCGGTGCCAAACGACTTCTAGATTTAGCAATCGTTTTGCGCCGGTTTGGAGCCAGCGTGTCTCGTATCATGGCCCTGGCCAACCCAAGATGAACATTGCCTGCGCGCTCTGAGTCCCACCAGGTCGAGTCTTGCCAGTTTTTGGGTTATGCGGTTGCTTTGGGGGAAGGACCTTTATAGTTGATACTGCAAACCCTCGCCTCCATGCACTTCCATTCTTGCGGTTGGCGTGGCAGCCCCTGGCTGGCTTGAGGTTGTTGTGTAGTGGCGGTTGACCCACCCTCCCTCCTGAGTTCTTGGGAAACTATGGCGTATCCGATGTCCTATGCTAGTCAAACAGCCCAAGATTCTGTTACTCTGGTGGAGTTTTGGTGGCTCTGCTGCAGGTGCTGACCTGCCAGCCCTGCAGCGTCCCCCCCTTGCCACTGGTGGTCCTTCCAAAGAGGGAGCGCGCTTGGTGAGGGAGGGTTGCTTCGGACATGGGACATGGCCAAGAAAGACCGGTGACCAGTGACGAGAGTCACCAGAGATAGATCGCCAGGAGGGAGGGTGGAAAACACCTTTATACAGTTGTTTTTGTTTGGCAAACGATCCACAAAAGGCGGTTGGATGTTTTGTTTTTTTCTGCGTCGAGTCTTTGCAGGCAACACAATGCCACGCACAAGCCAGAGCGCGCAAATGCCATTGTCCATTGCGTCGTTGAGTCTTTTTTGAACTAAGAACATAGGATGCCAAAAGGGCCCGTGGACAGGACTTTTTTTGCACACTCGAATCAAGCAAAAGCAAGAAGCAAGAACATGGAACAACGCAACTTTCTGTGGTTTGCTGTATGATTGCTTGCGAGGTTTGACCCACAGCTTCTGTTGCATTGTTGGAGTATCAGCAACCCCCCCCCCCCAAGGCAACTTTTTGGGAGGCAGCCATACACCCCAACAATAGGAGCAAACAAACAGCAGCACGCAATTCCTGTTGTGTGTGGCCTAGTCAAGTTCTGCGTTCTGATTAGATTCGATGATGTACTTAATATATGCTTGTCAACTAGATTTGCTTCATAGGGTCTACTCAGATTCAGTTGCCGACTGTAGATAGATGGGAAAGGATTCTTGAAACATCATTGTTTCCAGTTGAAAAAGAACCTTCAGGATGCGGTCCTGACTCCATTGTTCAGTGTTAGTGTTTCAAACTTACCCCATACTTAGCTTTTCAATCACAAGAGAGATGCTGCAACTATATCAAGCGGCGCCGGGGTGAACCAACAAATCTTACTTGGGGTTTCAAGCTTCTGTGGTTTGGAGGTCGTGAAGAAGTGCTTCGATGCCGTGCGGGGACTCAACACCAAGAATGCGATCAATACCCTGATGCTTATGAGCAACCATGTTCCCCTTGATGGCCCTCAACGAGCACCTTTGTTGCACGTCGCGACTTTTTACAAGGTGAAGTTTGACATGAGCATCTCCATCGAGTCTATGCTTGCACTTGGCGCAAACGCTCAAGTACGGAGCAAGCGCGAGGCTTTCTCCAAGACCGAGACCCTGCTGATGACATCCCTGGCTCGCTGGCGAAAGAGGGAGCTGCCGTCCCTGTTGGAGATGCGAGCGACGTTGTGAATGTTTCGCAGGAGGAGAAGCTTTGGCTCAGAGAGGTGATGCCCTGATTGCAGAGCAGAAGGATCACGCAATGAGTCAGTTGCTCCAAGACCTTGAGAAAGGCGTGGTGGGTTTGGAGCCGCTTGCAGGTGGACTTCCCAATTTTGAATCTTGGCGCTGGCTTGGAGGCCATGGGACAGGGGATAGCTGCGCACTGGCCCACTAGCCAGTAAGCAATGATTGTGTCGCGGTCCTGGTAAAAGGCGCGCAGCATTCAGTCCATAACGGGCTTAATATTCAATTACGGGCGTGTGCCTGTTATTAACGCGCTCTTGGAAACGTAGCTAATAGCTGCAGCGCGTTCGCCTTAAACTCCCTTTAGCTTTTCAGGCTGGGGCTTGCCCGCAAGCCACCGAGTCCAATCCAACGAAACTCGAGCTTCTGGTTCCCACATGGGCAATGCAATTATACACCCCCAAGCCAATCGAATTGTCATAGGCACATAGTCTCTGGGCCCATTGGTTCTGTGGATTCTAGAGTCAAGGTTCCCAGGCTTACGCAAAGAGGTTCGTCGCAAGCTGTGAGTGTTGGTCGCTATTTCAGGGGCTATCACAGAACCTCACGTTTCAATCATAAAGGCCATTGATGTTGCAAGGAAGGCTTTGCGCACGCGTGCGTTATATTTTTATACCAACCATAGTTTGTTCATACCCAAGGAACAGCTAAAAAGTACGCGTTTACAAGGCGCTGGATCAAGGGTTAAGTGTCGCACATGTTCAATACCGTTCAGGGTGAAACAACCTTCGTCCGAATAAGGAAGGGAGCTTTCTTCAAATTTTTCATAGGCGCAAGCCTCTATTCTATGTATCTCTATGCTCTTTACCCTATGTATCTCCTTGCTCCTTACCTCTACCCTATGCTCTACTCTATGTACTTCAAAGGACAGCCCAACAAAAACAACAAGCCAGCGCAACACAAGGGGACAACCTAACAGCAAACGCGCAAGAAAAGACAACAAATGAAAAAAACCAGCGCGAACAGGCTCGCGCAGGTAACTCCCTACCTGCGCTTTCCACTAGCCGTTTGGATTCAATATTAAAACTATCTTATGTACTTGCGGTTGGGGCCAGGCTTCACTTGTCACTTGCTCGCTTTCCGCTCCACCAATTTTTTCCCCTTCGCATCATTCCAGTGGTTGTGTTGGGGAGCAATGTCTCGATGCATTGTTGTTGTTGTTGTTGTTGTCGGTGTTGTTGTACAAATGCTTGTTGTCGGCTGTTTCATTATAGGATGTTTCTTTTTGGAACGGTCAGGGTTAGTGTCAATGTATAGACGTACGACGCGTGTGTGTTATGTCAGATCTGTCTTCGTACTAGAGGCTGCTCTGCTGGGTCGAGTCAAGTCTCAACTCAATTCAATCTGCTTGGTCAATTCTGCTGGTTCGGCCTCGCCTCCCATTTGCACTTTGACTGGAAGTGTCAGCGTTCACAAATTGTTTGGTTGCTGCTTCATGTGTAAGTGGGCATGTCCTGCCTGCTTGGCAAACACGCTGTCTCTTCAGCGCAACGTCTTTCCCCAGTGTATCCTTCACCTTCATTGAAAATTCCTCGCTGCAGGCCAGCAAACTGATGGAAGTTGGGGCAGAGCGGCTGAAGACCTTCCAGAAGGTTGAGCGGTCGCTCACAGAGAAAGCCAAGGCGTTGAAGCAGCTGTGCGCGCAAGCGGCTGCGACTGCGGCGAGGTACAATGTGGCTGAGCCTGAGATCTTGATCAAGGGCCGCTCAGTGATGGATCGTGTGATGGTCACAGTTTTGGAAGCTCTCCTTTTGAGGGCGCTGAGCATTGAAGATGGCAAGCAAAGCAAGCAAGAAGTCCGCTTGCAAATGCAACGGATGACTGACCAGAAGGTTGGTGCAGTGTGCAGTCCTTTGCTTCAGGCATGCCAAAAGGCCATGAATGCCTAGGTCGCACCAGTGAATCATGTGCGCCTGAGCCATTGGCTAGGAGCTGCAGCAGGCCAGCCTTTCCAATAAAGGAGCGACTCTGAAAACATAACGTTTGAATTATATTCCTTCCTTTTGGTTCCATGAGGTGCCTCTCAGTTTTTGTTTCCAGAGGTAGTTTTTGACCTTTGGTGGGTTTTGGAGGTATCAGAGTCCGATGAGCCCGACGGGCAAAGAAGGGAGAGTCTGCTGTTTGCTCAGGCTTTGAGAAGCTCAAGCTGGTTTTTGATAGGCGCAGTGCATTAGTAATAGTACACAAACAAATCTAAGTTGGGGCATTCGGGGTTGTTGTCTTTTAGATTTGGGGATGTTGGTTTTTGCACATATTTGTGCTTTTTGTATTGAAAGTTAATTTAGACCATATTCGCCCACCAGACCTTTTCACTGAACAAACCAACACAATTGTTGGTACAGTGCAAACGGCTGCCAGGCTTGAGTTGCAGAGGGTCAAGCAGTCAACCCGCAACATCTGGGACCCAGACTTTGGAATCTTCAGCAAGCTGGCTGGCAGCAAAACCGCCGCCCAGACTTACTGAGTACTCCAAAGCTGGCTCCCAAGAGTGCGGGCAAGACTGACTTCACAGCTCCAGAAAACAAGCTGGCCGAGCCTGCAACTGGACAAAGCAACACCACCGCACCAGACCCACCCACAAGCCATCAAAGGCGAGAGCACACTTTTCCACACACCACAATGAGTCCACTGTGTTGTGTCCCCCTGGCCAGCCTGTGCCGTCAAAGCCACTTCAAAGTATCGGTGTTATTTGAAACACAGTTGGTCAGACCAAAAAACACAGGCCAGCCACAAAGCACTTCTCAAAGTGCAAACCTTTCAGGCTGCAGCGGCTTCAAATTTCAGAGCACGGCCACCTTCCAATGCAGAGTCAATCTGCCAGATCACAACTGGCCGAATTGGGCTCAGACCGTTCACGGTCCAGAGACCATCCACACCACAGCACTTGTTTTGGTGCTCCAAAAGTGGCACGGCATAGTCAAAGCACCCATCACTTGAGTGGCTGATGCAACGGCGCCCTCAGTGTTCTCACCAAGCTGGCCTGCTTTTGGCTTGAACACGACTTTGTGGTCCTGCAAGGGTCTTGTGCAGCACCGACTAGCCCAAAAAAAACAGGAAACAGACAAGACTCATCAGGCCGAGCCTGCTGCAAAGTGAAGGTGTCCTCACCAGGCTTCTCTTGCATGGTGTGGTAACACACTGATGCAGCACCAGTGGACGCCTTCTTGGCGCGGATGGCCTCAGCCAAGCTCAGGACCTTTTTGTCCAGCATAACCAGGTCCGAAGCGTCCTTCAAGTCAAACGCAATCTCGGCTTCAGCATCAAAAGGTGATGTGGTAGCACTCACTTCGCGGAATTTTCCCTCTCCAAACCCACAACAGAGAGAGTGCATGGCAATGTGGACCTGACAGGCCCCAAAGCAGGCAGCACACAGCCCGCCCATCTCAGAACAATGAAAACATCATAACATCTGTGATTAATTGAGGCAAACGGCAGGTGTGTCTGCAGGGTTCACAAGTGCCACCACAGATCCGGTTCGCGCGGACAAGAATGGAGGGGCGCCAGAAGATTTGATGCTTTGCAAAATCACCTGGCCAGCCAGCGCATCAAAAACGATCTGGATAGCTTGGGCAAGCCTTGATAATTTGCAATCTGCCCAGCCTTTCGAGTTTCCACCCCAGTCAGCTCATCCACAGCAACAGGGGCAACACCCTTTCGAGCACGCTTGGCTGAATCGGTTGCCTCCGATGTCCCAGCACGCTTGGTGCCTGGGCCGGTTCGGTTGGCTTCCTTGTAGTCGGCCACAGTGCCATACTGCTCAGTCAGGTCATCAACAAACTTGCGGAAGCGCTCACCAAAGGTTTCATGTTGGTAATACAAACGGATCAAATGCTCGGGAACCCCTGGAACAACAGCAATGCCATCAGCATCCTGGCCAGGCGAGAACATGCACTGTGCACGAAAGAACATGCACTCAGTCACGCCTTCGCAAAGATGAGCTTCTTCATTGGAGGAAGATCAGGTAGAGGCTCCAAAGTCTGTGCAGGGCATTCAGGCCCCATCCTGCAAGCAACAAATGAAGGAAGACAGCGCAGAAGAACCAAAACAAGTAGAAACAGCATGCGGCCAGCCAGAATGGCTGCCAGTCCCAGGTTGCCTGCCAGACCCAGAAAGGCTGGCTGGCACCAAGGCTGGCAGCCAAACTAGCAAACAAACAAGAACACATTTAATGCAGGAAGTGTAAAGAACATTGCAGAAAGTGCAAAGTGCAAGACAACAAGCATGCATTTTCTGCCTCACGGTGAGTCCTAGTTAGCAGCCGAAGGCTTGGACAACAACTTTGCTTTGGGCTTTGGCTCACCCAACTCAAAAAACTTCCGGTCAAATTCATCCCGAAAGTGACGGAGGTGTTTGGCAGGTTCATCAGAACTCTTGGCCCTCTTGGCCTCCACCTTGGGATGCTCATCAGGCTCACAGGTAGCTTTGGCCTCCACCCTGAGAAGCTCATCAGGCTCGCAGGTAGCCATGGCCTCAACAAATTTTTCAGGGCTAAGCTTCGGCTGCTTCACTGGCGTCTCCACCAACTTGAAGTCCTGCAGCCCACCATGAGGGTCTGGTGGCAAAAATGGCTCCAAGGAGTCAGCCGGGCTGGTAGGGCTGTCTTGTGCTGGCTCCCTCTTTCCTTGAGAAGGGTGGAGGGCCATCTTCTTCTCACGTTTCTTCTCACGGCGTTTTTTCTCACGCAGCCACTTCTTGTCCATCATGGTGCGAAGCTTCCTCTCCTTCTCCGTCTTTGGTTCCCATCGAGGTGCCTGCGGCATGGCGCCCACAAAGCCGCTGGCTGGGTCTAGCGCCGGTGGTTTGAGCCACAAGGAGCAAGTGGCAGGAATGGCTTTGATGAGATTGCCTGTGACCCTCCAGAGTTTCATGTGCAACTTTCAGTCCTCGTGTGCCCTGGCACGACCAACTTGTCCTCCACAAACCTGGCAGCCAAGATGTCCACACTGATGGTCTTGAACCAATCCGCCGCATTGTCATCAGGCCACATGCATGTGTAATGCATGCTCACATTGGCGCTCTGCTGCGCGTCCACGAATCCCTGACAGACCGATGGAAGGGAGCAAACAATACAAACATGTATTTCGCCAAGGGTGTGCCTCAAAGAAGTTGCCAACACCTGGAAAAAGGTCCAGGAAATCCAAGGCAGATTGATTTCCGAAGTTCACCCCATCCTCAAACTCAGCACAGTTGACATTCCACAACATGGCCGACCATAGCAAAATGTAACCCATTCAACGATGAATGCAAGCCAAAACTCAATCAAAAGAGTTAGAACCTTGGAGGCAGCAGGCCCCCCAATCTGGGCACTCTTGGCCGCACCGCGGACACCGCCATCAGCAGCAGTCGTTGAAGGCAAGGCAGATGCATTGCAGTCTTCAATGGCGCGCATATCTTTGCTGGCCATTTGCTTGACCGGTTCGGTACGGCCATATGTGAGCGCCCCACTCTTTTTCCAAAAGTAGTCTTTGCCCACCACAGCTGCTGGCATCAAAACACGCCCAGGATATGTGAGAGGCCGATCATCCCGAGCATCCTTGCACAGAAAACAACAATCAGCAAACACAAATTTCCTTTGGATTTCAATTGTCATTTCTCAAAAACTCAGCCCTGGGCACACTTTTCCTTGAAAGTCAAGAACCACTGGCGGTCACAATGCGCTCCAGTATTGGCCAAGTATTGCATGATGGTGGATTCCTCTTTCCAGACACCGTTCTTGGTATAGCTAAAAACAGGTGTCAACACAAGGCCAATGCCCTTGATGGAATCGGAAAGGACATATTGGCTCATGTGCATGGCTGCATGGAGTGGGTTCACACCAACCAATGCCGGAGCGGTGCAGTTGAGCAAGATGACCGGGACCTGACCCAAAAGAGTGGGACATTATGTGTCAAACAAATCGACCTGCAGGTTAACCGATGGCAAATGACAATTTTCATTCACAGAGCAAGCTGAGTGGCAATGCCATCGGTGGAAATTCCCAATTGCCGTGCACGAGATACGCGCTCCTCCTTGTAGGCTGTGATGGCTGCTGCTCCAGGTTCATGAGTTTGCCACACCAGATTGCTCACCTCATTGACTGTTAACACGGTCAGGGGTTCCCAGAACACCTTGAATTACACATTACCAGAACACCTTGAAGGTACCACCAGGTCACATGAACATCAAAGTAAGCTTCAGCAGCATCACGGGCCCCCTCAATGGACTTGCCTTTCCATTCCTGAATTTTCCGGGCTCTATTGGCCTGCGCATTGGCCACCTTCTGCTGGTACACCAGGAAGGATTGCATGGAAGTCCCTCTTTGGATGGACTAGCAGTGGCCAGGCACCCCCCAATGGATACTCGAGCTGACGAATCAGATGCTGACTCAGGTGTCACAGGCACGACAAAACCCTCACCCAGGTTTGCGCAGCCGGTGCCTGTGGGGGTTGCTGACCCTCTGGGATTGTCTGAAGGAGAGTCAACAGAGGAGGAAGAGGCCGCAGAAGACCCCACCTATCTAGTCCCGCAAGGGCATGGGCGATTTGCCATCCGCTACTCCAGGCTCGCCACAGCATTGGGCAACTTTGAAAAGGGCAATGCCCGAACAGAGAGCACGATCGTGGCGGGCTGGTTGACCTCTGGACTCGAAATAGCCATGTACAGAATGGGGTGGAACCTCCTATCGACACGAAAAGAGCTCACAAGAC
Source organism: Durusdinium trenchii (assembly GCA_963970005.1). NCBI lineage: Eukaryota > Dinophyceae > Suessiales > Symbiodiniaceae > Durusdinium > Durusdinium trenchii. The sequence goes on from CAXAMN010027595.1 coordinate 25,252, forward strand.
TGGATAGTAGGACACTTTACCACAACTTTCACTACGGCTACCCTCATTGCCATGAAGATGACGGACCGTATCAGAAGTATGGTAACTACTTATGCACAGATGAAGAGTGGGTGAAGCTTTGCTACTGGCTCACGGGGGATCCCACCTTCCTCAAAAAAGTAGAGCGCCGCCGAAAAGAACTGAGGGAAAAGATCCTAGGCCCCAGAGATGAAGGCACTAGCCGGCGCAAAGCCCGACGCATCGCCCCCCCTCATGGCACAGGCAGTTCATCTTCCACTGCCCGCCCCCCTCATCGCAACCGGCCCCCCCCGCCGCCTCCATCGCGAAGGTGGTGACCATGAACAGGACCCGGTGGCAGCCCGAACCAACCAGCCTTTGACTGTGAGCATATTCGGCCCAATGACCTTGGTGAAAGTGGTGGCCTTAGCCATTGTTTTCTGCCTTTGAGTGCGATGTCTGTGTACATGGGTGCGCGCGTATCAGGCTCAAACCTACAGCGTAGTTGTTTAGGTCGCTACAACCAGGGCAAATGCCGGAAGATCAAGATGAACATGCCATTGTCATCACTTTGGTGACACTGGCATTTGTTGTAGTCTTGCGGTATTGTCTTGCGGTACAGAAACGGTTTGGGCTGCTCCCAAACCATCGACTTGTGTGATTTTTCCCATCCTGTTCCACTATTGCCTGTTGAAATTGCATTGAAAGTCCAATACCTGGCCGGGCCGAGCTATCTGCCGAGGCCTGCCAGCGAACGTGGCCGAGCCTGTGAGAGTCGTGAGGGCATCGCGGCGCGGGTTCAGGGTGCAGCTCACCAATTGGGCGCATGAACGTGTTTGCTTATTGATTCGTTGAAGGTTTGTTTAGTTTAGTCGAAGTGATGCCTTCCTTTACCACGGGAAGGCTGCAGATTATGCGCCATTGAGTCCGCTTCAATGGCTGAAGAAACCCAATTGAGTTGTGCTCACCTTCCCTGTGCGCAGGCAGGTGAGGGTGTGAACCGTGTAAGTGTACACAGGTTTTGCGCGCATGTCTATTTGTGCTTGGCCCTCTTGGCCCTCACAAGGTTTGGGCAACCAAATCTAGGCTGATTCTGATGCCAGTGACATTTGCGTGGCTTGACCTTCGCCCTGCGGTTAGGCCATGGCCCTTTTGATGATGGAACTTTCCCAACCATGTTTCCACAGAATCAGGAACCTCGTGACTTGAAGGCCACAAGCCCCCAGCGCAACGGAAGAGTGAGCCGTCCAGAAAGGTTTCGATGTTTAGCTCTTCGTGCGGGCGCGGGTTGGGAGGGGCGCAAGGCGCAGGACTGAGGAAACAGTTTTGAATCAGAAAGATTGTGTTGGAGACGTAAAACAGTTAATTTTTTTCTAGTCCATGGACCATGGACTCATTTGCTCTGAGGCTTGTCGTGACTCACACAGCAGGTTGTTTATGTTCCGGTTTGGGTTGGCTTTGTGTGTTTGGCAGGAAGGTAGTGACTGGTGTTGCGGTGTTGGGGGAGCGACCAATGGGATCGCAGTTTAACGTTTCCCTTTGCTGGTGTGATATTATAGAACATATAGGTCGACTCACATCTCTCCCTTCATTAGTTGTATATTGAAATATTGAAATATGCATCCAAGCGTGCTCTGAAATATGCCCTGCAATGTGATAGGAGGATCGACAATCATTGTCTGTACGTAGGCGGTCGGGTCTTTCCACTACGGTGCTACGCAACTAGAACTTATCACTTTGCGAGTGGGGCCATCGGTAGGTAATTTTAATGATTCAGTGGCTTTCATGGTCACCCACCTCCACATCACCAAGTCAAGTCCAAAACATTTAGTGAACGCTATAGAATCTAAGAGTTTGTCCGGCTGTTTGGAAACCATCGCCCCCGCACAGCCACCAATTGTCTCCCTAGAAACCACCTTCTTATTGGCCAATGTTTTCGAGCTGATCCATTTGTCACATCTTGTTAGGTTTCTTTTTGCGACCTCCATTGGAAAATGAAAAACGTGTAGCAAACACCTAAAGAAACTTCAAGAGTCCAAGCAACAGTCCAATGGAAGCTTAAAAGTCCATGCAAAAGTCCAATGAAAGCTCAACAGTCCAAGCAAAAGTCCAATG
>CAXAMN010027595.1:27373-53171 GCA_963970005.1 Durusdinium trenchii
AAGTCCAATGAAAGCTCAACAGTCCAAGCAAAAGTCCAATGAAAGCTTGATAGTCCAAGCAAAAGTCCAATGAAAGTTCCATAGTCCAAGCTTGCATTGGACATCTGAGCTTCCATTGGACGTCTGAGCTTCCATTGGACTTTGGCTTGGACTGTTGAGCTTTGAGTCGACTTTTGCTTGGACTTTTTCTTGACCATCGAGCTTTGGTTGGACTTTCGATTTGGAGTTTGAGCTTTGGTTGGACTTTTTGTTTGACTTTGGACAGTTTTGATTTTTTATTTAAACGAGCTTCGATTTATTGTCTTATCTAGGGTTTTTTGATCATAAAATTAGGGTAACAGAGGGAAATGGTACTCGACACACTTGTGTGTCGGTGCCTTTCCCTCTGTTGTCCCTTTTCTAGTCTACTCTACCCGGGCGGTTTAAGACTGAAGTCCCCCTCCCTAACTATTGCACTTAATTCTTTTCTGCTAAGTAATCAGTAACTCTGAGTGCTAAGCATTCAGACACACACGCATGGACATACCCCCTCCCTGCCCCCCGCTTTCCTTCTTGCGTTTTTCGTCGTTTGTTGGGCTTTCTTTCAGGCTTTTTAGGTGATTCTTGAGGTTCGTTTCCCTACCCCAGTCAAGGGCTAAGAATTCACCTTGTTCACACCTATCTTTCTCTCCTGCCCTTTTAGCGCTGCTCTTTCTGTTTTTCTTTCTTTCTTTTCTAAGGCTTTTTAGGTGCCTATTTAGGTTTTATGCCAGAGCGCCGCAAAGCGGCGGAGTGTGTGTGTGTGTGTGTGTCACACTCTGTATCTAAGAGTTTTCATCGTTTTGTTCCAGCAGGGGGCCAGTGGACCACTATCACTCACTGCCCAACGAAGACAGTGATTGATCGGTCGTGAAGCAATGCGGGACGCCGCATTGTGTACCTGCTGAGTTTTTCCACAAGCTGTCACCCTACTTTTCCACGGCTTGATTCATGGTTCTTCACGCTTCCACCCCCGAAACCTTGGTTTTGCAGCTGAGTCGCGCCGCTCGTTCACTACCTCTGAGCTCTGCAGTCACGCACAAACAGCTTGTTCAACCTTTCAAGTGAACTGACTTTCTCACCATGCCGTTCCCTCACCATTTTCGACCTGGGAATTGAGTTAACTGAAAACCAGTGTCAGAGTGTGTGTGTGTGTCGGGTTGGCAGCTAGTGCAAGCACGCCATTGCATTGACCACTGGCTACTGTATCAGTTAGAAGTTAGAAGGCAAGTGGGAATGTACCTGATGTTATGTACCTGTGTTTTGGCAAACATTTCCTGCCGCTGACCTCGAAAAAAGAGCAGGCGCACCAAATGACAAGCGGAGGTCTTGCAGTGACGTCATGCTGTAATGTCAGACAGGTACCCAGGCATGTGTTTTTTCCGTTTCACGAGACTTCATTTGCCAGGCAGCAAGGCAAGTTCAAATGGAAGGTGAATACCAATACGCACGGGCCTTTGCTGCTTTCACCAAAGTAAATGGGGTTTGGCCAAGAGCTGAAGCCTTGCAGTTGTTGTATGACAGAGTCTTGATGCTTTGCAAAGCATTTACCAGCAAGAGCAACCAACTCAGCCCTGACCTATAGCTGCCGAACACACACGTACACTGCCACACACTTGATGCTGCAAAGGTCATGTGATGTTTTGCAAAAACATCATGTTTTGCTGATTGATTAGTTGATATTTGTTTGTTTTTAAGAAGCCTGGTAGTCCGGGAGCTTTGGGGATATAGAGAAATTGTTTGCAATTGTTTAAGATTGATTTGGCAAATGTTTTAATTGTTTGCAAATTGTTCAAAATGGTTGTAGCAATTGTTTCAATTGTTTTGGAAATTGTTGAAAATTACTCAAAATTGTTGTAGCAATTGTTTCAATTGTTATAGAATTTGTTGAAAACTGCTCAAAATTGTTGTAGCAATTGTTTCAATTGTTTCCAAAATTGTTGAAAATTTGCAGCAATTGTTTCAATTGTTTTGGGACTTGTTGAAAATCTTTCAACATGTTTTTCAATTTACTAACAGTCATTTTAAAAGTTGGTTTATTTTTTGCCATTGTTTGAAATTGTTTTGTTTTGGCACTGCTTCCAACTTTAAACGAGTGCTGCAGTGCTGCATCTTGTTCTAGCACTGGTATCAATATGTGAAACACTTTTCTCCGCAATTATGTCGAAGCGGTAGCCTTTTCTGCTACTTCCTTCAAGATAGTATTGGCGCAAGCGCTGATTTGATGGATGAAACTTGTTTCCACATGTGTGTGAGCTTTTGTTCAAGCCCCTCAAGGGTTTCAATTCGACTGCAGCCAATGGAACCACAGTTAGTCCAAAAACAGACAAGCGCACCAGCCTGGACCCATTAGCCAACAAAACATCTGATAGTTGTTCTCTTGGTTGCGACCCTGATAGGGCCTAGCAGGGTCAGCCGCAGCTCCAGCAGCTATTTTTTCCGTCCAAATACAGGTATCGGTATTGCATCAGCCCTGCTGTGCGCAATGCTTGCAGGGCCTGAGTTGCTGAGCTTTGCCAGCACCCCTTCGTCTAATATGCTGACAGTTGGCTGTACAGTGGTACACATCAGAGCCTTGAAAGTGGAGTACATACGCTGATGCAGCCAGATGAACCGCAGAATCAAAATCATCATGTTTTTTGCTGTGTGCTCCTGTTGGCAGATCGTTGTCACATGGGCTGAGCCCTGAATCTTGCAAACACGTGCAGGGCCCTTTCGAAGGGTTTCTGCCATTACCAGGTTCGCTACAGGAAGCAGCTGAAGAATGGCAACAAAGTAGAACCCCAATCCCAATTACAAAGCCACAGTTCAAGAGGAATGACAAAGCTAAGCCGAGCAAGAGCCAGTCTCCCATTGCAAGCTGCAACATGGCAAAGAGGCGCAGCGGGCAAAACAGAAAGCAGGAAGTCACAACAAGAAAGGCCGGCGTCCTGAAGCCAAAAGAAACATGGAAAGCGAAGAGCTGCGCCTGGGAAAAACTGCCACCAGCCACCAGCTGACTGGGTAAACTAAAGCCTTGAATTGTGACCAGCTCAAATTGCACTAGGCTCAGGTCAAACCGCCTATGGGCCCATGGCCTGTGGCCTGTCGCGCCATATTGGACTAGATAGCGCTGCCACCTAGTTCATTGTTCAGAACAAGCTTATACAGTAGTTATAGATTTAAAACGTTAGAGTTTAAAATCTCAATCTGACTCAATCTATTTTTCTAGGTCCACCAGAAACTGCTCCCACCCATGCAGTGGACCCTGGCACAGACCTTCAAGCCTACTGCCTCTGCAGTTTTTGCAGCCAGTTCGAGCCTGAGGACCCCTACCCTTACATACTTCAGCCAGCAGAGGAGGTTCGGTTAAGCCTCGCCCAGCCGCAAGACCTGCCGCATTTTTTCACACTAGCTAGGCTCAAAGTCAAGTCAACAGTGAAACTTCTTGAAGCAAAGCCTCAGTTGAAGCGAACTGCGCAAGGCCAGAACCAAGGCAAAGCCTGTTTCGGTTTAAGTCTCTGAGCCTAGAAGGACGCCTAGTGCTGCAAGGGCGTTGTCTGTTTCCTCTGTAGTAGCTGCGCTGTCAGCTGGTCTAAAAAGCAAAGATGCTACTGCGCCCTGGGTAATGGCAAGCAACACTGGCAGAGCCATCGCGTTCCCAGCTAAGTCAGTCATCAGCCCCACCGTCAACCACTTTCTGGACTGAGTAGACCGCTTGCTTGATTTGCCCTTTCTTGCGGGCTGATGAATGTCAATGTCTTCGTCAGCCACCTGTTTCAAGAAGGGCTCAACTGGAAAGCCTTGAAAGATTAGCGCCTCTCTACCTAGCATAATTCTTGGTGGTTTTGCCACTTCAACAAAGAGAATCTTTGTACTTGGCCCAAGGCCTGGTGGCAAGCATATCCTCTGCCTCACCTGGGTCCTGTGCCAGTGGGTTTGGGTCTGTGCTTTTGGCAGAACACAGACAGCATTGACAAGGTTTGCTGTGAGCCACCGATATGGGCCACTTGGCACCAGCAGAGCTAGTACAGCCTAGGTCGCTCGGCGCCGTCTGGTCTGCCTGGTCATCTTCGCTGCCGGAGGCCATCGCAAGGCAACGCTGCGCGCAACCCAACTTTCTTGGACTTTGAACAGTCACTGCAGCACAGGTGCTCCAATGAACAACATTGAATTGAATCGAATTGTGACAAATCAGCAAACAAATGTTGGAATTTCTCGGGAAATGTCGAAACATTTGGGGAAACAATTGCCAACACTTTTCTCTACAAATGGTTTGTAGAGATTTCATATATATACATATTCCCAGATAATGTTTCTTTATATATCTATATGATAGAAAAACTGTTCTCTACAAATCATTTGTAGAGATTTTGACGGCGATAGTTTTGGACAATTGTTGTAAAATAAAAATAGAAAATTAATAGATATGGTAATTCTAACTAAAAATATTGACTGTCATAGTCGGTACCACTGGCTCATGCCTAAGATAAAAGGTCAACCTCAACACATTCCAGTCAAAACAACTTTGCCTGACACTGATTGCTTCAGCTAGCCGAGCGCAAACCTCAAAGCAGCCGTTTTTTTTAATGCCTAAGCACTATTCTGATTCTCCAGAGCTGAAATCTACTGAGCGAAGCCCCCCCCATTGATAGATGCAATGATCGCTCTTGGCCTGCTGGCCAATTCTTGTCATCCAACCCTGCCATCAGCCAACGTTTGAGACGAACCCTGCACTCTTCCTCAGGTAAGTCGCCTGTGGTCAACGCTTTTCTGCACGAGGTTCCTGGCACATCGTCGGAGTTCTGGTGCAACCCACAGATTGCGCCATAACCAGTTCGCACGCCTTGGGTGTAAATGGGCGCTAGATAAAATGCACCCCAAGACTCACCTCTGCGTTGGCGATTTGCTGTGGCAGAGGTCACCTCTGCAGGATTCGAAGCGGGGCCTGGGGCAAAGGATGCTCAGATGCGCCGCTTTGTTTTGCCCTGCTGGCTGCAAAGCTGGAAGGGTCAAAGTGATCCGCCATTTCCAACCTTGAAAATGCGCTTGTTGGTTTGACCTGATCAACTTCATCATCACTATTTTGACTGTTGTCAGATCCATGTTCGGAACCAGGGTCCAACCCAAGAAGTTGCCTTTCCACTTGCAGACCTGTTGCTTTGGATCGCTTGCAAGCCAGGAGGCTCTGCGTCCATGATCACCAGGTTTTCAGACAAGACTTTTTCAACTGCTTTTGTGAGGTCTTGCAGAAACTTCCCTCGGCGGGTGCTCTTGGACACGCAAAATGAACCTGGCAATATGCCTAGATGTTTGGTTGCCCTTTCAATGACATTTCCATTTCGATGCTGGGCGCACAGGCTGGGAAATATGAAGGAGTTCTGCGGCATCACTGCATGCAAGTGTTTGAGCAGCCGTATGTTGGCTGCATGCTGGTCACACGACACCAGCACAGCAGAGAACTTTGCTGGAGACCCAATGAAACCAGGCCCAAGGGTGCCTTGGTCCAGGCACAGCGCGCCCCACATGCACTCAGCCGTTTTACGAGCAAGGGCCTTGCTATGTCAATCTCCACATTCTGGCCTGCTGCACAGATGCTAAGTTGGCTGTGGCTTGCCAAGACTGACCAGCTTGCAGACCCAACTTGTTTCAAAGAAACATCCAGCTCTGTCTCGTCGAACATCAGGTTCACTATGTGATACAGCAGCAAACCTCTTTCACGCAGCCGGTTTATCTCTGATTGGATATGCTTGGCTTGACAATCAAGGAGGCACTTGCCAATGAACATGCGGGCTTTGATCACATGGGCAGCACTTGCCCCATCAACTTCCCTTGCTGCTTGCCTTACTGTTGCAGTAGCCTCGCCAAAGGCGGCCCTCAAAATAGCCTCAGGCGTCCACTGCTTCCAAGCGCCTCGACCTTTTGGTTTGGGCCTGGCTTCATCAGCAGGCTGCAAAGGAAGCAAATGATCTAGGGTTCTATGGCGCCCTGACGCATTGGACGCTTGAGCCTGCAGCCTGAACGTGTCTGCCCTGTGCTCTTTTCTTTTTTTCCTCAAGAAACTGACCCGGCTTCTCCTTGCATTCATCCGCCTAGCTCTTGCCCTGAAAGCATTGGCCAAGCCACGGCCGCCACGCCCCAGGCAAACACAACGCCCAAGGCGGCCACCAACTCCAACACCACGCCCAAGGCGGCCACGTCCACCAGCACCAGGTCTAAGACCGGCCCTAGCAGGCTGCTGGCCACCAAGCGCAATCCCTGCCAAATCATGTAAGCTCAGCATCGCCCCCACCCATTCAGCATGGAAGCGAAACTCTTTCGCCAATTGTGGGGGCCATCTTGAACCAAAGGATTGATGGAGGAAAGTGAACCAGATATTATCACAACATGTGAAAAGGCTAAGGATGGAGGCAGCTATCGATGTGATGCATGTTTTTTGTTGCTGTTATATAGCAGCCCCAGCCATCGATGTGATGCATGTTAAACCGACCATTACTAACTTGCATGTTCAGTATGTTCAAAAGGTTTGCTTGCGAACAAACATGTTGAACATAAGCAACAATTTCAAAAACAATTGCGCAGCAATTGTTGCTAATATTCAACAATTCCAAAGCAATTGCAAAACCATTGTTGCAAATATTCAACAAATTCAAAACAATTGCAAAACAATTGTTTGAAATATTGAACAATTGTTGAAACAATTGTTGAATATATTGAACATATGTTGAAACAATTGCTTTACATATTCCAACAGTTGCAAAACAATTACCCAAACAATTGAACAATTGCAAAACAATTGAAAACAAATGTTCAAACAATTGCCGGTGACTATTTCGGAGCCCCTTGTAACCCTTCACCAGAGGCTTCTTAAAAACAATCAAGTTGATATCATGTATTCAGGTTCCACCGTTGAACAAAATCATTCTGTTCAAGGTGGTAGCATTGCAGCGTAGTGTGGCCTTGTACATTGTAGCTGATTGATGGATAAGAGATGATAAGATGACTTTGTTTGTTGGGCGCTGCTAGATCTCCATCCACGCCTTTGGTCAGAGTCATCCAAGGCAATACATTTGGTCTGGCTCTGGCGGAGGCTTTTGCATCTATGAGTCACATGTGATGGCAACTGCTGACCTTACGTAGCATGAACATGTCTCACGCTTGGGTTGTGAATGAAGCACTTAAATACGTGGTAAGGCCACACACGAATTTGCGGATAGCACTTGATCTGCGCATGAGTCATGGCAGGTGCAACTACTATGCAAGTGAATTATGGCGAGAAGGCAGCGCAGCCTTCAGACACCCCTGGCCCCTGCTCAGTGAGTTGCACACGATGTGATGCCAGGCGCCGCCCTCTGCTATGAAGCAGAAGGTCGTTCGCAAGGAGGATGGAACGGAGACAACCATGGTGCGCCATAGCAGTTTACACCGTGTCGCTGGCTGCGAATTGAAGCACTGGAATGCGTTGGAACGACCAAGACAAGACAAGAGTTTCTGACCACCTATATATAAATGACATTAAATGACCAACCACAACCACCCTGCTGGATGGATCTGTAGAGCTATCAGAACGTTCAGCGCAGACTGAATGACTTCGTCCCAACATCCTTTCAAGGTGGATGCCTCTGCTGACATTGTCCCAGAGGCCACGACACTTGGCTGGATTCCTTCGATAGCGTGGTGTATCCATGGTGAGATGTCAGAACCAAACAGGGGTACAGTGAACTGGTGAACATCTATTAGCTTTAGCATTTGAATAGTATAGCTTCCGGAAGCGGTTTGGGATTTGTCCTCAGAGTTCCGAGGTTCTCATTTTACATATTACATCATATTACATTAAATTACATGTCTCATATTGGGCACGATCTGCGTATCTACACTTGGCGGCATGTTGAGTGAATCTTTCACCCCTGCAGATCCCCTGGACAAATCTCTTGTAGTAACAATAAGCTAGTAGTAACAAGTGCATTGCTACTAGTAACAAGTGCCTTACTAGTAGTAACAAGTGCCCCGCACGTGCCCGCCAGATGAGCTCGCCAGAGTTCGGCACCCGACGGTCAGTGGTGGGCAGTGCCATGGTCCCTGCGGAGGACACGGCTTGATTGTGTAATAGTTGAGAATAGTTTTCTCATTCAGTCATTCAGTTGATTCATCTTCTGTTGCCTGTTACACAGCCGTGAGGATTTCAAGGCACACACTCTAGCCGATGAGCTCTCGGAGGCCTGGGAATCCAGCCTGGCTTTGAGAATCTAGGAGCTCCGATGGGTCTTAGAATGTCTTAGCTCTAGTTCTGTAGACGTGTTTGTTGGCTTTTGAGGAAAGTGAACCCCTTCAGCACCCAGCAAGGTGTTTTTTGTTGGATGGTTGACGGGACGGTCTCTTGACTGTGGCAACCACAAAAGATATGCAAAGGTGTGCGTGGCAGTGCATGGCAATGAAAAGAGGCTTCAAGCGCTGCAACTGCCCAGGCACAACAAAGGATAGATAGAGATAGCGTGTTGTCGCCTTCCCTGAGCCAGACATGGCACGAACCATTTACACATATCGTATATATATAATATGTATATAGGTGCCTATAGTGCTTAGGGCAGGCTATTCATTCAGCACATGGTCTTTGCGCAAGTTTAATGGTTACATTTTGGCTATTTTGGCTAGCTTTAGCCAAAACAGCTTTGTGGAGTGAAACTCTAAGAGAGAACCTCTCTGCTCAGCTTTTGTGCGTTGGTCATGGACGACCATTCGGTGGTGCAGGTTTGGCGTGAGATAAATGGAGTCACTGATGATGGTGATTTTGCCTGCTTCTTCAGTTCGTTTGAAGAGGCCAAGCAGGAGGTGGGCGACCTCATTGCCTTTGCATGGCAGCAAGCTCGGCAGCAGGCCGAGGGCGGAGTGGACAAGGTGGTCCAAGCCATGTTGGCTCGCGAGGAGAAGCCAAGCCCGCCGGCCCCTCAGGTTAGGCAACCTGCACCATCTATTAAGGTGAAGCCGAGTTCAGCACCGCGTGTTGTGCGGCAGGCGGCAGGTGGAGAAACCACCATCTCCGAAGGAGCCGTTCCGCCAGTCGTTACAAGAGATTGCGGTGAGTGCCAGTTGGTTCAAGCCTGGCCAAGGAGAGACGCAAGATGATGTTATCAGGGCCATGCAGCCCATGCTTACGTCGTTGTTGGAACAGACTGAGGTTCCCACTCTGAAGCGAGTGGTGGCTACCTGGGCCGAGTTGGCCAACTGGGGCGAATCCCTCGGTATCAACAACATGCAGTATGTTTCCGCCAGCCAGCTGAGCCGATTTTACCAGGAGTCGAAAGCTCCTTCCCGTGTCCTCCCAGCCATGCAATGGATGCGCAACAACCTGCGCGTGCCATGGGACCTTTCGCTGTGCGTGGGGCGCGGCGAAGGGGAGACATGGTGTTGGTGCTCGCCAGCACCCACTGCTGAGCCAGCTATGCTGTGGGCCCTATTGGAAGCAGTTGCACATGCCACTCAGAATGACACTGCAGCTGCGCCGGCCCTGGTGGTGACCTATCTTCAGGTCTTTGGCTGCCTTCGGGTCGAGCATGTGCACCGCTCGAAAGTGCTGAAGGCCAACAGCCACTCTGTTTACTTTTTGTGCCCGAGAGGCAAACAGAAAGGGCATCGGCATGGGTTCCTGTGGGCAGGTCCCCGCCGATCACTTCATCGACCAGACCGCCGAGGCCATCGGGTTCGACATTGAGATTCGGAAGAAGCTGCGAGCGAAGTCCATTTTGGACACGGTGCGCCTGGCGATTCGGGGGGTGGTCCCTGATGATGACCATGCTGTCCAGCAAATCCTGGAGGCAGATGTCGATCACATGGGCTATGTTGGCTGAGGTTCCCCCACCCACTACTGGCCTTGGGGAACTGGGTGGACAAGCCGGCTGCTGCCCAGCGCAGCCAGATGCCGTTGCGCTACACAGGGGCCAAGCAGTTCTTGGCGCTGCAGGCAAAGCATGCTTTCATGTTTTGCCATGATGTCCCTCACCCAGCTGTCCAAGAAGGTTCTCAAGTGGGATGATCTTGGGCACAAAAGCTCTACGTAGCTACCCGTGAGAGGAGCTTCGATCGAGCCTCCACTGTCCTGCAATTAAAGGAGGTAGTCTTTTTCAGAGCCTTAGATTCACTTTCAGAAGGCGAATTCGTTGATGCAAAGATTTTTCACGATTCGAGGTCGAGGCTTCAAGGCCATGCAGCAGCTGTCGAAGAAACAGCGAGAAGTCCAGGCTGCGGAGAACCTGCCCGCTGACGCAGAAAGTGCCGGTGTCGCTGCGGGGACGTGGAGGTCGCTGAAGAGGAGGAAGAGCTTCCGTTCCTCCCAGTCGAGGAGCCGGTGCTGGAGCCAGGCGATGATGCGTACTTTGATGAACTCGCCGCCAAAAGGTGGAGGAGCGTCAGGGCCATTGAGCCCCACAAGATGTTGGGCGATCGCTACAGGAAGTTCACCAAGCGGGTGCATGATCGCGCCGAAGCGTGAGACCTTGCCTGAGAACTTCGCGGAGATTCCGCTGAGGTTCATTTCAGCTAAGGCCGACAAGTCCTTGTGGCACGTGGTGCCCGTCGATTTCAACTCAGATGCGCCCAAGCCCGGTTGTCAATGGAAGAAGCATTCTTTAAGAGCAATGTCTGCTTTGCGGACTCTGTGCAAGCCCCGCTGACCGTCCCGACGCCCGAGGAAAATAGGCGCGAGTTCTGATGTCCAGACCGTGAGACCCCCGCTGTGGCCATATACGTTATCTTGTCTAAGATCGTTCATCTGTGTTTAGCTTTCAGCATTCAAGATGGCTAGCCCTACTGCCATGTCGATCCAGCGGCTGCTGTTGCTGCAGTACCCCATTCGTGAAGCACCTTTTCCCCCATCCTTGTGGATTATGTTTGGACAGATCAGCCTCCTGCACAAGTTTGTCGATTCGTTTCCAGTTGAAGTCCACCGGCGTGGATGGTTTTCCTTTCCGAGCTGAAGGGTATCGTGTGGGAGATGCTGAATGGGTTCTCAGTTGGGCGGCATTTGGTTCACCGCTTCCTGACCCCGGTGCTCTGTTGGTGGAGGCGGTGGAGGTCACCAACTGCCAACGTGAGGCAGCCAACTGCCAGCAGTACTTGGTTGCCTGGGCCTTGAACCTGGACGCGATGTCAGGGTTGCAATTTCAAGCAGCGCTGGGGGGCGCCGTGGAGGCATGTGGTAGCCTTTTTTGCCGCACTACCGGAAGTCGAGCTGCTTGATGAACTGGCTGAGTACCTATAGGGGTAGATTCCGGCATAGTGCAGGGGCAGTATATGAGGCCGTGAGTTCCGTGATTCTGCTGGATTTCACTCGATCTGCATCGAACCAAGTGCATCCATCTTCTGACAGACCTGACAGTGGATTGATCAAATAGATCTTCTCACCACACAGTTGGAAACTTTCGGAAGTGATGCTTTGCGAATCTTTGCTAAAAAACGAAGGTGAAATCACTCCACTGGTGCACTGACGTCGAATGAGATCCTCTGGCGGCGGTGTCCCCTGAGGTCCTGGGATACTGGGACCGCCCTTGGTGAGTTTCGCCAGGCGTATGAAAAGTCTGGTGGAGAAGCCACATCAGGCGGGAAGGGTCCGCGGCGTTGGCTGAATGCCATTCATAGACTGAAAGTCCTGAGAGATGTCAGTTTGCAATGGATGTCAACTTTTCGGCGCTTTTGATTTGGTTGGTGAAGACTTTTGTCACCCCGATTGCCGGGCTGGACAAGCCGCGGCTGCAAGCTGCGCGTGTGAAGCGCGCCTGGCATCGATTGCGCAGGCCGAGAAGGCTCGTGATGCGAGCCAAGTGGAGGGTGACCACTTGAGGAGGATGAGTGCCTTCCAGCCAGCACCCTTTCCTCCATGAAGGAGGTGTTTTGGAAGCGCTACCATTGGTTGCCGCCTCCTGAACAGCAGCCAAGTGATAAGCTGCTGAGCAAGTTGGGCCGAGCGCTGCAGACGAAGAACCTGGAGGTGATGAATATATGTTCCAGGCGCGGACTTTGGCGAATCAGCGAGTCGCTACCTCCAAGCGACGGAAGGTTGCGCCCATGGTTTGTGTCGGTGAAGCCGCCGACGAGGAGCAGGCTGCGCAGGAGGATTGTGCATCCTACCTGGAGTGCCTGTTCGTCTACATGGTCGCGTTGGCGATGGCAGGGGCCGGCCTCATTCTCCCAGCACCGACCGAGGCAGAGTCGCTCGCCACTCTTTCTCATGATTATGTTGAGTTCCCATTGGACTGGCCTGGAAGTACCATTTTCGGGCAGCGGAGGCCAGCAAGAAGATTGGTGAGCGCATGAAGCTCCCGCGCATCTCCTCCTTGGATCTAAACGAGAGGGCTGCTTGGTGCCAGAAGTATTCCACTGGCACGGAGAAGCTTGGAGCGATTGTTTATCGCATCTTCATGGAGAGGGATGCGCATTGGTCAGCGGTGACCATTTATACCCTCAGGGATCAACGGCCAGTGGGCCGCCGCCTGAGCCGGCAGGCGCACCGCCAGCTGCCCGGAAGCTTTCGACCACTTTCCGCGATGGAACAAAGCTATGTGGTCCGTGGCAGCATGGGCGATGTGATCGGCAACGTGATGCTCGGTGCCCGAATGGTGAACACCGTTGCGCGCACAAGTTGAAGAGCGGGCGCGTCTGCGGTGATCCGTATCACCAAGGGAGCAGGTGCAACAACAAGCAGAAGCTCTGAGGGGGGAGTACAGTTTCACAACCGGAGAATCCGGACCCTTCCAGCACCTCAGGCGCTTTGGAAGAATTCCATCAGCATGTTGCCGCTATCCAGAATGGATGGTCTGAGGTTGAGACAATGGATGATGATCAGCCTCAGGTCCCTGTCTTTTTGGATTTGCTGTCCGGACCGCATTTCCCATTAGCGCAGGCGTTTGAGTGGGCCGGTTGGAAAATTGTTCACCCATCGACATGCTCATCGATCGTGAATTTGATTTAGTCAAGCCTTCTGTACAGAAAGCCATCAATGCAGTCTTGCCTCAGTGTCACCTTGCGAGTGCTGCCATCGATTGTTCCACCAAGAGTCGAATTCGTCCAATCTTAAGCTGCCAGGAACGAACGCTCCGAAGCCTCTGCGAACCGAGAAGTTTCCTCGGGGACTACCCACCTTGACAGGTGCCAGCAAGGGCCGGGTGGAGAAAGATAATAGAGTCAGTGACTGCTTGTGGGCGATCCAGCATGTGATCAACCTGCATGAGCGGGGAGCTTTTCGGGAGAATCCCAGGAGGAGTCTTCACTGGGTTGATGCAGTGGAAGTCCACATGTAGCAAGATGGCTGTTGGTCCGATTTTTACTACGACAACTGTTGCTTTCTAGCTGCCAGGAAGAAAGCCCAAAAAAAATCGTCGCAACACCCCTGAGCTGAGGTCATTACCCAATTTGGTGTGCGCCCACATGCGCAACGAAGACCATTGGCGACCATACATGTCCCGATGGCCATCTCGCTAGGACTCAAACCATCTAGTGTCCCCATACGCCAATGCGAGGTCATGTCTCTGACTTCTTCGAGCAGAACACCGGGCTCCAGTCAGGAGCGGTATACGCAGGACACGGGCAATTTCGTCACCGGCTCAGTCCTACCAAGTGGGAGAACCCATTTGTGGAAGGGCGAGATGGGACTCATGTTGACACCATATTCAAGTACATTACAGTGATGGGCCCCTCAACTTAAAGAAGTTAACTATGTTACCAGAGTTATAAATGAGTTATAAGCAAGTTATTGGACTTAGGTATTGGGAAGTTATAACTAAGTTGTAAGTAAGCTATAACTTCTGTAACTTGTTAGTTGCTACGCAAAAATGGTTTTCAATTGTTTTCAAAAAACCTGTAATTGTTGGCTCCAGAACTGGTATTTGTAGTTTTTTGCTATGGAAGAACACATTTCCAGGCCCCACAGCCCACATAGACGCGCGCAATTTTCTAGCATGGGTTACAATAGATTTGGTTTGTTGTTCTTTTTCTTCGAGGTGGTCCTCGGTCATTTTTTTGAGCGAGGTTGTCCTCGCCATTTGTTCTAGTCGATGCGCGCGATATCAATGTTGATTGTGACAATATGTTTAAAACGCACACTCGCATGAATATATGTGAAACTTTGGGCGGGCGACCGCCAACATGCTTGTGACAAATGTCTATACCGATGATCATGTGTTTCAAAGTGTGACAAGAACGGAAGACTGTTTCGTTTTGTCTTTATAAAAGTCTACGTTCATGTGTGACAATCCAGCGGGCTACCGCTGCATAAAGAGCGCGCGCTTTGTCACACCAAACACAAAACAGCGAGCGCGTCCACGTGCCACCAAACAGGCTGACGGAGCATCAACAAATCTTTCATGTTGATAGACTCTCTGCGGTCTGTGCGAACGAAAGACCGAGTGAACAGAGTGCTGGATGCAGTTTCTTGCAGTGGTTCCAAGATGCAAAATACAGTGTCCTGTTCCTCAGCAAAGAGATGAACCCAAGCTGCGCGCGCATCAAAGAAAATGATGTCATCCGACTGCAACAACATTTGTTGTAGATGGAAGGCATTGCTGACGCGCGCACGTTTCAAACCTGTAGCCTCTTCGACTTTCTGAGGGCTGTGAATGTTTCCTGCAAGTCGGTTGGTCCATGGGTGTTCCTGCATATTCCACGCTTGGCGATGGAGCAGCCTCGGTAGAATGCGCTTGCTCGACTTTCCAGAACGAGCTTCAAACAAACCAGCCATATCGTCAGCAAGGCAAGCTTTGTAAGCTTTGTGTCTGGACTCGCAGGGCCAGCAATCAGCGTATCCGAGGCAGGCATATTGCTGTGGGAGGTGAAGCCTAAAGTGATGCTTGGGTCTTTCTTGTCCCTCGTAATGCCTCATGAAAGCACGCTGGTGCTTTCTTTGGGCATGGTCCAGCCGGGCGCAATCCCCACGACCTCGCCGCCACTCCTTCAATTCCAGAATGGCTTCGTACAATGCGTTGAGTGATTCCAGAGCTGGCAGCTCTTCGACATTGGTTAGAAGGTTTGCGTAATGAACCAGGAGAGGCAAAGCAAAGTACGTCTGGGAGGCACTGCCCTTGTATAGGTCTCCTCTCCAATAGGTTGCGTTGAAGAGCCATGAGCGAGAGCTTGGAGACCGGAACGATCTCTCTCTGCAGACCCAAGCCACTTCGCGCACACTCTCTTGTAAAGTGGCCAGACTGAAACCTGTCGCCTTTTGGAATAGCTCTTGGAAAGCTATCATCTCCGAAGAACAAATGCCATTG
This sequence comes from Durusdinium trenchii, assembly GCA_963970005.1. NCBI lineage: Eukaryota > Dinophyceae > Suessiales > Symbiodiniaceae > Durusdinium > Durusdinium trenchii. The sequence goes on from CAXAMN010027595.1 coordinate 42,625, forward strand.
GCAAAGTATTGGTGCAGGCTGTCATACATGATGTTGCCAACACAGACCATTGCGCTTGCAGTTGGGCATGTCAAAAGTCCAGCATTTTGCAAACTAAAGCCCAAACAGGTTTCAAGTTCCTTGTGTTGGTCTTTGCTGTGAGCAGCTGCTTCTCGTAACGATTGCCGATACATCCCAATGAGCTCGTCTGCCTTTAGTAAGTCGAACTTGCTTGGGTCATCTTCCGAAATAGGAAGAAAGTATTCATCCAGGTTCATGACTTGGAGAGGCCCCTGAACAACTGTTCTTTATGACATAAACTCTTATATAAAGTGTTCATCTGGCAAGCAAACGCAAGGTGTTTTTCCACACATCCGACCTACATTTTCCACGCTTCCGACCCCCATTTTCCACATGGTCGACGCTCCGTTTTCCACGTTTCGAACACCGTTTTTCCACATGTCCGACCTCCGTTTTCCACACTTCCAACTTCCGCTTTCCATGCTTCCTTTTGCATGTTTGCGCCCATTCACTTTATTTGTTTGTCATGGATGCTTTTGAAGCTGCCTTTGCCTATGCCCTGAACCCTGCGCAACACAATCACGCAAACGCCCTTTTTGCAAGTGAGTTGTGTCCGAAAGCGGTTGGTGGGCCACAACCTCAGCGTTTCTCGCGCAGAGAAACCACGGACTGTGAGCAACAAAGGCAGTAAACATCCTCAAAATGTCAATTTGCCCATGTGCAGGACAGAGGTTGGAATATAGTATCGTAGTAGGTTTCATAATGTGACTTCCTACGTCTCGATCAAAAGTTACAATATAACTAGATATACTCAATATATAACCGAAATATATAACATATCATATATATTTTTAATGTATATTGCATCAGTGGTTCCTCTTTCGCCTGAACTGGTAGCTAACATAGAAATAACATTTGCAGATCTGCAGACTACAGACTTCAAATGTGACATAGTGACATAGCGCAAACGGTTTTGGATGATGCGCCGATTCCGCCGATGTACCACTCAACAACTCTATTCATCGGGCTTACCAGCTCGCCCTCAATCTGCAATCTCGTGTCCTGCTTTGGATTGGACACTGCTTGATTGCACCCGGAAGGATGGCTGACTTGCCAGAGACCCCACGTGAGTGGAAGCAAGCAAACAAACACTAATAAACAACGGTTTTGGCCAACACACCAATGAAACGTGTTTCAAATGTTCATGTCATGTGATGTTGATTCACTTGTCGGAGTCATGTGAAACAGGACCATGGACCATGAATCCATGAAAATTGTCCCAGGTCAAGGCTTCGGCCATCCTAAAGCCAAAGGCAACGCCCAAAGCCACAGGCCAAAGCTGTTACAGACTCTGACACTTACATTTGTGGCAGACACAGCTTGTCGATTGATCCATCTACAAAGGGAGTTTGGACATGATATGTCCGCATCGCGCCTCGCTTCCGCACCAGCCCCGAAAGCATGTGCCTTTAACCCGGAAAAGCGCCAGTGTGAGTCACCATTGGTAAAAAGGTTGAACTTGAAATTATAAGTCGATTCTTGGAAACCAAAGAAAGAACCAACCTTGCAGGGGCATGAAGCATGGAACTGCACGGACGCGCTGAGCTAAAAAAAGAAACCACTGACTCAAGCGTTCGTAGTCGAGAACTGTGGCACGCCACAACAAGTGGCTGTTGACTCTCACACTCGGGCAGCGCTGGCGTCCTCATATCATTTGTTGCCGCCTTTATCAGCCGTGGTAGCGGCAGCCATTTTTGTCACCAGCAAGTCAAGGTTCGGAGGCACCTTCACTCCCCTTGACGTAATCATGACCCGAGCTCGTCTGGCCAGCTGGCCACGTTCCTCTCCGGCTTTCATGGGCCGCCACAATGCTTGGACTGTGGCCAAGCACACATTGAGGGTCTTGCCCTGCTGGACCTGGTCGTCGCCCACACCTTGAAGCCCAGATTCCACAAGCGTGCAAGCAGGCTCACACCCTTCACATTTTGCATTCTTCAAACCACTCAGCACAGCAAAAACTTCAGCCATGAAGTCCAGCTGCTTCACGTTTGAGTGTAAGGCCTTGGAGGTTTTGGACTGCGCAATGGTCAGCAACTTTTGCATGTTGCCATCGCTGCAACCTTCATTGATCAGCTCCTCTGCGCCAGCCAAACCTGTGTCTTGCAAATTCTGGCCCAACTCATTCTTGGTGTCCTCGTACATCTTAGTGACAGACTTGGCGACTCCCTTGGCTGCATTGCCAATTGCGCCCTCAAAGAACGTGACAAGCTTTTGACAGATCAGGACTCTTTTGCCATCGCTTTCACCAGAAAGCGTGAGAGATGCTGTGAAGTTCTGAAACTCTTCCATCTCCGCATTTGCTGAGATGATCGCTTTGACAAAGTCCTGGTACTTTTCCACTCCAGCATCCGATCCTTGCAGATCCCGCTCAAGGGTATGGCACTCTTTGCAACACGCCATGACCTTCAAAGTGCTAGGAAAGCTGCAAGCCACCCAGAGTGCAACTTTGACCTCCTGCGACACCTGCGAGTCCTGCTGGTCTCCATCTCCACCCTCACTCATCTCAGCTCCCAAGTCAAGCACCTCTTTGTGAAGCCAATCTGGAAAGGCTTTGGCAAAAGCTTCACATTCCTTGCGCGCCAACTCAGCCTGATTCTTCGCTTCGACAATGCTGTCCAGCTGCAAGTCGGTGCTTTTGCCGCTGATGAAGGCTAGCAATTGTTTGGAGCCACTGGATTTCAGCACAGGTGCAGTGATTGAAACCAAAGATTTCCGCAACATTGCCAGTAGGCGAGTCTCTGCAGTTTCGCAAAACACATCAAAGCTGGGCAACTTCTTGAGAAAATCACCTGGCTTTTGGACCACTGAGATCAGCGCTGCAAGGTTGTCATCGGAACTGACGACTTCCAACGCATTGCCATCAAGCAGGGTCTTGTAGGTCAACGCGATGATTTGCCCTAGGTTCCCAATCTCGTCGGCCTTTGCTTTTAAACTCTGCATTTTTTCTTCCTCCACCAAGTTCTTCAGGAACTCCTGGGGCTGCTCTCGTGCGGTTTGCATCGAACGTGCCAGATTGCCGAACCCCAGAAGCGCTTCCGCACTGAAGTCCTTGCCATGCTTGATGCCGCTGTTGACCTCGCCCACTTCCTTCACAAAGCAGGAAAGGCATGCCTCCCAACACTTGGTCCACTCCGCCACCATTTGCGCCTCGATCTTGGCAGCAAAATCCTGAAAGGGAAATTGACAATGCCATGTCATGTCACAAAGCTGCAACCATTCCAGAATGGTGTGAGTTTCAGGTTGCCATAGAAATAGCAAAACGGTGCCCCATTAATATACCATTAATTTTACTTATATTATACGTTGTAATATACTATATATATAGAATATACAAAAAATGTCTATGTCGACTGAACGTCCCACAAAGGTCCTCGATGTCCTTCAGCACGGGCGAAAGCTCCGCACGATGCACATCCATGAAGGTAGAGCTGGCTGTGGATTTGACCTGCCGGCGCTTGCAAGAACGGCGTTCACATAAGTGATGTTAGATGTTGGTATATATTCAATTTAACTTGTCAGCCCTTGGGTACCACTCGACGTTGCACAAGCTCAAACATTGAATGTGATCGTATTTTGATGCGACAATGAAATGAACTGAAATGAATCAAGGAATAACTTGATGGTGATATCTTGGGCTGACTATTTTTTTGAAGTACCTGATGCCTGCCCCCACCGCACAGTGGGCCTCTACGCACTGCATGAACAGATTCCGGAGCGGCGGCGCAGCTTCAACCAGCGCAGTCAAGGAAGAGTTTCCGTCTTGGCCCAGGTTCCTTTCTGCTGATATGATTGATTGGAGCTTTGCCTCCAGCTCCTTGTCTTTGTGTCTGGCAGTCACGGCTTTGGATGCACCCTCAAAATCAAAAGCCCTGTAGGAAAATTGGCCATGACTTTGTGAAGCTTCAGCTGCTTGTCGTCCTGAAATTTGGCCAAGTTCTCTTCCAGCACTTCGATGGTCACATCCTTGCTCATAGGCGTAAGGAGAGGCTTCAAGAGAATCAGTTCCGATCGCATTGGAGATGCTGCGGGCAACGCGTTGTCTGAGTCCAATGCCACCTTCACGAGCTGTTCAATTTCCTTCACCTTGCCATCCTCCCGCAAGAAAGATACACACAACCTCCGCTTTGCTTGAACAACTTCAAAAGAACGGGTGTCAGCGAAAAGCTACAGGAGGGATCTAAGTCTGGTAAAGAAAAGCGAAACACCTACTGCCTACGTATCCACATCAACAATAGAATAATAGAGTACCTTTTTCTGTAGTAATATATTATATTTATAATTTTTAATATATTTATAGCTTATATAGTTTTTATATGTTGTATAATCTATAATCAGTAAGAATAGAGTGCCTCGATCGACTTGCCATACCATGGATTCCAAACGCGCAGTCTTTGCCTGGGATCTCCGCCCGTACCACCGACCACTAATAAAGGAACTAAGTAGGCTATAGGCCATAGATGGCCCCAGGCGACGTTCAAAAATTGCTACGCTATTCCCAGCGACCTTGTCACTTCTCGTTCTTGGAATTTCTGGCGTGTATCTGCAGATGGCAATACCGTCAGGTTGAACTTGCTCTGCTCATCACCCAAAGGCTGCATGATCCTTGAGTAGTTCTTGCTCGTGACAGCGGAGTCAACCTGACGGCTTGGCAAACATTGATGTTAAGTTAACGGTGCACTCGGGTGAGCACAGTTACCCCCCAACTAACTCCTAACTCAACAAACATTACATTGCACGCCCCCCCCTCGACTCCACGCTGTTCATTTTTCCAATACCTAACTAAACCATGGCTGGAAATCAGAACATGGGTGGGCTTCCAGAATCACCGCGGGAGAGAATGAAACAAAGCAAAAACCCACTAAGCTCAGCCCGGGTACTTCACGTTGTAGTGCCAGCTCAAAAAGCTTTGCAGGTGGACTGAAGTCCTTGCTGTTGCTGTCCTGCGCCCTTTTGACCAATTCTTCTCCCGGAATGCTGGAATCATGCAGAGCACTCACCAAATCCTCCATCGGCAGAAATCACCGAATCATGTTAAAATGGCGACTCCAGAAAAAGGCAAAACTCGGCAAAACAGTAGGAACTCTAGACAGCAGTAAAACCTAGACAGCCCAACAGGCGCTCCGACTCCTGCACACTGAGCAAAATACGTGAGTAGTTTCGAAGGCTTTCCAGGCATGTCATCCCAGGTGTTGTTGGCGAGGCTGGATCTGAAGGGTCATATCCCTGGCTGTAGAGGCTGCGCAGCGACGGCGTCAAGCGGGTCTTGACTTTCTCACACAGCGCAGTCAGAATCTTGGGCTTGACTACCTCCAAGCACTCATCACTCCCCAGGTTCTCCAGAGCCTGTTTGCACTCAAGAATGATGCGCTTTCCATTCTGGATCTCCTTCATTTGCTTCGTGAGTGGCTTGTCTCTACCGTTCTCATTCATTCTGGGTTTCGGCTTGGGCTTGCCTCGCGGCTTTGGTTTCGGTGTAGGACCTCCAGGTGACATCACATCAACAGGAGAGTCAAATGTCAAATGATGTCAAACGTCAATACTACAAATGAGGCGGCGTGGCCTATTGACCAACCAAGAGGACCAAGAGCTTCCCCCAAACCCACTTACTGGATTAGAGTTTACACGCTTCAACACGCCTGAATTGTTGTTGGAAACTGCCGGTGCAAAGTCCAGCAGGTCGTCAAAGTCATCCCTGTTGCGCTTGGAAGCAGAGGCCGCATCCAGCAACATGTGAGTCTCGCCATCTTTCTCGACCTTTATCAGGGAATCAGGCCTAGTTAAATTATCGGGATCAAGCTCATTCAAATTCGAGAAACAACCAGGGTTGGAATATGTTGCAATAAGGACACCTCGTCCCTTGATCTCCCTAAGTCTGTCTTTATATGTGTATTATACTAGTATATTAGTATATATAGTATATATTAACAATTGTGTATTTGCATGCTGCATGCTGCATACTGTTACTGCATATTCTGCAGTTTTATCATCGAATACAATGTAAATCTTATATAACTTATATATTATATAGTTTAATCATTGTCGTGAGTCGTGGGAGGTGGTATTATATTTGCTGTCTCCTTATGTAGGACAGAGCTCAGTGAACTAAATGGTACCGGTCTTGCCTCCGCCACACCGACTGCCGACACTTTTTGCACATGCTTCCAAGTGTTCTCCACCTCGTTAGCGCCAACTGCCGTGCTTGTTGATGCAGCTTGCAGGACATTGGCACCATAAGCCCGCTTGAAATCAGTGACTTCATACGTGCCTGCGTCAATGCCCCGAATGCATATGCACACTGTATTGTGTAATCATAATCTCTAACACATGACAGCTGCGTTGTTTCAAGCAAAAATGAATGCTGTTTACTGGTTACTGCTACCAAGCCGGAAAAATACTCACACAGAAGCATTCGCAAGCAAACCACGCCTGAAGGCTGCCCGTTTTTCGCGTCTCGAAGCACACCCGTGATCACAGAACCAGAAATTGTGATCTTTGTCAATTGCTCTGGCTTTGGGTCTGAACCTACCACCTCCTTGTAAATGGCAGTGGGCCAAAGCACGCCCAGCAAACGCCGAGCCTCAACTCCACACTCCTGGTTCATACTGATGGTGGACTCACGTTCCTCTTCCGGCATGCCTGAGTCGTCACCATCCTTGCAGGGCAGCGCAAATCATGAGTCATGACTAACGACCACTTCTGCTGTATAGGTTTTGGTCCTATTGGTTGTGAGCATCAGTAGCGTGATCGCCGTTTGTCGCCTTCTTACTTACAAGATGCTATGCAGCAATGGCAAAAAGTTTAAAATGTTTTATCATGACAGTGCCTTCTGTTGCGAACCGGAGGTGCGCCGCTTCTTTGACGGGTTCGATTTGATGGACTCCTCATAGGCCTCAAGGTCAGACATGTGCAGCAGGTAGCTCTCGTCGTCCTCAGCAAGCTTCTTGGCATAGGCAGCTTTTGCGTCGCTGGCGCTCAAGTCTGGGTTGCACCGACGAAGCTTCCCACAGCAAGGAAGACACTCTGCATGCCTCTCAGACTTGAACTGCAGTAGAGGTTTCTCATCCCGCATAGCAGTCATAGGGTTTGCACAGCTCCTGTCACGTCGACAATATCGACACCCCTTGAAGCTAGCTGTTCCCCACAATGAGCTTTGCGACGCATGGGAAGGCAAGGACAAATTTGTCCCAGCTTCCGACTTTACCGGCATTGCGAACAAAGCACGAACTTCACCTGAAAGCAAAAACAAAGGAGCTTTGATCTGCAGGCTGTAGCAGCGGTCATCAAATGTGGGCAGCAAGTAAACTTAGCTGTGAAAGTGCGGAAACATGACATTGATGAGCATTCTGCTGTGAAGTTGCTTCACTGAAGCTACTTATATACTTACTTGCTTACTTGCAGCACTCCGTGACTCATTGACTCATTGAGTCAGCAATCTGAATCATGCTACCCCACACACTCACCACCACAAGGCAACACAGTCAGCGAAAGCAAAAAACACATTTTTGTGCAAACCCTTCCGGACATTAGAGTGCGGCTCCGACCTACAGCCTATAGCGGCCAGAGGGTGAAAGTCGACTAGTCCCACTCACATAGATCATCTATGGTTCGCAATCTCTTGGAAGGCTTCATGCCAGGATTCTGAATCTTGGCCTTTCTCTTCCTGATCGCGCAAGGCTTCCTTTTGACTGCACCGCTGCTTTGACCAGGAACATGATAGCGCAGCAGTGCGCTTGGAAGGCGTTCCCACCCAAAGATCTCAATAGGGAATCGTCGAAGTCATCCAATCGATGTTGGCTTTTGCCATAGTGGATCCCTTGCAGCGGCAAAGTCTCATACCCAAGAAGGCACCGTGCTTGGTGAGTCACCAACTGTTGACCATTGGGCGTGACAATGTCAGCATGATTGTTCTTGACGATCTTCTCCTTGCCTCCACGTAGGTTTTGGGAGAGCTCCACACAGGCGACACGATGGTCCGGAAACTTGATTCGCAAAACTGAACAGAGGTCAAATTGCCTCTCTGTGAGGGCATGCAAGCCGGGATGTGCAAGGAATACACCGTCCTGAGGAAAGGAAGGCTCCCACCAATCGCGGCCGGCAGCCTCCATAGCTTTACGATGCTGTTCTGCCCACTTGGAAGGCTTGAAGCTCTTGGTTGCCTTCGAACTCCGTGCATTTACTCTTTCCCTGGCTTCTTTGGCAAGCTGAATCTGCTTCTGAACAAGTTCGTGTTCATAAGGCAGGAGGAAATCTTTCAGATCCCTCATGTTCTCAGCGTTCTCAGGCTGGCAAAGCCTGTCCACCAATTCATGGGCCATGTGTGCGACCTCCTGCTCGCTGACCCCTGCTTCAGCCGCCATCCATTGTGGCAAGCATACCATCCAAACCCGCTGTCGTGACACGGGAACCCAAACAATCGTGGATCCAGGATGAATGGAATCATGAAGAGGCCAGCGTTGTGCATTGCCAAACTGCAGTAGTCGAGGTTGGAGTGCCACGGTTGTCCAGTTTCTTCACTCACTCCCTTTGGTGCAGTAAGCAATCCAAGCACATTTTCCATAAGCAGTCCTTTCAAACAGCCCTTGTAGCGTGAGTCATTGAGCACGTTCTTGCAATACTGAGCAACATGACCAAACACAGATCCTGTTCGGCGCCCACTGTCTCGAACTACCCACCGTGCATCCTCAGCTGCTGGATTCAGCTTGCTGACGGGAAACCCACCATCAAGTCAGTGCAAACGGGTACACCGTTGAGCTGGCTGTTTGTGACCATGTTGTGCACGGATTCCTCTTCCCCACAAGTCAGATCGATGGTGTTCCTGAGCAGCACATCCAGGTCACCTCGATCCTCGGTGTCCCTGAACATTTTCAGAAGAAATTGTTGTTTCTTCTCATCGGATTCACACGAGAAGCGGTGGTAAACTTCAGGCATGCGCTTGGCAGCAAATTTGTGCCAGGCTCGGGAAAATGCCTTCACCACTAGCACCGCGACATCTGTACCGCTGCATGCGGTCCCTATCTCAAAGTCTTCAACACCGGACATCAGCGTATCAGCCTTTGTCCCATCATCTAGACGGCGCAAAGCTTCCAAAATAAATTCTGCCAACTGCTCGTCCCCGTTCTTCACAAACGAAGCGCTCTTCTGAGAGTAGGGTTTGTTTGAGGCTGCACAATTTGGCCTGGGCACATAGGCTTTCACATATTCCAGCGCTGGGTCTTCAGCAACTGGCCCTGAAGTTTCCTCAGCAGTGTCCTTTGCGGGCTCTGAAGGAGCTTTATGACCATCATGGGGACCTGAACCTGAAGTTTCATCCTGCCTGTCAGGGGCAGGCAGGCTGTTCTCATCTGAGCCTGAGCTGGGAGACGGAGTGTTGAAGATCTTGCTGTGAGCAGGCGAGACTGGCTCCGACTTCACAGTGCTCAATCGACTTCCGGTCGATGCCGATGGCTCTGATGTGATGGCAGGCACCTGTGGCAGAACAGGGTTCACAAATCAAATCAATATATCGACAAACAGAACAATGACAGAGGAAGTAGACTTGACTCGACAATGAAACTGACTAACAGGGTGTCGGGTCAGTCAATTGGTCGATTGAACTTGCGCGCTTGCGTTTGTGCCTCGTTTCTTCCAGCGGGAAGACCAGACTCTTGACCACTGCAGCTAGCAGCTGGCTTCTTCCGCGCTCTTTTGGGGGCCATTGCCCACAGGGTGTGGACTACACAAGCACAAAAGGTCACAATTGGACCCGTTTGGGCCTTTGGATCGAACAAAAAGCACAAGATGTTTTCTGAGCAAACAAACCACAACTAGCAGTGGGGGCCTTGGCCCATGGCCCATGGCCCATGGCCATAGCCTAGGCCTCCACCATGATCTGAAATGTGACAGTCTAGAGTCTAAAGTTTAAGTCATGTGTTACTCTGACTGTATTGAGCCCCAGGCCACAGGCTGGGACAACCGCTGCCACCTGGCCCACATACTCTTGACTCAATGACTTGAAGTAGTGGTTACCGCTGGTTATCACTTGGAAAGAACAAACACGATATCTGGGCTAGTGGAAACTGAAAAAGGTAACTGTGGAAAAAGAGTGTGGAAACATCATTCCAAAAGAGGACACAGGTGTGGAAAGGACGCAGGGAAACATCTGTCCAACTTGCGAAAGCAACTCCCAAGTGTGGAAAACACGTGTGGAGACAGTGTTCCAAAGTCTGGGAAGAGTCTGTGGAGACAGTGTTCCAAAGTGTGAAAAAATGTGTGGATCACATCTATAGGGATCCCCAGTTGTTTGTGGAAAAACTGCAGGCACACCGGTCTTACAAACAATGGAAAACAATGAAAAAACCTAATGCCGTAAAGAAAACGTGCGATAACACAACTAATTAACATGGTTTCACATGGATTCCGAACCGTTTTCCGCAAGTTTTCCGCATCTTTTCCGCAGGTTTTCCGCAACTTTTCCGCAGGTTTTCCGCAACTTTTCCGCAGGTTTTCCG